>CM060870.1:26695723-27295723 GCA_030737845.1 Acorus calamus
TTTGGGGTAGAGAATAAACGATGGGGGGAGAATACAGTAGAATAGTCCCCCAAACAGCTGTTTGTTTGACAAGAATAAACATTGATAGTTATGTCTGGATAAGCTAGTATAAGGCCTGATAACTATTCTAAAAAAATGTTAGAATTGCCTATCAGGACTTATCTATACCAATGGATAAAAATATTCTTCTATGTCATTTTAAAAAATTTATCTTACCTAAGACTCTCTGCACACATTCCAAAAATTATCACATCTATCATATCACACACATATCTCTCATGTTTATTCCTAAACACAAATAATTTATGCAGAGGTATAATTGTCATTTAAAAAGTCATAAACTGTTATTCATCTCTTATCTACCATTTATTCTTACATTATCCAAGGTAAATCAAACAATAAAAAGATCAATTTTACGTTTCTCAATGAGAATAGCAGAAAAGATAACCAAACAAAAATTTAACTATTCAACATGCATTGTTATCTATCCCAGTATAACTATCAAGGACGAATAACCTTATGTCACACTTCAAACAGGGATAATAATATAACATATATGTGGGTATAAACTCTTATAATTCAGGCACTTGTATACTTCAAAAATAGTTATAAAAAAAATGAATAGTAAAATGACTGCAAGAATGACTTCAGTGTGGCATTCTTCTTGGAAAATACTTGATTTCTAAACTGTTATCTTATCACTCTTGTCAGCCAAAAATGTATATAGCATTTTATTTTTATTTTAGGAAAAAATCAATACAACTCCCTACAAACTTGCTAAAATCTTAAAAGGTCCCTATAAAATAAAATAAAAATATTCAGAACTCCCTACAATTTATCATAACTAATTGATTTAGTACATGGGTTAAAATTCTCTCATTCTCCAAATTGATTTAGTCCTTTGACTGACAAAACTGCCCTCTATTATTTGAAATATAAAAATATCATCATCTTCTTGATTGGATATCCTCCAATAGTATAAAAAAAAAGGGAAAAATCTTTTGACTCCCTGAAATCTTCTTAAATCACAAAAAGACCCTTTAAAATCACAAAATCATCATAAATCCTAATAAAGTGTATATGGTTAACGAATTTAGTTTTTCGGTCAAGAGTATATTGAAATAAATCCTTAGAAACTTACTAAAATTGGATATAGTCCCTACAAACTTTATAAAATCAGATTTAGTTCTTTTGTAAGACAAATACCCCCGTTATTTTTTAACATCCCCATCTCCAGATGTCATTCTCATTGGTAAAAAAAATATCTATCGAATCTCATTTGATCTATTAAATTTAGACATTTTTTAACATTTTGACCTCAATCTCGTTACAAAGACTGAACAAAAAAATTACAGTTTCATCAACTACATTATAAAATCAATAGAGAGAACAATTTAAAAACCAAATCAAAATTTTATAATACATTCTTAACTCAAAATTACTAGCAACAAAAATACATAACACCTTGTTTATGAAACTATAATTTGTTTAATAAAATTTAAATAAATCAGCATATATTTTTAGATAATCACATAGATTTTTTGTGATTTTAAAAAGATTTCATGAAGCTAAGACGAATTTTAAATTTCACATAGACATTTTTCGATTTTCATAAGTTTTGAGAGAATTATATCGATTTTTTTCAACAAAGAAAATAAATTTTAGGGTTAACCACACATCTGGTTGTTTTTTTATTTTTTTTTATATCAGAGAGACTCCCCGTGGCTGACCTTACGGTCGAGCTGGAAAAGCTACCTCCGCCCGTTTGCCCCGGTCCCATGAAAAATTCTTTCGAATAATCACCAATAAACATATGGATAAGTCAACGCCAAGACTCGAACCCAGGACCTATCGATAACACCGCTAAACCCTGAACCGTTGTGCTATGGACACTCGGGACACACATCTGGTTAGTTATAAGAACTAAAATAAATATTATTTAATAAGATAGGGACATGAGAAAATTTATCAATTTTACAAAGACTTTTTTTTTTATATAAGTTTTCATGGAGCTAGATCGATTTTTCCCAAAAAAAATATTTTCAATGTTTATGAACACCTTGAAAGGAGGATCTCATCTTTACCATAATCCTCTTATTCTTTGTGTGATCAATCTTACAATGATTTTGCCTACAATTTCTCATAAAAGAACATGTACATGCTTGCAAGTGAATGCTTATCAGCTTATGCAGGTGGGGATAGATGAGGGGTCATACATGGCACATGTAAGAAATCATAAATCATAAGCTAAAAAATAGTCCTTTAGAAAATAAAAATAAAAATTCTCTGATAAGAGGTGTTTTACAATCAACAGCCAGGCAACATATAGGCTTAATTAATGCATGAACAAGTTAGTCCTTTTTATGCTTGCACTGCGCATGCAATATTAATCTAACACAAAATCATCCTTTCCTAAGTGGCATTTGATCTGTAAATCAAACAACATTTTGTCGAACATTCCAAGGCCAAGACCTAATGCATGACGTGCAATGTGACGGGGTTGGGGAGGAAGCATGTTCAGCTCCTCCACCTTGCCACCCTCACCGACGTCTACATTAACTCCACCTGCCACCAAAAGTCACAATTTATGAGCACGAATACCAGATCAACTTTTTGAGAGCAGATGAGAGGAAGACAGAGAGAAATGTGAAGGCGTCGCGAGCGCAACTCATTTGCAGACAGATAAGAAGCAGAGATGAGAATGAGAGGATCGCCTGAAAGTTGAAATGAAAAGGAAGTGATGACAAGGGTCAGGTGATGGGTTAGTTGGGGTGACGGTAGGGATTGTTTTAACAATTATTGAAAAACACAAAGAGATATAATGATTTTACAAAGATTTTTTTCGATTTTAACAAGTTTACAGAGAGTTATATTGATTTTTCCCTTTATTTTATTGTACTGTAACATTGATGATCAAAGTGATTGAATTCTCCGAGCAAGATTGGCTTACCCATAGTGCCAATCCTAACCAAAGAGGGAAAAGGCCAATACACATTGAACACTATTAGGGTTAGTTGGGCAAGGCGTTAATATTTTGAAGATAAATTATCCTAATTTTAAATGATAAAAAGTTCATCAATTTTGTCCATTAACACATTTGTCAAAATTGAAATAAAAAGTGAGGATAAATATCATTCCAATCTTTAAGTGGAACAAAAAATCCTCATTTTTATTTCGCATTTTACCCGATTATTTTTTTATGCAAAATAAGATAATTTTATCCCACTCGTTTTTTTTTTTCGGGAAGATATTGGAACTTCTATTAATTTAAAAGCCCCCGAACAAGAGGAGACGAGGGATCTCCATATAAATATACAAATATAAGAAAATGCAAAAAGGAACAAATTCCCAATCGAATGAAAATAAAAGGTAACTCCTCACAAATAAGGATACACTCATAAGAGATAAAAGGATTTTCAACTTGAAGTATCATCTTCACCCAATCCGGGAGCGAGAATGAAATAAGAGCCCAAGTATTCTCCACATACACTTTTTTATTTTGAAAGATACCTTCGTTCCATGTCCTCCCACTCACTTAACCCAACAATTATCCCTCATCTCAATACTTATCCTCTTGCCAAATTGGCCTTATTAGAGATCAGAAAGGCAATTACTGTGATATATCTCAAGCAGATCTGAGTGAACATATATTACCACAAGCAGGTATTGGAAGAAAATACTCACGATCATATTTACGAAAAGCGGTGAAAGAAGATAAAGTGGCTGCTAGAATACCTGGGAGAGTTTCAGGAGAAAGGGTAGGCTAGGGATCGTCGGAGCCCCAGGCATCATCTCTTAGTATATGCCGGGTAACAATGCGATTCCTTCTCGCCTCCTCCTGTTTCTTGAACTCGGTGGAGCGAGTTGACGGGGAGAAGAGCCTCTGTCCCATCCCTTGGGCGATCAACCTCTGGGCGGTGCTCGCCGATGTCTTTGGCCTTGGATATGGGGGATCCAGATCTGATTGATTCACTTTCGAGTTGAGAATGAAATGAAAATAATGGCATGATAAGTTGATAACTCAACATTAGTCTGACAGTCATGACCAACAGACCGACCACAATGAGCAAAGTCTAGGTAAAACGTAATACTGTGATGGTGGATACCTTTTTTAGATATTGTGCTCCATAAGTTGTGGGTTTCATCGAGGACTCGTACTTTAAATGGGCTATGAATGCTGTTACAAGCTTCACGGGCTGCAATAGAAGAGATACCAATCATGAATTTCAATGGGAAACAATGACATTAGGTATTTTAAATGACTCGAACAAAAAACACTCAATCCACTAATTTAAGCAACAGTAGTGGACGAAAAATCCTTGTGTCTAATTTATGTAAAGTCACTGAATCTATAATTACCCATATTTGGTGTTCGGAATACTGCAAGAGCAACTGTATCGTTCACCCAGCGAATTGCAACCCCGCGATCCTTGAAGCCCTCAAACATCTTCTCCAACTCCGTTGTCCGTGTAGATGGTGGAAACTCGGAAACAACAAGAACATGACCAGTACCAAATCTAGCTGATATCAGAATGGCATGGTGATCAGATGAAAATCATACTGTATCCATCCATTTATTCAAACTCAGACAAATATTCATGACTGAATGTGTGTGCATGCGTCTGCATATGTGGACCTCAACTTTTCATAGATGAGGGATTGCAATGGGAGCAATATAGATAATATTTCGAACTTCATTACATTCTTTCTTCTGAAGTAGGCACTAGTCAATTATATAATGCAAAAAGAAAAATATGTCACAAAGGAAATTTCTCCCTAAATCCAAAAAATATAAACATGATATATGGAGAATATGGCCCAAACAATTTAGGAAAAGAAAAAACTTTGCTCAACAATCATGTCCTTTCACCATAGTTCAATCCAACATTTAACTCAGATAATAAAATCCCCGAGAGAAAGATATCACAAAAAGATATGCAACTAACATTCTTAAATTGTTTTTACGGAAAATTTGATAAGGAAATTTGATAAGATAAGAGATTTAACAAAATCACTTATTAGTTTTGCGTGAGTGCACATATCTGTTCTTAGTACTGGTGGAATTCTATCCATCCTCCTCTCTGTTCTCTGTTTATTATCTATTTTTATTCTATTTTGCCACTTCAATTGTAATTCTATCTCATGTAACCTATTATGCATGGAGATTTGACAACATTACAGATGATGTTCATGATATATAATATTTAATATTTGTCAGCATGATGAAAGGTTGTAACAACAAAGGGACAATTGCACTAGCCAAAAGGAAGGTAAAATACATTATTTCTATCACAATTACCAATGTGTTATTTATTTTATATGTTTTCTCAGATATCTTGAATGACTAGCAAATGTTATAAGTTGACCATTCATATGAACCCATTTTTTAACCTCTTAGATTATTGCCATGCCATAGAGAATATGACAAATAAACACGTGCTCGAAATTCAGAATGTTCAAACAATAACTAGATAATTGGAAATATGCAGTTTAATCTCAGATGACCATAAAAGAAAGGTCATCAGAATCTAAACAAACATAATATAATGCACAACGAAGTAACTTACATTTTGTGATTTCAGTGGTTTCCTCAGGCTCTTCGCAAGTGACTCCATCCTCAGCCTTGTCTGTCGTTAAGTCTTCAGGTTGATCACTATACAAGCTACTTTTTCCATACAAGAATGATCCCCTTCCACGTCTTTTAGGTGTTCGAAACTCATTATCCTCCAACGAAAGATTTGATACCCCAACTTCATCTTGTGAAGAGAGTACTTCAATTGACCCACTATCAGCAATAGCTTCCCAATCTATTCTTTAACACAAGCAAAATTTACACATAATTGATTTCCATGCTCCATCCCACAATACATGTATCAAGTTGCTGAAATAAATAAGAGGTGACCTGAAATAAATAAAAAATACTCCCCTGCTACTACCGTGAGTGCCAAACCATTCTAAAATTTATAAATCATGGTTAATTTATTAATTAGTCAACTTTCATCAATTGGCCAACCCACCCTCTGAATTCCCACATCAAACCTGGTTGTAATCAACATTTTATAAAAAGTTAAAATTCTAAATAATTAATGGAGCAACCAAATTAAATTTCCAATGTCTAACTTATTTAACCAAGTCTTCTGAGTCCAAATGGTCTAAGAAAATATAACTAATTTCTTTTAGTATGAACTATGAACTATGGCCAAGACTATTTGTATTCTTACCCCCATAATCAGTCAATTCAAAAAAATCTCTGATCTTCATATCCCAAGACCAGGAAAGCATTCAGAAAAAGCAACCACTATCATTTCATAATGTTATGTTTCCTTATTATTCTGCTCTACCTAACACCTCTAATGTTTTATCAAAAAACAAATGTCCAATTCAAACAACATAGAGACAACTCTGAATCTAAAGGCTTTAACACCAGGAGCTGCTGCAAAGATTTAGAGAAAAGGTTGTAGATATTTGTTGAGATACTCGATTGTCAAACAGAGAGTCTCTCAAAAAATCATTTGGCCCTCCCTTTGCATATGGGACTGTTGTCCCAGCAGGATTTGGAGCCGCTGATTGGACATTTTGAAAAAGGGTGGAGGGATGGAAAGCAAATCCTTAAATCTTGGTTGGAGGATTGTACTGTTTCAAGCAGTCCTTGCCAGCCCTTTTCTTTTTTCTTGTCCCTATTTAGAATTCCCAAGAGGATGCTCGATAAAATTGAGCATGTAAGGAGAAAAAATTTTATGGAGTGGAACAAAGAAGGAGATGAGAAAGATCCATCTCATTAATTGGGATATTGTAGCTTGTCACCAGTACAGTATTCGGTGTGGCAGGGGGGATAATTCTTAATACGGTAAAATTCGGGAAAAAATCAAGAAAAAGACTGGAAAAATTCGGAACAACAAAAAATAAATAGAAAATAAAAAACCCTTAAATGTTTAAGACTTGAACATAATACTTTCGGCCAAGCAAATTAATCAAAATATAACATCAACATTCTACTAGTTTATAGTTCATACTTCAAATGCATAAAAAATTTACAAAATGTCAAAATGCGTTTAATACATGTTTAGTACACATTTAACACACGTAATACGTGTTTAATTCGGTAAAACGCATATTTTTCTTTAAAAGCGCAACAAATACATGTTTAAAACTTTATATGTCGCGCGTTTAATACGCGAATTATTCGTTAATCCGGCGTTATCAGTAACAAGATTTGTACATAGCAATAAAAAGAGGGATTCTATTGGTATCCTCAACTGAGAGGAAATGAATAAAGCAGTAAATGGTTGTGATGGAAGTACAATTCAAGCAACAAGATGTGGTGCACACAGACCAATGCAAAATACTCTAGGAAAGTGGCTCCACTGCATTAATTAGAATACTCTATGTAGCAATAAATGACGGATTGTATAGGTATCCTCAACTTAGAGTATATGAATAAAGCACTTCTGTAAATGGTTGCCATGGAGGTTCAAATCAAGGATTAAGATGTGCTGCACTCTGAACAATGCAAGATACTATAGGAAAGTGGCTCTGAGCCAATTCCAACCAAGTGTGGTGTACAAAATCTCAAAAATCTAGACTAGGATTGCTGACAGGGCAGACGTATTCAAACCTGCAATCAAATGGATAGTGGGGGGTGGATGTAAAATTCATTTATGGTTCAATGTGTGGTGCAACGAGCTACCATTAAGGTGACGTTTCCCCTTTTGTTTTCTATTTCATCAGATAAATCTGGGCTGGCGAAAGATTTTTGGGCAAGATCAGAGAATGGTATCGTTTGGCAACCATTTTTTTAGGAGGAATTTGTCTAAATTAGAGATGGCTCAAAAATGAATCATATGCGGAAGCTGGAGGAGATCAATGGAATTGGAGAATGTGAGGATAATATTGTATGGTACCCTAGTAAAAGAAATTGTTTCTTATTAAAAGCTGCTACAAATGATTGTCAAGAGACCATCCTGCCAGTCCAATATTTCTACAAATTCTATATAAAACCAACTTTTTTTTAACTAAAATTTCTTAAAAATCTGGCAAACTCTATACAAAACCATTTTTTTTCAAAACTAAAATCAAACTCGCAAAAGTCACCCAAACAACTAACTGCATTAATTAATTAATATCCAAATCAACAAATTTTGAGTGTTCGAAAACTTATTTCTTCCCATCAACATATTTTCATTTATATATCATATTAAAAAAAAAAAAAAACTGAACCGATGATCAAGAGACATACCATCATCGTCCCCCTCCGCGGACGCCGAAACACTAACTCCGCCCGAGTCTCCCTTCACTGGATCCTCAGAATCCCTGAAACCAAACCAACCAAATCAACAGAGAGCGAGAGGGAGAGAGAGAGAGGAACCAAACGAATCAAGAAGAAACCCTAACCCTAGAACGGGAGGGGCCGGGACGACGGCACGCTGGGCTCGGGCCCTGACGAGGAGGGCGCGTTCGCGGAGCTCGTCCGCCTTGAAGGATAGGCCGCGGGAGGAGTAGATCCCGGCGAGATCGGTGAGGGCGGCGGCGAGGCGGAGGTCAGCGGAGGAGGAGGAGGAGGGGGAGTCGAGTTTGGCGATGAGGGAGTGGAGGAGGGCGGAGGCGGATTCGGAGTCGCCGCGGTCGAGGAGGTCCTCGACGGACTCGCTCCACTTGTCATCAATGGCTTCCATTTGTTTGTTCTGAAAGAGTTGATCGAGGACGAGCGAGGGTCCCTCGTTTCGATAAACTAAAGATTGTCATTTTATGAATGGGTAAAATGTATTTGCACCCCCTTGAAGTTTTAGAAACATGTAAAAACATAAAAAACGTGTAATTACATTCCTACTGTTAGATTTTTTTGTTAATATAAAAATAAAAATATTTTAAAATTATTATTTTATCTTTTGATGAATTTTTAAAATAACAAAAAAAAATATTGAATTAAATTTATATATTCTTTGTGAATATTTAATACAATAATCAAATTTTTAAATACATATGGATGTATTTTTTTGTAAGAATTAATTCACACAACGGTTAATTAATAGGTGAAAATATGATAATAATTTAATTAAAATGGTAAAACTGTATTTTTGTCTCATCTTAATAAAAAATCTTACAGCAAATGATGTAATTGCATGTTTTAGAACTTCATATGGTGTCTCTATAAATTTGAAAGGCTTTAGGGGTCCAAACACAATTTACCCTTTTATTAACCTTTTTTCTTGAACCCACTTCCTTCTTAAAACCACAACCTACCATTTTATTTTCTTCTAAACCCACAACGACAACCGTATATATATCCATACGTATATATAGAGGTGTATTTCCATACGTATATATAGAGGTGTATTTCAGGCCAGTTTGGTTCGATTTTTGATAAACCCATATTGAACTAAACTATATTCCCATGTATCCGAAAATTGAAAACCCAAAACCGAACTAACTATTTAGTTAACCCGAACTAAATTGAACCGAACGACTGACAATAGCTTATCCATGGTAATCTTGCAGTCCATTGTCCCCGCGGGCGCTTGGACAATTTGGAAAACACAAAACACAGTCATCTTCAAAGGGGAACTGGTGTATTAAGAAAATATGTGGGAAACATTCCAATGGTACATGAGGGTTTGGGGAAGCTACATGGCAAAGGTGGAGGTGGTGGACTTTGGAGACGGGCGTTTGCGTATTGTGGAGTGAGCGCATAGGGGCTTCGTGGTTGTTTTGGTCTACTCATTTATCTATTTTTTGTTTTTCCTCTGTTCTCCCATTATTTAAAGTTTATAATTCAGCTTCACCTAATGAAATTGGGTAGCAATCATCTACCTTTCTTTATAAAAAAAATGAATAGAACTGTTAAAGATAAACATATAGATATCCTTTTTTTTCTTTCTACCAATTTGGGTTGATTAGAGTTTTTTATGAGTTGGTTTACAACTTTACATAAATATATAAAAATGCTAAGATGATGGTATAACTTAGTATATTCATTTATTTATGAATATTAGTGGTATAACAACAAGATGGTTTATAATATAAAAAGAATGATATAAATGAATATTAATCATGGATAATCAGGTGTTTAAATTTAATTCGATTCGGTTTGGTTAATTCGTTTTTTATACGTAAAACCAAACATACAACATTGTAGATCGATTAATTAATTTTTTAATCTATACCCAAACCAAACCATAAAATTATTGACCCAAGTCTAAAAAATCGATTTGGATTGGTTAAGATTCAATTTAACCAATCAAAGTCGCACTCCTACATATATATATCCATAAATAGAAAGATCACGCTCAACACCGAAATCTAAAAAAAATTGGTTTGGATTGATTCTCCTGATGCCCTAAAAGTGAAAGACAAATAGTGTGTATGAATGTTTAAAAGTTCATGTTGTATGACTACGAACGGTGTACATGAATATTTTGAAGTCCATGTTGTGTGACTTGGGGTATATATTGATATAGATGTGTTAAGTTTTACATATGAATGTTCCTAGTTTATGGCCTGTAATGTTTTAAGTTTATAAATGCTTTTGGTTCATGTTGTGTAATGTTTTTGTATATGAATGTTTTAGGTTCATACTGACATATGATACTTTAAAGATTATATTTTTCATAGAAATTGGCACACATCAGGTCGACATGAAGAACAATGTTAGATAGAGTTCCCCAATTCTACAATGAGTTCCCCAATTCTACAATAACAAAGTCGAAGACTTGTTGTAGGGTTCGACAAAGACTTCATCGTTTCATTGAGCTCAATTTCGACACAATCTCTGTCGAATTGGGGATCTCACCGCCCGTTATATTTTGAAGCTTGACATGGCGACTAACGAATTCGTAAGACATGACTTGACGAATCTAGGGTCGAACATAATTGCTCAATCTTTGATTTGGGAGGTGGGTTTAATGCAAATCAGACATAAAAACAAAGGGTGGTTTTTGGTATTTATAGGTAGTGAGTTTAAAAGGATGGGTGGTGGGAATAACCACTCCCTTTGTCAAGAGATTATATGTATCATCTAGAGATAAATTTCAATTTATATAAACAAATAATTCTAATTATGGTGTCGTTTGGATAGTAACAAAAGTTATTACAGGGTTTATAATTATTTTGTGAATAAATAAGTATATTAGTAGAATAAGTAATTTTTTTATTGTGTTTTTAGTTATTCACATTTGATAATGTAATAATTAAAGTTTTGTTGTTTGGTTGGCCAAGAATAAGTTGTGGATTAAATGTGACTAATGATTTATAGAAAGTGAAAAAATAATTTGACGTGTGGATCCCTTGAATTATATGAGGTGATCACAATTGATTTTATAGTGGACCCCTTTATACATGTGAATGAATTGAGTGGAATAACACAATTCTAGGGGTAATCTGGGATACAAATACCAATTATTCCCATCAATCATATCATAGCTATACCCATCTATCCGTTCTAAACAAACACCTTTTCAAGCCTATTCTCCCCCTATTCCCTAGTATTCTCCCTCAATTCCTCTACCCCAATGGCCCACTAGATTTTGTATTTAATTTGAATTTGACAATTTTTGAAAATAAAATTTAAAAATAGTTATAATAAATGTATTTTGAGTAATCTAAAAAAAATGGTAAAAGTTATTCTTAAAGATAATGTTAAATACAGTCTCAAATGCAATCCTCAAATGTTTCAATTTTTTAAAAATAATAAACCACATCTAATGAGTATGTGATTTAATGAAAATTATATATCATTTCATTATGAATTGAATGGATCCAATTTTAACACGTAAAAGAAATTCAACAAAGTAAATATCTTACCTAAATAGGCATTTACATTGCTAGATAACTAAAGAGATATATGAGATTGCATTTGGGGTTGTAAAAAAGAGTTAAGAACTGTACGTAACATCCCCAAAAAAATGATTTAATTGAAAAACATTTTTGCAAACTTGTTTTCCGCTATTTAACTAAAGCAAAATGGTAAACATCATCCTAAAAATCCCCTTAAAAATTGCTGCAATTTGATAGAATTTTTTTTTATATTTTAAAGTATATAACCTTCAAATAAAAATATATGATATGATGGTAATTTTTTGGACTAAGTGTTTCAAGGCTCTTAACTAAGGCTTCATTTGTTACTGAGGGTGCGTTTGGTTGCGCGATTGCGCTGCGATTGCGATTACAGGAAGCTGCGTTTGCAATCGCGCAATCAAACAGTTTTGTAATCGCAGTTTTAAATCTAGCGATTGCAGGCAAATAGTGCCCAAAAGCTGCGATTTCAAAAAGCTGAGAAAGTGAGCTTCCTGCAGAATCGGGTTTGCAATCGCAGATTCCTGCAGAATCAGTTTTGCAATCGCGCAACCAAACGCATCCTGAGTGTTTCTCTTGGGACTGAGTGTTTCTCTTGGGTATCCCTTTCCTTTTCCCCCACCAATCCCGTTCGGAGTTTGTACTTCGATTATCAGAAATGAATATCGGGTAGCAAATATCTACCTTTTTAAAAAAAAAAACTAAGGCTTCATTTGTTTATTCGTTGTACGAGTGATGGAGCCGACAGATGTGAATGTATACACAAACGGAATTTTCATTGCTGCATCGACAACCCAAAATACCCTGTCATTTATTGTTTGTGACCGGTTTTCCTCGCGTTCCCCGACTACACGAAAACAACGATTATAAAAAGAGCGCCGATATTCGCACCCCCTGTTACAAGAAACCCACCCCTTTTTAAAAAAAAAAATTATGTACTGTAGCAGTAAATGGAAACCCACCCCGAGGTCGCCACTCCCTCTGACGATGGTGGTAAATGATGGTCACCAGAGGTTCCGGCGAGTGTACCAACCCTGATCGACATTCCCATTAGCGACGGTGTTGAAGCGTGGTCTCCCGAAGGCCCGGCGAGCCAAAATAAGAGAGAATAAATTCACATTTTTACAAGTTTCAAACCAAATAAATAAATTTAACATTTAAACACATATAACACAGTCATAACAGCATTTAAAACACATATAAATATTACATTCGCATTCCATAATCAACCATTTGCGTAACTACACAATAAAATACATGTTCAAATTCTACAACCATTCATGTGACTATATTGATTTTTTTCATATATAAAAATAAATAACCTATCTAATAAAAACAATTACTCCTTTTTGCAAAAAATAAAAATAAACATAAAAATAATTTGAAAATGTATTTTGTAGTGTAGTAATATGAATAATTCATTATGGAATGCTAACATCGTATTTTGGTGTTATAAATGCTAACATCATATTTTAATGTATTTTAAATGCCGCTATGATTTTCTGTTATATGTTTTTAAATGTGAAATTTGTATATTTGGTTTGAAACTTATAAAAATGTGAATTTATTCTCTCTTATTTTGGCTCGCCGGGCCTTCGGGCGACCACGCTTCAACGCTGTCGCCAATGGGAATGCCGACCGGGGTTGGTACACTCGCCGGAACCTCTGGCGACCATCATTCACCACCGTCGCCAGAGGGAGTGGCGACCTCGGGGTGGGTTTCCATTTACTGCTACAATACATAAAAAAAATTTGTTAAAAAATAGGGTAGATTTTTAGTAACTCGGGGTGTGGATATCCGCGCCCTTATAAAAATTACATGTCACTTGGTTCTATGCGTTAAAAAACACCAAAAAAAAAAAAAAACAGACCGCGGTCCACCACTCCCCATGAAACGCCAACGCTATAATTTTGTTTGGATGGGAGGTAGCATTCCATTGTGTTTTCCAACTCAAACTCCGCTCTAACGTGGTCCCAACGAGCCATAGTATGAAATTGTCTATCGTAATATATACTTCACTATCTCTGTATACTTCCATAAAAATGAAATATACATTTGAATATAATCCGATGTTAACAAAAAATTGCATGCTTTGGTTAATTAAGCATACATTTGTGAGACTGTACACATTGTTAGTACAGGGCCGGCTCTTTTATAAGGCAACTTAGGTGATTGCCTAAGACCCCCAAATGCACTAAGGTCCTTAAAAAATTTTTATTTATAAGTAAGTCCAGATGTTGATCAATAATAGCTTATTACATTGTAAAAAAAAATTCATTTTTCAAAATAATTAATAGTCATGTTGATATAATTAAAAAATAACCAATAAAAAATTGACAACATTTTGTTATACCTAAAAAATAATAAAAAATAAAATTACATGACCAATGAGATTTAAAGGTTTTTTTGAATCCCAAAAAAAAGGGAATATGAAACAGCAAAGCCTAGAAAGTGTCAAAAGTGTCTCACACTTTATCCTTTTTTTTTTTCAATCTATTTCTTCTTTATCTAAAATAATATTTTTCTCACTCTATTTCTTTTTTGTATAAAAAAAACGACTCTGGACTTCATGTTTGCTGGAAAAAAATTATGTGATGTAGATAATAAGAAACAAGATTTCTTTTATTTGAATCAAATAAAAATTCGCATATACAAATTTAATTAATCATTTTGAATCCAAAAAAACTAGAAGAATGATTTTTAAGTAGAAAATTAATAATTTAAAATTAAATTACATATTATTTAATCACCTTAGGCCGAGCAGGCCCTGGTTGTCAGAAACAAGGGATGTGTGTATTAGCACTCCAAATTATTAATATGTCACACTGTTAAGGATGTTCATGCGTGCTGCAGCACCCATGCTTTGAATTTTTTGATATCTTCACAAATAAAATAAAAAGTCCAATGAATTGCAGTCCAATAATTTTAAAGGTACATGTATTTGTTTAATGAAATGTAAACATTTTAAAAAATAAAACATATATTCAAATAAATTGAATGTATATCATTTGATATCTCAAAGTCAATATGTACTACAATAGTAGTCTAACCAATAATACATTAGAAGAAAATGAATGTTGTAAAAGTGACAGCAGGAATGACTACGTCTATCCACGCTCTTGCTCTTGAGTTATACGAAGGATAATGGTATATCCAACCCGGTGTGCAATCTTGTCTGCGGTCCCCTAAAATGTTTTATTTTCCTTGAAGTATATAGATACTATGCTAATAATGAAGTACACTATTATTAAAAATTATTTGTAAATCTAAAACTAGTACATTTTTTCTTTAAAAAAATGAGAAATTTAAATTGTTCATATAATGCATTAGTGAATATAGATGGTTAGGAGACCGTTTTTGAACTGCAGACGAGACTGCAAAACAGACTAAGCGTATCAGCTCTTATATGACACAGACCGTCTTTTTTGATGAAAAATGTTAAATTCAGTCATTTTTACTGACCAAAATTCAGACCATACATTTTTTCATTTTTTTAAATAGTAAACATCATATGATCCAATGAGATATATCCGTATATGCTATAATAAAAAATGTAGATCGCTCTATTTTGAGTTAGATGAACCCATTTATAATAAGTGTAAGAAAAAAATTAATGAGGTATGTACTTCATTGGATTTCTAACGAGATATATAGAACTGTATTTTGAATTATAAAAAAACCAACCTGAGTGTAACAGTGCCCCATTTTAAAATGGACTGGCCCATGTTTTGTATGACCCATGTGTAACTTGGGATATAGTAATACTGAGAGGCTGCTTAATCAGAGGCTCAGGTGCTGAAGGAACTATAAGTGAGAATGAGCAAATGCATGTTGAAAGCTACATTCACTTTTTGATTCTTGGATGCTTCTCATGTACCCCATTTCATGACATTGAAAGAAAATAATTTTCTAACCATCCTTTTATCTTCCATTCCCTTGAATTAATCAGGATTTGCTCGCACTTTCTCAAGCATCCCCCACACATCCCACATGAAAAATGAGCTATATTAATGTTAAACAAAAACTTGGAATTACTATCAGAACATCAGAGTCTTGTCTTCATGTTCTGATGGCTCAACCAAGACATATATCATGAAATGTGACTCTTGATAATCTCCTCTCTGCATTCTTACTTAATATGAAAGCTATGCACACATGACACAGACACTTTAATATTGGAACCACATAATGCTTTAAAAAAATAAAAAGAGTCTACAAAGGGTTTTAATTATTTGAATCCACCTAACAGTAACAAAAGCATATTAATGAAATTAAATAACGACTTTCAACAACAAAATTCATCAAAAATATTAATCCAATATAAATAAAAATAAAATAAAAATTTACTTTTGATTGGAAAATTACAAGGTCCTTTGTGGACCTTCGACCCTTTCCCACTATAATAGCTGGTCAACATGTAATAATTAATGTACAAGTCATTTTGATATTTGACCCAAAAGTTATAATCAATCAATTAAGTTTAGCATTTTCGCAAACCCCTCAAAAAAATTTAAATATGGCATGAATGCTCTTTTGAGAGGTATTTATTCACAATATGATTATTTTATGTTTTACCATCAAAAGGGCATTCATGAAAAAAAAAACCATTTCTAAGGATATTGCTGGAAATAGATATTTACCGGGGCAATTTAACCAAATTAATTGTTTTAGGGGTATATGTGCAAAAAAAACCTTTTATTTATAATCAAGTCAATAACTAACATGATGTCTGCTTTTGAGTGAGGATTAGAAACCACCAAGTTCAGAAGAAACATTTGATAAAATGGATGATTGATGTGTATTTCTGGGAACTTTTTCTTCTCAAGAGTCCATGTTTGATTCATTGATTGTAGGGGTAGATGGAGAAGATTTTGACAACTCTATATATATATATATATATACGACCGCGATGAGGTGCGGCGGCCGCACCGTGCGGCAGCCGTCCGATCGCGGGTCCATCGCATCCAACGGTCGACGTGAATTGCACCCGACCGTCCGATGCGATGGACCCGTGATCGACGGCCCGTGATCGACGCCGCACGGTGCGGCCGCCGCACCTAATCGGTGCTATATATATATATATATATGATTGTGGACCACAATAAAATGTGTGTTTGGATCCACTTCTATGCATCTTCAATGCATTTGCTTCAAACCATAAAACACCACCACATGGACTAATTTTGGATGGTTTATGTGGATATCTATTCATACATGAATTTACTATCCCGTGCAAAGTTCATATGTTTCTTAAGTTAGGTTTGGTTTTTCTATCATAATGAAAGATTATTGGAAAGTGTCACAGTGATATTATATTCTTCTTCATTGTAGATAGTAAATAGTTACACTGAAATAAATAACAATATGGACGATCAGATTTTTCAGTGGTTTTTTATTGTTATTGAAAAATGTAAAAATTATTTTTTTTATTATTTAGTTCACCTGGATAAATTAAATATAAGTGATGATTAAGATGTGGAGAAGGGTGTATGGTGTTTTAAATGACAATTACACCCGTATATTATTTGTTTGTGATTGGGAACGAAAAAATTTAAGAGTATGAGAGAGGTGCATTATACGATAAATGTGATATTTGAGATGCATGTGTATGTATGTTTTTTTTTCTTCTAGATTGTTATGAAGAGAGAATGGAATAATGGGAATCCTTAGGGTGTGTTTGTGCACAAAGTTGAAGGGAAAATGAAAGAAAGTGAGAGAATTTGGGTCAAAGGGAAAGTGGTGGAAAGTAAAATTTTTTCCCTTTGACTAACTTTCAAGGTGTTTGTGCATGTGGTGGAAAAATTTTCCATCACTTTCTCTCATTTTCTCATCTATGGGGAAAGGAAAAGTTTTTCCCACTTTTTCTAATAAGACAAAATAAGAGAGGGAAAGTGATGGAAAATTTTTTCTTTTCCTTGTTTGGCACAAATGCTAGCTTTTTGAGTGGTCAAAGGGAAAATCTTTACTTTCCCTCACTTTCCTTCACTTTCCATCATGCACAAACACACCCTTAGATTCCACTTAGGGTTAAATCCCTTTATATAGACAAATGAATAGGAGTTACACGTGTAATGTACTACACATATTATGAGATAACAGATATAATCTAACAGCCCCCCTCAAACTCACGGTGGATCATACAAAGTGAGTTTGCGAAGGAGAAACTGAAAACGAGGAACTGGATGTGACTTCGTAAAGAAATCAGCAAGCTGCTCGGCAGAGGAGATGTGCGGAAGCGATAATGTCTCTGCAAGAAATTGCTGACGAACGAAGTGACAATCGATCTCAATGTGTTTGGTCCTCTCGTGAAAAATACACGTGTAATGTACTACACATATTATGAGATAACACATATAATCTAACATAGATAATGTTTTTAAAGTGACATAAAAATAATATTTTAATTCATTGATGTTGATAATAGTAGAAAAACAATTCTAGCCATCCTCTGTAATTATTTATCATGGATTATACTTGGGGAATAGCTATTGCATGAATTTTATATAAAGAAAACAAATAGTTTTTTTTTTGGATACTAGGCTTTTATTGAGGCTTATTCGTTACATATGACAGTAATAAACAAAGGGTATTAATACACTTGATCATTTTTGCAGTCCCATATGTAAACACCACATCCCTAACATAGTAGTATATCAATCATCTCCACTATCTTAATATATATTATATTTTAAAAAACATAAAATATATATATTAAATTCATTAGATCATGCACTTCATTGTTTTTATAAAGACTTCATTAGTCAAGTATATACTTAAAAAATCAAAACATGTGTGGACTGCAAACATGGCTGAACACTAGCATTTTCCTTAAAACAACTATACATGTAAATTAAATGATTTTCAAACATGGAGATTTCCTATCTCTTTCTCACTTTTTCATGTACTAAATATTAAAAATCTTGGGTTGATGAACTTTTACTATTATACCTGATTATCAGCCCTTTCACAATCAGTTGGATCATGACTTGGACTCATTCATAGAGTTATGTAAGCTATTCATAATGGGGAAGTGATCTATATAAGATGTTTTATGTTCCAATATTATGCAAGAATTCAAATGCTGTGCAAGCAGTATACAATTTGGTTCTTCCACACTAGTGTGAATGAGAAAATTCAAGAAGCAAATTGAATGCCTACCTAATTATTAAGACTATGGTATGGCCCATAATTATTTAAAATGAGACAAGTAGCTAGGTTTTGGAAAAAATAATGTAACTCATTTGTCCTAAACCTAGATTTTCAATGGGGCGTAGTCATCTAATCTTGGATTGGTTTTTGACCATCTCTTTCACTAAATCCAGCATAGAAAAGAACACATTGATTCTTTCATGTACTTAAGATATCATGTCTTCGTATTATTATTGAGTAGGTTTGTGTGATCATTGTCATGCCTTTTATATCTTCATTATGAGATAATGAGGTTGTAAATATTGAATTAGATGGTGAAGATGTTTTGAGCATTGTCAAATTCTATGTAATAGGTGTAAAAACTAATATTGACTTCAAATTAGTCTAAAAATGGGGTTGTTGACCCATAATTGGATAATTGACAATAGAATTTATAAATATGTTTATAAATATGATGTCATGAATTCAAGTCACACCACAAAATAGTCTAAAATAACAAAAATTAATTAAATTTACCATTTAAAATTATAACCTAGCTAAGTTATTTTAAATATGATGTTGTAATTAATGTCTTATAACCGGAATCGATCCCCCTGGTTGAACTAGATAACTTTCACCCACTTCAAATTTCGATTCGGTTTTCCTTAAAGTCCAATAATATAAAAAAATCAGTAAAACCCATTAACCCACCAGTTGAACCAATAGTTTTATGAACTGGTACAGGTTGATTAAATTAATCGATTATTTATTCATAGAAATTTTGATTAATTATTTGATAAATTATGAAATATAATGAATAGTTTATATTTTATGATGTTAAATAAAATTTTATGTTCTTATATAATTTTTTAAAATATTTTATATATTTTATTTAGTGTTATATTTCACACGACCGACACTCGACAGGTGTCCCATTAATTTTTCCTTCTTTTTTGCGCACAAAACACTTCTTCTCTGATTGGCTCCCGCTTTTACTCTGACCGCCACGTGGACCCCACACGTGCGACACGGTATCCCCCCTCGCACCCACTCGTTACTTTGATCAGACACCGTTCATCCGAAGCCGAATCCGACACGTGTCGAACGGACGATCAGTAGGTGCGTTCGGTACCTAAAAGTCCAACTTAAAAAAAAGGTTCACCGGAAACTAACACGTGCGGAAAAAGACGTCACATCTGTGGGTCCCACACTTTTAGATAACCTAACGTGGCAGATTTTAATTGGTGGGACCGTTTTGGTTTTTCTTCGTCCGATGCGTAGAATTTAATGAGACATTGAATCAGACGATCTCAACCGTCCGTTACAAATGGGGTCCATGATCATCGAATGGCATAAATTGACTTTTGACCGTCCGTTTAGGTCACTTGACAAGTTGAGCATATCTTTAAAATTTGGTTGGGACACATTAAATTTATACATCAAGAGGTTTCTAAGTATAACATGATGTATTGGTGTCGTAAACCAAGGTCTTTTGATGACGTATTTGTAGACTAGGAAAGTTGTGATATTTAAGAGTTATGGTACATGTATTTTTAGTGTTGTCAACCATTTCAATTGTTTTATTTTTAGCTTAATGAGAACTATATTTTTTGGATTGATGTTTAGGTTAATAATGGATGTTGTTAGGGTTGGTGGGGGGGGTGGATGCTACTCAAATTAGTGCACAAAGAGTGCGACACAACACGAGCTAGTGCTGGAAATGGGTGGGGAGCGACAAACCCCACGTGATGTCTGTGCTCGTGGGTGATCGTGATAGGTCATTCTCGACACGTTCATAATGATCGTAAAGTCAGATTCGTGTCTGAAGGGGTCGTGACGTGAGCTTGATTAGGGTTTGATTTGCTCAAATAATGCGGTGGTGAAGGTTGAAATTTCCAAATAATTACCTAGTCAAGGTTGGAGTGGCCAAATAATTACTCACAAATGAAAAAAAGAAGATATAATCCACATACACACAAAAAGAAAATAAAAGTTGGGAGTAGGAATCAAATGGGAGATACAAGGCAAGTGGGACAAGTAGTGGTACTATTGCTTGTTTGGGGAGGATGGGGAAATTATGTTGATTGTGTGGCTCTGAGGGGGGGGGGGGGGGGGGGGGGGATTATGGAGAGAAAAATCAAGGGGGGATTGCTTTTATAAGAGGGTTTCTAGAAAAGTTTAAAAGTTTAAATGAATCATGCACAAATTACATCCACATTTTTTTTGTTTGCATATGAAGGAGATGGGGGTCCCCTCAACACTTGTGAAGGCACCTTATCTTTTAATCTCATTCCCAATTGTTGAGCATCTCCGCCTCCCCCTCAAAGTACTTTGAATTTAATTTGATTGTAATTATAATTTAACATTGTAATTATAATGACATATGAATATGTATTGCGCGTGACTTGCAAATGAATATTTTGTGAATTTTTCCATAGATCTCTGTTATGTGTCACTTT
Source organism: Acorus calamus (assembly GCA_030737845.1). NCBI lineage: Eukaryota > Viridiplantae > Streptophyta > Magnoliopsida > Acorales > Acoraceae > Acorus > Acorus calamus. The sequence goes on from CM060870.1 coordinate 26,717,099, forward strand.
AACTGGGGGATAATTTAATTTAGTATATTTTTTATTAAAATATATTTTTATGGAAATCAAATTGTAATATATATTCTCATTTATGATAAAAGTTAATTTTTCAAGGCTTCAAATACCCTTTTGCAATGACATAAACAATATTTTTTTCTTAAGCTCTATTTGAAAAAAATTATGAAACATATTTTACTTTTTGTAAAATCAAATTTAGATAATCAATTCCACATAAGTAGTCTTGAACTACAGGTTTTGGTTTCAGATTTTTTGTCTTTATCTTTTAAAAGTCAATAAAATAACTTCTATGAAAAATCTAGTCGAGAGTATATATCTTTTTCAGAATAGATTATTTCAGTTAATTTTGAGTTTTTTAAACCGTGATCTTTATGAAGGATAAAATTACGGTTTGTATGTTAAATGATCACGGTCGAATAAGAAACCGTGATCTTTATGAAGGATAAAATCCTGGAGTAACCTAAAAGCGTGATCGTTGCCTCACAAAAGATCACGGTCGCTAGTGAAACCGTGATCTTTACCTACAAACAATCATCCACCGTGATCAAATCATCAAACAAAATATCACGGTCACCAATAAAAGATCACAGCTGGGTAGATCACGGTTTGTGAACCGTGATCTATTGCTTTTGATCACGGTTTTTAACCGTGATCTTTGACCTTTTTGTCGTAGTGGTTCCGAATGGGGCTTTTATTATATTCAACTTTCTTTTCGAATTCTAATTATATGTTAATATTATGGTAAGCACAAACATAATAAAAACATAACATTATGTCTGTAGATATAATAGAGATAACTTATTGACATGCATATAGAACTTTAATAAAACTTACAGTATCAATATTTAAGTAATAACAGTATGTGAAAACAAATTAAAAGTGGGATTGGGGTATTGGACAAGATAAAAAATGATATCCAATTAATATTTGCATCATCCAAGATGCCCATGCAGCGATTTTCTAGGCTTTACAACATAGGACATACAATTATTGGGGTGCACTTTATGCCTTTTATTTTTGTGGGGACAATTTGTTGAACCCTTCAATATATATTTTTTGAAAATGTAGAGTTAAACTTTTATTTACATCATGATCATGTTTTGTGTGGAAAAAATACTTTGCAAATGAGTGAGAGACTGACTTGTTTGCTTCCCATCTTCCATGATTACCACATGTTAAGATATTTTTGAGTGTCTTAAATGTTTTTGCTTTATGCCACTAGTAGGGTTTGAATTGTGCTCTTCCCACTACTTATCAATTAAATGGTGCCAAATATGTACATTTGGCTTTCAAGTTAGAATAATGTCATTTGCTTCAATAATATCATTTTCATGACATAATTATTATATTTTAATGTTTTTAATTAAAATATAGTGGAAGACAATGAGTCAATCCTTACATATAAATTTCAATAATATTGTGAAGCCTGAAAATCTTCACAACAAAGATGGTGATGTGTACCCTCTTAAATGTCCACTTGGATCAAAATGGATGGAGGACCACTTGAATTGCGACATCGATGTGGTGTCTGCTAAAGAATCTCCAATGCCCAAGCTAGAAAGATCTCTCTAACTAGCAGAATACTTTGATAACAAAGAATGTTTGTATCTTTCTTGCGAGTGTATGAATGTGCACTATATGTATAGTAGATAATAATGACTAATCACCATGTTGCATATTTCAATAATGACTCATAACAAACTTTAGGTTGTGAGAATGATTGTTCTTTGCTCGTGAAAGTCACGTCCTCAGAGCCATTTTCCACGAGTTCGACTTGGCGAGACTCAAAAGTACTGAATAACGCAGCTCATCGAGACATGTGACACTCACATGAATCTCATTATTTGATCTTTCTACAAATATTAATTTGGCAATTGAATATGCAACATGGCAGTGGAAAATAAATTTGATTTAAAAATATATATATGATCATCTATAGAGCAAATTTGTATAACTATACATAAAACTAAATACTAACTTTCGGTTTTAATTTAAACTAGAAAAAAGAAATCCCAATATGCATCAGTTGACGAGCAAAGGCAAGTCTCCCTTTGTATATAGATATATTAGTTTTCTATCATTTATTTATTTATTCCCATTTGATGTGTAGAACAAAATATAGAAGGCTCCTACCAAACTATTATGGACCATGATAGTTAGGATTCAAAGTTGGAATCCATCTTTACTTATTCTATTTTCCATTTGTTTTTACAGCAAAATGAGGGATCTCTCTCTTTCTCTCTCTCTATGTCACACACACATACACAGAGTTAGGTAAACCTTGACAATTGAACCCTAGACCACATGATTGCAAATCATGTTATCAAGGTCCAAGCCTAGTCTCAAGCCAAGCTTTCATTTCAACTATTGTTATCTTCTTCTATGTTTGAAAACAGCTTTGCATCGAGCATACTTTTATGAGATTTTTGGAAAATTATTTTAAATACTAAAAGTTGTTTTTCGTTTATGTCTTTCAAAAGTTGTGTTTTCTAGTGACGTTTGAAAATGATTTTAGTTTATGTATGATTCTTGCAAAAGTGGAACTCTCAAAAGTTATATCCGAACACATTTCCAAGTATAATTATATTAGGGAATTTTTCTATTCTTAAAAGAGAAAATGATCAAAAAAATCTCTTAAGAGTTTGAAATACCCAAATTAGTCACTTTTAAAAATTATACCTAAAAAAGTCTCATTTTACAGTTTTAGAAACACAAAAGACTAATATGTTTTTCTGTAATTAAATCTTTAATCTCTCTCTTTATTCCACACAAAAAACATATTTTTCTTACAAAAATAATAATCTCTCTATACATAATGAAAATCAATCATCTTATAGGTTTTATTATTATATATATGTGTTTCTTATATATATCTTACATGGTATTGTTTATCATTTTTCATTGTGTATAATCATAATATGTAATTTAAATCTGTATTGTGTCTCAATGCTGTAAATGATATTTTAGTATTCTAAATCTTTATTCACATTTTTTATTTTTTGGCTATTTACATATTTTTATTATATCATTAGTACATATCCATTTTTTTAAAAAAATATCAACATTTAATGGAGTTCATCATCAAATACTCAAATTATATTGATACATATTTCACAAAATCCACCTAATCACAAAGAATTTACAATAAAAAAAATTGATCTGCATGAAAATTTGTGAAATATATTAATAAAATTAAGATGGTGAAATATATTTATAAAGTTAAGAGATATGGAATGTATTAAGGATCTAATTGCATAGGGGTATATTAGTCTTTTGTGTTTCCAAAATTATAAAATAAAACTTTTTTAGATATAATTTTAAAAAGTGGCTAATTTGGGTATTTCTAACTTTTGAGAGACTTTTTTAGTCATTTTCCCTTCTTAAAACTATAGGGATTTTTTTATTGTTAAAACTATCTAAAAAAATACAGTGCTACTACCTGGGCCCCATTAATTAGGCTCCATTGATGAGTCTCAATAGATAGCATTCTCCTATTGGTTCTTCTGTTTGACTTTTTCAAATAATAAAAAAGATAATGACATTACTACCCTTCAGAGGTTTTTAAAAATTGGTTTCAACAAATTATATAATCTTTTATTCCTCGTAACATAATCCCTAAAAATGCGGCATCATTGAATTCCCCAATTGAACAAATTTAAAAAAAAATGAGCTAGGGTTTCCGAATTGGGTGAATCTAGACGAACGAAAAAAAGAAAAAAATTCCTGCGATCAAGAGTTCATATCATCTGATTTTCATCCCCAAACAATCATAAACAATGGCGAAGAAAAAAAATAGATTTCTTCCGAAAATGAAACCTCCCCGTCTGTTTTTTTTTTTTTTTTTTTTTGCGACATAAACACATAAACAGGACCATTAGAAGACATTTTTGCATTTCTTGAAAAGTGAAATCACCGATTTAAACAATTAAACATGAAATGTTTCAATCGTCAAAGTTTCCTTCCGCACATTGTTCATCTGAGTGTATCTAAAATCCATTTAAAGAATATGTGTTTCAGATACATGTATCTTAAATCCAAAATGATTACTTGTTTATCTAGGTTTGAGAAAAATAATATTTGACATTGTTCATTTGTTTTAGTTTTTCAAATGTATCTAGGTTTTCTAGTGTATCTAGATTTGAGAAAAAAATATTTGACATTGTTCATTTGTTTTAGGTTTCTTTCTGCAAATTTTTCATTTTCTGAGTCTAAAAAATAAACGATATAACGAATGCAGCATTCAGATACATGTATCTGAAAATCTAAAACAAATATCGAATTCAGATACATGTATCTGAATTTGATATTTGTTTTTAGTTTCATCGATCAATCTGAAACTAAAAATTATAAATCGTGATTTTTTTGGGGGTCCAAAAAAACCCAACTTGGATGGATTACAATTGTTTGCACCACAATCTATTCGCACAAAAAAAAATCGTTTAATTCTTCTCTTCTCTACCGAACAATTCTGAATCAAAAAATCTGAAACAAATATCAAAATCAGATATATGTATCTGAATTCGATATTTGTTACTAGTTCCACTGATCAATCTGAAACTAAAAATTGTAAATCGTGATTTTTTTGGGGTCCAAAAAAGCCTAACGTGGATGGATCACCATTGTTTGCACCACAATCAATTCGCACAAAAAAAAATTGTGTAATTCTTTCTCCACCGAACAAATCTGAAACAAAAAATGAAATTGATATTTGTTTTCGTTTCAACCGATCATAATGTATCAAGAAATGGTAAATCGTGATCTTTTTTGTCATCCAATTGAATTAATATCTTCACAAGGAAAATAATCTCTTAAATCATAATCACATTGGGATTAATAGGGGCGGTTATTGAAAGCTCAATCCGATTAGTTAGGGAGGGATAATATAGGTAATTCAAACTTACCACCTCATAGACTTGGGATGAGGTCTAGCAATTGAGGCTCAAAAATCATTATTGAAAAAATTATGTTTCTTCTTGGCTTCTCATAAAGTCCATATGTATGACTTCCATAAAGCTACTCATGAAAAAATATCTATGTTTCTTCATTCATCAATGGCTGATTCCTTAAACAATCATTCATTGTATATAGAAAGGTGACTTATTACTTCTGTCGATTTCGTTTTATATAAACTGAAAGTATACCTAATTGTAAGAAAGGATTCACTATATATGACTAACTAAATTTTATGAGTTGGAAATAGTTCTCTAAGAAATTTTTTTTTATCTATTACTTTAATTGTAAGAGGTTATCTAGCTTGGTTTTATATTTGGTGCATTATCATGTATAAACTCCATTGGTTTACTATAAGCATGCCACGTGTCCATAATTCACAGTTAATAATAATGCACTCAATATCCAAAATTTTGGGTGGAATGCATGTGGAAGGTGAGAATTAATTTGATCCACTCTCATTGTCACTTTGATGAATATATGGCTTTGGCAAAAAAAGAAAAAAAGGAAGAAAAAAAAAGAAGTCTCTCTCTCTCAATCAACAACCTTACATTCTTCTCTGCAGTGGAACTGTTTTATTCTCTTGTATCAACATCATATCACTTGGTGTTTGTTACTTCTGTTAATCCATTTATTTATAAGTTGTTGTTCTATCATGAACTTTAGAGGAATAGATGCTTTGAAATTGAGTGATACATGTATATTAGGTTTTATTGATTTTCAATGTCATCTCTTAACATTTGAAGGTTTCAAACTTTCAATAAAAAAAAAAAAATGGTGTGACATATGATGTGAGTAAAAAAATATTATAGTTCTATATATTTTACAAAAGCAAAAAAAATTAATTTTTAATTAGATGGTGACCTAACCTAGAGATGGGGACTTGGTGTGAGTCTTCATCAAGGTTTAAAAAATATATATAATCATTGTTTTTACTTGATTAGTAGACTAGTTGCATTTTTCATGTGTTTTGTTTGAATTTTTTTCACCTACATGTACATCTTTTCATTTCTTAATTGGGGGTTGGTGTTATGGGGGTTGTTGGTTGGGCTTTGCTTGGCTTGCAATAGTTCTTATCAACCCTTACCTCCAACCAACAAAAAAAAAAAGCAAAACATGCATAGGAAATGGATTAAAGACAAAAAGATATTTTGCCGCAAAAGGTTAAAATTTTTATATTTGCAAGAAAACAAAAAATAAAACAAAACAAAAAAATAAACATTCTACCCAAAATAAAGATTTTTAAAGCTCTCATAATTTAATATATATTGCAAAAGAAAAATAAAAAATTATTACTAATTTTTTTTGTAACACTCGAAAAACTTTATTAATACCTCAGTTATTTATAGTTCTTAAAGTCATTTTGTTAGGAAAGAGTACATATTCTAGTATTTGTACACAGAGAATATTTTTGATGTTTTTCAAATAAAATAAAAAAAATATTTTCTCAAAAAAAAATTTAAAATTGTTTTTGATATTTAAATGGTATTGGGAACATTTATCACCATTTTCATACATATGTTTTAGGCACTTTTTTAAGAATGATACTAGAGAATATAGAAAACCCAACGAGGAAATGCGTCCCCACGTACTTTGATTTTTTTATATATGTCATGTCACTAAATGTGTATCTTCATAAAATTAGAGTATATATTCCAGTGAATTTAAAAACATGTGAAAAATATTCAATTATAATGTACACCATCTTTTATGAAGATGCATAAGTGGTGACATGAAATGTATAGACAAAAAATATTAAAGCAAACGAAGTGTACCAACTTACTCAAAAATATGTATATATTCCAATGGACAATGCATACCAATTACTTTTAGAAAAAATTAAATTACATTATTTTAACTAATGAACCATATGTCATGTTAACGAAATGGGATTAGCATGTAATAACACCTTTTTCTTCATGTGTAAAGGACTTGAGTTTTTCTGCAAATAACCCAAACACAAAAAATGTTAAGGACAACAATATCTCTTGCACCCCCATGCATAGTACTCACATATTTTTTTATTTTTTTTAAGATGTGTGTATATATATTCTTAAAAATAAAATAAATACTTCAACAAATTTTAAGGAACCCCCCGTTCCGAGAAAAATAAAAATTATATGATTTGTTTAACTAGTTTATCTCGTTCGATATATTAAGACACATGGGACTGTAAATGGGTACTGAGAAAAACAACCAAGAAACCACAAAACAAAATTTTAATTTTTGAGACTTGCATGAGAGATCTGTTAATACAATCTCTCCTAAAGGTCTTCTAAGGCCTGTATACCCCTTTTTAGTAACATGTCTACCAAATTTCATGTAACAAAAAAAAACATCCCCTCTCTCTCTCTCTCTCTCTCGCTGCATCAAAGAATATGTGTATATGTACATATCATCAACACATTGCACATGGTGACTGCATCAAATGATGAGTGAAAAACAAGGGTCAAATCAAAGATGAAAAGGAACTCCCCATCTGTACATGTACAAGGTAAAAAAAATCTCTTATGTAACATCACCCACTCAGAAAACCTGAGGTGCATGTAAGCTGACTCCATACCTTCCCTCCCCCACATGACCACACACATATAAAGAAAAAACCTTTTTGGATGAATTAATCAAAAAGTTAGTACTACTGAAAGAAGGGTATCTTTCCCACCAGTCTTGTTTAACTCATCCCTTCATTTCTTTTCCTTTTCAGTTTGAAAGAGAGATAGACAGAGATATAAACCAGGTTCTGACAAATGGGTCTCTGAAGTGAAGATTTCACTGTTCTTTTTTTATTATAAAGAACACCATATCTGTGTTTGGTTTTCATTTTCAGCACTGTCTGTGAAGAGATCTCTTGCGTTTTGTGTCAGTTTCATATTTTTTTTTTAAATCATCCCCAGATGTTGGTGCACGTGTTCATGGATTTTCATGGATCAGGTAATGCCAATCAAAATTCAATTTAATATACCATATACACTCATGTACATATATAAAGTTATTCTGATTTTGATTTGAATTCACTTGTTCTGATCTGTTTCTGCTTGATTTTCTTCAAAGATTTCATCTTTTCTTCAGATGATACTTCAGATCATCAAAAACTATGAGAGAAGAACACAATCAACCTATCTAAACAGAAACTTTTCTTCATCTTCTCTGAATTGATATCTCCCATGGCAACTTACTTCCACAACGTTGGCGCGCCGCCGGAGCTCCAACCGGACAGCCTCCAGACCCTCTACCTGATGAACCCAAACTTCTTCCCCTGCTCCTCCGACGCGCCACCCCCTCCGGCAGCGTCGGCGGCGGCCCAAAACATGTTTTTCTTTAACCCACCACCCGCTCAGGCTACCCCCACCAACCACCACCTCCTCGGCCTCCCAATCCAAGACATCTCCGCCGCCGTCCCCCGCCTCCACTACTGGACCCCCTCCGCCCAACAAGGCCTCTCCTTGAGCCTCTCCCCGCAACCCCCGACTTACACGACGACACCCCATCCGCCGGCGCCGGAGACCATCGGAGCCAGTGGCGGTCCGGGGGTTCTCATCGGGTCGAAGTACTTGAAGGCGGCGCAGGAGCTGCTCGAGGAGGTCGTCGGCGTGCGAGGTCGCGCCGTCGAAGAAGACCGAGGCGCGACGAAGAAGGACGTGAAGACTAATGGGGACTCCGCCGCTGGTGATGGTGCTGCGAGCGGAGCGGATCTTTGTGCGGCGGAGCGACATGAGGTTCAGTTAAAGAAGGCGAAGCTCGTGAGCATGCTCGATCAGGTTAGTGAAAAACCGAATTTGATCGATTGGGTTGCTCTTTTTTTGGTGAGTTTTTTATGCCAAGATTTCAAAGTTAGTTCTAAAAACCGAATTTGATCGATTGGGTTGCTCTTTTTTTGGTGAGTTTTTTATGCCAAGATTTCAAAGTTAGTTCTAAAAACCGAATTTGATCGATTGGGTTGCTCTTTTTTTGGTGAGTTTTTTATGCCAAGATTTCAAAGTTAGTTCTAAAAACCGAATTTGATCGATTGGGTTGCTCTTTTTTTGGTGAGTTTTTTATGCCAAGATTTCAAAGTTAGTTCTAAAAACCGAATTTGATCGATTGGGTTGCTCTTTTTTTGGTGAGTTTTTTATGCCAAGATTTCAAAGTTAGTTCTAAAAACTGATCGATTCGGTTGCTCTGTTTTGGTGAGTTTTGATGCGATTAGAATTCAAAGTTAGTTCTAAAAACCGAATTTGATCGATTGGGTTGCTCTGTTTTGGTGAGTTTTGATGCGATTAGAATTCAAAGTTAGTTCTAAAAACCGAATTTGATCGATTGGGTTGCTCTGTTTCGGTGAGTTTTGATGCGATTAGAATTCAACATTAGTTCTCAAACTGAATTCGATATTTGGGTTGCTCTGTTTTAGTGAGTTTTTTATGCGAAAGGATTTAAAATTAGTTCTAAAAATTGAATTCCATCGTGTGGGTTCTTTTGTTTAAGTGAGTTTTTTTATGGTAAAACCTATTCGGTCGATTGGGTTGCTTTGATGCGAAGATTTCAAAATTAGTTCTAAAACCGAATTCGATCGATTGGGATGATCTGTTTTAATAAGTTTTTTATGCAAATTGCATTCAAAATTAGTTTTAAAACAAAATTCGGATTGGGTTTCTCTGCTTTTAGTGAATTTTTTCATTCCTAGAATCCAAAATTAGTACTAAAACCAAATTCAATCAATTGGGTTGCTCTGTTTATTGATTTTTTTATGCCAAGGATGTCAAAAATTAGATCTTTATGTGAAATGTTTAGGTGGAGCAGAGGCACAGACAGTACCGCCACCAGATGCAGGTCATAACCACAGCATTCGAGGCGGTGGCGGGGGTCGGGGCGGCAAAGACGTACGCGTCGGTGGCGCTGCGGACGATATCGAGGCAGTTCCGGTGCCTGAGGGACGCGATATCGGGGCAGATACGGGCGGCGGGGAGAAGATTGGGAGAGGAGGAGTTCAGCGGCACCGCCGCGGAAGGCGGTTCTTCGAGGCTCCGCTTCGTCGACCACCACCTGAGGCAGCAGAGGGCGCTCCAGCGGCTAGGGATGATCCAACACAACGGCGCCGGAAATGCGTGGAGGCCACAGCGCGGGTTGCCAGAGCGGTCGGTGTCCGTGCTCCGGGCGTGGCTCTTCGAGCACTTCTTGCACCCGTAAGCACAGTCACATAGTACTCTGAACTTCTTTTTTTAAAATGTTTTGGAAAAGTTTGGTGATTTGATACCTACTCTGTCAATCAGCTAGGGTTGCAAGTCGAATGGATTGGGTACACCAATTTGATCTGATATTTAAACCCAAAAGCTCAACTTGAACTCAATCAGTTGGTTTGGATTCGAGCTATGGTTGAGTTTACGGTTTAAATAATTGAAAGGATGAAAGAATGAGAAAATAAAGAAATAACAATATAGAATTGATAAAATTTAGAGAAAAATGAATTAGGCTATTCAAATTTTATCTCACTTAAGTAATCAATTAAAAGTTAACTTGAAAGATTTAGCTTTATCACTCACTACTTTGATTTTCACGTTGAATTAATTTGGCTTATCAAAACGAATCAACTCAGACTCTATCCGAATTAGATTCGAATTGTCTTGGTTGAATCCGAATGCTAAAATCATAATACAAAGTCGTTCATAAATCGTGTTAAGTCGGGTATATGACCCACCCAAGTTGCACCTTTACACTCAGCTGAGCATAATTCTGCTACGAGTTTGGTATCTTGAAATCCTAATATCATGTTCTTCGTAATTGAAAAGGTCAATTCAGCATGAAGGTTCATTGCATGTATTATCATATAACAAACATAATGCTTTTATCCAGTATTTATCATACTAACCAACAAAAGTTCTTTGCATGGATTATCATACTAACAAATATAATTGAAAAAGTTAATTTCAATTATATTTATCCTGTAATATTTACAAACACATAACATATCAAATATCTGTTGTATACGAACTCTGTAAAGCAGTACCACTCCCCCCCCCCCCCAAAAAAAAAAAAAGTTTGATGGATTTTTGCATGCGCCATTGCAGATACCCAAAGGACTCAGACAAGCACATGCTCGCGAAGCAGACAGGGCTTACAAGGAGCCAGGTATCCATAACAACTTCATCAATTCCATCCATTTTGAATGCTCATGAAACTCATCAAACTTGATATCTATCACAACTCAAAATCATAAATTGATTAGAATGGAGTCCTTTCTTTTGTATATATCTCTTCTACTGAGGGCTTCTCTCTCCTTTTGTATCTTTTGTTTTGTTTATGTTTGTATCTTGGATATAGTTTTTCTAATACAAAGGGCATGTCTACCGTTTTCTTTAAAAAAAATCCATCAGGTATCAAATTGGTTCATAAACGCGCGCGTCCGCCTCTGGAAGCCAATGGTGGAGGAGATGTACGCGGAGGAGCTCAAAGAACAAGAAGACGACAACGACAACGACAATGACTCCGCCTCGAAATCCTCCGCCCCGCCGCCTCCACCGCCTTCGGACGAAGTAGAAACTTCGGAGCCATTCGAGCGCAAGAAGGCGGCGCACATGGACTACCTCCAACAACCGCCGCCACCGCAGACTGATTCGACACAGTTGGGCATGGATGGGTTCATGAAGTTTGGGCAGTACTTCGATGGGGAGCAGCAGCAGCAGATGAGGTTCTCCAACAATGGGGTGTCATTAACATTAGGGCTTCCACACTGTGAGGGGGGGATTCACCAAAGCATCCCATTGGGAAGTACTGACTTCTTAGGAGGTGGTAGCACATCAGTGGTGGCTCATGCAATGCAATTACAAGGTAGTGATGGTTATGAGGGGCTCAGCATCCAGACCAGGAAGAGGTTTGCAGACTTTGTAGCTTGATTGGTTAGGGTGTTTTTTTTTTTTTGGAGGTCTCATTATCATCATCATGCTATAGGGTTAGTTTGTAAAGATGGAAAGTAATAGATTATAGATTGTATACTTCAGGGGATAGTGTTTGATTAGGGTTTTTAAGATTGGGGAATGTATTTTGGATATCTATGATAATATGTTAGGAGGTGTTATTGGAAGTTTGAAACATTAATTATGTTTGATAAAAGGGTTTTTTGCAATTCATATTTATGGTTAATAATGAAAAAAAATGTTTTACCAGGAAGTATATGAAGGAAGAGGTTTATTAGGACTGTCATATCATTTGTGGTTAACTATTCTCATATTAGGTTTATTAGATGATCAAACTGACCTATAGATATCATTGTTACTGGATTGAGTCTTTTTATAGAAATTTTTTTATCATTGAACAAATGTTACCTGACTGATTTTTGAATATTGGATGATGTGACACCATCATAAGTATCATTTTATGCTCTAATTTTCAAATGAAATTGATATGACTAATGTAGTGATTCTAATTTTTTATTCCTACTCAGTTAGTCAATAGAATATTAATTAAATTTTTCGATAAATTAAATATTCACATTTAATTTACTGTTATAGATTGTAGTTTTGGAGGGATAATTGGCAATGATTAAGTTTTCTAGAATTGGGGATTGTATTCTGCATATAGGGCTGCAACTTGGGTCGGGTTGAACCCGAACCCGACGGGTTGAACCCGATTTTTACATGGGTTGGGTTGATCAAATCGGGTTCGGGTTCGGGTTCGGGTTGGCCAAATCGGGTTGGGTCACAAATCGGGTTGGGTTCGGGTTGGCCTCCGACCCAACCCGACCCAACCCGAACCCGAAAATTAATATTTAAAAAAAATCATGGCCGTTTATTTTGTAACTTCTAATATGGGTAGTCCAAATTTTAGGTAAACCTAGCTAATCTTATGGGTTGGGTGGGGTTGATTTATTTAATTTACACATTATGTTAGAAATTCGGGTTGGGTCGGGTTGGTTCAATTCGGGTTGAAAATCGGGTTGGGGTCGGGTTGGTCCAATTCGGGTTAAGTCGGGTTGGGTCGGGTTGGTTTATTTAATTTCGGGTTGGGTTCGGGTTGGTCCAATTCGGGTTGAAAATCGGGTTGGGTCGGGTTAGGGTTGGGTCGTTTGGAATTCGGGTTGGGTTCGGGTTGGGGTCAACCCGAACCCAACCCGCCCGAGTTGCAGCCCTATCTGCATATATAGCTCAAGGATAAGAGTTACCCTTGCCAACTTTGGTTGTTGGAAGATTGATTATGTTTTTTAAATTTTTTTTTTTTTTGTAATTCATATATTCACATTTATGGTTAATTATGAAAACTATTTAGAGTAAAGAAAGTTGGCTTACCTTGGACCTCATCTAGATATTATTGTTTTTGACTTGAGTCTTTTTATAGTTTTTTAAAATAATTTCACATGTAAAATCCTAAACAAATGCTGTACTGGTGCATTTTTCAATCATTGAATGATGTTGCACCTCCGAACTATCTTTGAAATGCTCTACTTTTAATCAAAATTGATCATACTACTGTAGTGTTTCCACATATTTTATTACTATTATTAATGGAATGTTGATTGGGATTCTTTGATAACCAAATATTCACAATTATGGTTAATTACAAGAGAATATTTGAACAAAAACTATTTACATTGAAGAAAGTTTACTTATCTATATAGGATGATCATCTTTGGTTAACTATAACCATATTAGATTTGTTAGAAGATCAAACTAAAATCTAGTCATCGTTGCTATCAGCACTGAGTCTTTTTGATACAGTAAGTTTTTGTATTTGTCAAATAAAATATATATTAATTGAATAGATATTTTACTGTAATTTTTTTTTAAATGTTAAAAGAAAATGATCATAACTACTGTAATGTCACTACAAGAATATTGCTTTTTAGCTGTGAATTTCTTAATCAACAAAACAAAGATTTCCTCAGAAAAAGGGATATGGAGATCCAAGTTTGCTGATACACTTGTCACCATGGAAAGAGTAAAAGTTTGTCCAATTTATTCGATTATTCAGAAATGAAATATCTATCTAAGTATTAAAAAAATACAATGTTTGTCCAATTTATTACCGATGAAATATATTTTGTCCGTATTGGTAACACTTTAGTCAAAGAAATATTTTCTCTTGAAAATCTTCATTAATTCCCATTTTTTACTGATGAAATAATTTTTCTTGTTAATTATATCACTTTTATCAAGGAAATTTTTTCCTAATTATGTCTCTTTTACAAATAAATAATTTTCTTAGTAAAAAATTTCAAAAAAAAAAATTATCTGGTCAATGTTTTACAAGTTTTTTTTTATTATTCATTATCAAATTAATATTTCATCTATAAAAAATTTACCAACAATTTTTTTTACTTTTAACATGGAAAAATTTATCCAGGAAAACTTTTATTTGTTATAGTGTATTTTTAAGTGTTTCATTCTTACTATGTCAATGGAATGTTAATTATAGATTCTTTGATAAACCACATATATTCACATTATGGTTAATTAATTATAAAAAAAAAAGTTTAAACAAGAACTATTTACAATGAAGGAATTGGCTCCTCTAGAATAATCATCAGATAATTAACTATAACAGATTAGATTTATTAGATGATCAAACTAAAATCTAGATATTATTGCTACTGGCCTGAGTCTTTATATAGGATTGCTTTTATCATTTTAACATGAAAAACATAAGGAAAAAATAATTTTTTTATATTTTTGTCCCTGTAAACTATATGATTCTGTGATCGATCTCTCACTTCTTCATATTTAAGTTCTAGTCCTTAAATTTAATTTAAAATGTATGTTTCTTATTAGTCCCTAGGTCCTTGGTTTTATTTTTTGTCCGTGGGAGGGACTAAAAGGAGTATATCCTTTAAATCTAAAATTTAAATTGAAATATGAAGAAGTGAGGGACCGATCACTAAATCATGTAGTTTATTGGGACAAAAAAAAAATCCAAAAAAAAAAACATAGGATAACATGACACCATCGTGAGAATTAACATTTAAATACCCTCATTTTCAATACATAATGTTAATTAAGTTCCTTGATAAACAAGAAATAATTAATGTAGTTCTTTTGTTTCTATAATTAGTTTTTTTTTATCAAACCCCATTTACTATAATTGTTGGTATATTCATTTATCTATAAAGAAAAAAACTCCTTGGTAAAACTTTTGTTTGTGAAACCACTGTATATAGATCAACATATGTACAAAAAAAAACTACCAAAAAAAACATATGTACAAAATGCCAAAATAGATTTGCTTGGATGTCAAAGGATCACAAATACCATTTTTTTCATATGCTACAGCTGCAAAAGAAAAGGACAGATCCCATGGCCAAACCCTTAGAAGCACAAGAACACATCACACATGATAACTTATTCTATTCACAAAAACAAAGAAACAATCAATAATCAATGTGGATAATGTTGTATTAAAAAACCTCACCTAGACGACAATCAATAATGAATGCAAAAGTTTGGTAGGGTTGAAAAATGAGATCACATAATTGAATATATAGAG
This sequence comes from Acorus calamus, assembly GCA_030737845.1. Taxonomy (NCBI): domain Eukaryota; kingdom Viridiplantae; phylum Streptophyta; class Magnoliopsida; order Acorales; family Acoraceae; genus Acorus; species Acorus calamus. Next base: position 26,732,504 of record CM060870.1, read on the forward strand.
CAACTATGTTGTGTTATGTGCTGATTGTTGATATTTGTTGAGGTGTTTTGGGACTGTTTAGTTGGTGAAGGCAAAGACTTTGCAATAGTTTTCCAATAAAGGGAGTGGGGACTCTACATATCATGTGCATTGTTGGGTTATATGTTGGGGGGTCCTCCCTCTTTTTTCATGTCATCAAGAAGCTTTGCCTGTGTTGATCCATCAATGGAGAAGCTGTTCTCTAGCTCATTGTTTGTTCAGATGATGTGATGTGGTGAGCAGGGTACAGTGGGGCCATTCAAAGAGAGATTTTTTTTTTGGAAGGCTACCTGTGAAATAGGAAAATATTACAGTAATTTAGATACGGACTTCTTTCCTAGTATTTGAATTCTGATAGATTGGGTGTTTCAGTAAAAGGAAGATGAGAATCAACTAAAATGGTCCTCAGTCATTCATGCAATATCTGTTGTAGACATAATATGTTTTGAATTTTTTAAGCATCTATTCATGTAATGAAGTATATGATTTTATAAAAACTAAAGTACTTGCTCGAACTAATTCAATGCATACTTTTTTTATATTTTATGTAATATACTAATTGTTGGTTTTTGAAAAGTTTTTTCAAAATAAAGTTTCAATTTTCTATAATTGATATGAACAAATATATTAATATATTTTGACTTTAATCGCTTACATTATTTCAAATAAGTATAGGGCTTGGATATAATATGGATAAGGGTTATAAGAATATGGATGTAAATTTAACATATGAATATATATTCATATATGGAATTGACATGATTAATATTGTATTTTGGTTGGTGGAATTGGTACATTGGACTCTGTGGGAGGTGAAAATGTCCTTCTCCTTGAATGGGCCAGACTCGATGACAGTCCGGGCTTGATTTGGGTAGATCCGCGAAGAGACGACGACGGTGGATCAATTTGGTGGATGTTTGTCTGGACTAAACCTTATGTAAATCAGGTTGTTTACATACCCTTTTTTAGGGATTAGGCCATATGTAGTTCCTTTTTTTTTATAAGAACCTTCGACGATGAAGCACAATCTCTATTAAAATGAGATTTCAAGCTTGGATCTATGGTTCTCTTTTTTTAGGAAGAAGAATAAGTCTTTCTCTCTCTCTGCCCATCCCCCCATTTTGTGAAGGGGATACCCTTCTATTTATAGTGGGAGTGAGTGTGCTATTGCCATGGAGGTGTGAGCATATTATTGTCCAACCTAAGATAGTGTTGTGTTTATGGCCCAATGTCATGATGAGCCAGGATAGTATGACCTTTTAAATAGATCCTAAGGTGTGAGTCGTGTGACAGATTTGAGCTTCTACAGACTCTTTTAATTGTTAGTTCATGTATTAACTTTGCAAGGTTCATGTGTGTTGTATTTCAATGATGAACCTAAGTTGGAATAAACCATATTTTTATGGCAATGAATGTGCATGTATAAATTCCAATGATTAGCTAGGTGAAAACATGAAACTTTGCATAAAAAAGTTTAGAATCGTATGCATGTACTTTGAATATGTTATAGCCATTGATTATGGAACAATGAATTATGCATGAAATATTAATAAGTCTATTATCATAAATTGATTGTGTACATTTGTACTTGAAGATGACTCTTGGACAACCTAAAAGACTATATAAAAGGTGTCATATTATCATTTCATCCATCCATGTCACAAGTTGAAAATCCACTTAAAAAAAAGACAGAATCTCATGTAAGACTGAAAAAGGTTGACAATTATTCATTAGATTTTTTTATTGAAACCTAACTTGAATTGGATTTGAATTGGCTCAGGTCCGATCACATGCATATTTTTAACTTTCATAGAACACAAAAAACTAGAATTGCCACAGCTGGCTGTGTGTGTGAGAGAGAGAGAGAGAGAGGTGTGTTTCTTGCATTACTCTTATTCAATCCCACATGGATTAGTAATGCAAAGTATAAACAAAAAAAATAAGATTAGTAATCATATAAGTATTTAAATTTTTTTCTGATTTTTTTTTTTTTATAGAGGCCGAACAGACCAACACATAGCAAACAAGTCAACATAGACCCAAAACAACAAGTGGGTCAAAGGCCACAATAACCTAGCTAGGATTTGTGTTGGTGGTAAAAAAATATAACAATTAATCACAATGAAATATGAACCAAACACATATATTAAAGACACATCCATGAAAATTAATTAATCGTTTCATGGTAGTGAAGGATATGTAATCTAACAATTAACAATCTTTTTATGATCCCTCGACCCTAAACTAGGGTCTTAACAACCAAAAAAAAAAATTTAAAAACAATCAATAAAAAAATATGTATAGTTGTAAATCATGTGGGTCGTTCTATATTTTTTATTACATGTTTTTAATTGGCTTTTCTTGTAAGAACCAATATTTCATTGTCTTAACTAATGCTGAATAGCTCATAAAGGTCTGGTTTTGAATAGCTCAACTAAATCACATTATGTACTTAAATGTAACAAATCCTAATCAAATAAATATTTACTTTCCATGTAATAAAATTTCAAAAAATATATTGTATGAATGCAAACCCTCCGGGTACATGTAATTTCAAAGTTAATTTATAAATAATATTCTAGAAAAAGACCCTTCAAAATGCTTGATTTATCAAAAAAAAAAAAGTTTCTTAGATTATTTATTGTCTCAAATTATTTATGGAAGATTCCAACCTATCTCTGTTATTGTATCAAATTATTTGTGTGCGCTGTTACACAGTAGGTATTTTTTCCCCCAATTTCATATAGAAAATCATTGGAGTACTCATCTTAACAAGGTATATGCTTCAATAGAAAATTTTCATATTTTTTATAAATGCATCAGTGTAATTCATTAAAGTATATGCTTTATTTTTTATAAAAATATTACCTCATTAGATGATGTATACTGTTTTTAAAAAATTCAAAACACTTTTCCCGTTTGAGAAACGGAATAAACGATATAAGGGTAGTATAAGGGTGGTATAAGAATAGATAGGGAAAATGGTTGTTTGTTTACAAGGTATAACTTAGTATTACTAAGCCAGTTTAAACGAGTATAAGAGAGTATAACAATTCTAAGTAACCCCAAGGATAAGCTATACTCACTTTATCTATTCTCATGGGCTCACATGTCAAATCAACTTTTTACATCTTATCACATCAAATCATCTATCAACACCTCTTATACATCAAAAGACTCACATGTCAAATCAATTTTTTTACACTTTATTTATATTTATTTTTTATCAACCAAACAACTCAACATTTATTCTTACGTTTTCCAATGAGAATAAAAAAAAATACAACCAAACATAAAATCTCTTATTCATGTAGATTTGTTATCTATATTGGCATAGTTATCTATCCAGAATAATTAAATTCCGCTATCCAAACAGAGACTTATAGACTGAAATTAGGGATGAAAAATGGACTGATTTAATATTAAAGATCAACCCATTTGGCAATGGATTGGGCCTAGATCTTCAGAGAAGAAACATATTAAAGACCATGAAATCTCTAATAATTATTTATAAAAAAATATATAAATGTTAAAGACATGGGTTTTTTATTTTTAAGTCCCTACAAACCATCATATTTAGTTATCGATCCCTCACTTCTTCGTATTTGGATTTTAGCCTCCAAATTCAAATGATAATTCCTTTTTAGTTCCTGAGAAAGACCTATTCATAAATTATTTAGTTTTCTTATTAGTCCCTGATAGGGACTAAAAAGAATTATCCTTTCAATCTAGGGATTAAAACCCAAATATGAAGAAGCGAGGGATCGATCACTAAATATGATGGTATGTGGGGACTTAAAAATAAAAACCATAAAGACATTCACCTCTCCGTAAACATGGATTATCTCATATATGTTTTTATCAAAGTGTGGGTGGATGTATAAGTTTTTGCAAACTCACAAAAAATCATATATATCAATGTCTACATAGGCTAACATTAACCCCATTTACCCTTGTTAACCATAACTCACACCATGAAATGAATAACTTCCCTCCAAACAATCACTTTAAGAATGAAGAAATATAAGTCCTACAAGGATAAGTTGATATTTTACGAAGACTAATTTGTCTTTATGATTATTTATAGACTGTAATGTTTACACAATTACATGGTAAAGAAATATTTTGATAATATTATGTCAAGACAATTTATATACCACATCCAATCCAATGATGCATTTACTTTTATAAAAGGTGAAGTACCTCTAATGAATTGAATGTATCATTTATAAAAAATATATATATATGAAAAAATTTCATCAAAATATATATATACCTTGTTATAGTAAAAAAAAATCTAATATCTAATATTTCACTACATTATGAGAGAGAGAGAGAGAGAGAGAGAGAGAGAGATCACAAACCTGATTCTTTTATACATTTGTAAAACCAAACAAAACACAAATTTCTCAATACCCACACAAAAGGGGGGCCACCTTCCAATTTACAATAATATTACACTCCCAAAAACCTCCAAAAGAACAAGAAGAAAAAAAACACACCCAGTTGGTCAAAAAAAAAAAAAATTAAAATTAAAATAAAACAAAGCTACAACTTCCTTAAAATTCTCCATAGCATGATTTAGATAGGCCTTCCTTTGAAGGGAAGCACAGGTCAGGTGTAAGTATCCTTGAAGAACTGGAAATGACGGTCATGGCTGGGACTGGACCAAAAGAAGAAAGAAAAGAAAAACAAAAAATCCTGCTCGCGACATCTCCAGATTCAAAGAAAATCAAGAACTGATTGATTAGCACATGCGACTGTCCATACCGGTCGCAGGTATAGAGGGCTGATGGAAAGCATTAAGCCCCACATTGTCACCAATGATTAAGTCCTTCGGCACCAGAGAACTGCTTCCCATTGTAGGTTCTAATATGCGAACTAGTGAGAGAAAGATCTCCATCCTCGTCACATCGCTGTTCGCCTGCATGGTATAAGATAAACAAAGGATTAATGAACATTGGCTTGGTTGTTGTAGTGATACAAACATTCATTAGTCATTCAAAGTATTTTTCAGTCTTACATATACTAGTCACCATATGGACATAGTGACAGCAATTCTTGAAAAACTAGGATATATACACGGCAAAGACAAGTTCACCAAAAAAAAAAGAATAATTGTTATTCTATGATTATATGGGAAAAATCAAGCACAAATCCACAAACTACAGTGGTGTGTCAACTATCAAATTCATTAAGATATTAACATCATTTGACTTTACCTGAATATAAATCTTAAAATGTGTCCGTGCCATGCCTATCCCATATCCAATGCGTGCTTGAAACTCAAAAAATTATTTCAAAATGTTGGACATGTATGGGATGTGTCTTGCACATGTCAAATGCTTGTCGCGTCATGTCTCTAATCTGATACGTGTTGGACAAAGACATGATATATTGAAGTGACTGGGATTTAGCTTGTCTGAATGAATATTATCAAATAAATGAAAATTTTGAGACATGCACATCCTTTTCACTTAACACCAGCCTATGCAGAAATCCCCTTCAATACATTACTAAATATGAAGCATTAGGCAGTAATTGAAATCAAATAGTTGTTGCACTAACTACGGGTAATTATGGGATTCATGGTGTATAAGAAAATCCTAGTTGGAAACTAGCAGAAGGATCATATCAGTTAAAATGATTGCAAGGAAATATAAATATTAATATATGCTGCTCTTACCTCTACTGCAAAGCACGCCCAAACCTTATTGTTACGTGCTTCCATTACCCCCTTCAAGATGGTCAGGCCCAATCCCCTAATTAGGTCAGCTATCTCCAAAAAGAAGCCCCGCTCTTCACAAAGCATCTGCAAAGGAGTATCTAATAAGAGAGGATCCAAGACTAAACAGGATCTCACATGAATGAAGAAGTGTTACAAATCAACTGATGATAATCAAAGTGTACCTCCACAAGCATTTGTCGAGGTGGGTTCAAATCCTCCACAATTATGGGGCAGATCATGGATTGTGTACCAACTTCAAATGCCCATGTCGCACCACCCTCAAAGTTGTCTTTCAATACCAGACCACCCTCCTTTATCTGTTCATACATGTAAAGGTCATATATATTAAACCTTTTGTTTTTCTAATCATTGTGAAAAAAATCCGACATGAAAAAAGAGATCAACCAGTATAGGCATTTAAAGTAGAAACCTCAATTAAAAAATAGTTAGTATATTCACACACCTTCGGCTCCCCGGTTTCCTTCAGCTTGTCTGCATGCTTTGTGACACTTTGCAGGAAAAGCATGTGCTTAATGGTGCGTTCCAACAATGAATCGATGCTGCACTGTTACATATATAAGGTACCATAACAACATAAGATATGTGCAAATAAGAACTGTTTTCTGTAATAATAATTCATTAATGAATGCAACATAGATCCTTGGAAGAAGCACAAGAGCAAGTGGATCACCTTTGCCCCATTTGGTACTATTTCACGTAACTCCTTGACTCGATCTTGGATCATTTGGCGATCCTTCGGCCTTGGTCTAGGATTCTCTCCAGGTCGAGTCCTCTTGCGATTTGATTTCCCTGATTGGGTAGCTGAAATATTGTCAACCTTCATTTCTTGCTGCCTACCTTCACCCCACAAACTGATTCGAGATTTGTAACCTCCGGCCATTTGAGAATAGTCTCCAACTGTACCAATACTACATGCAGATGCAACAGAACCCGATATTGCAGCGTCTACTTTTACAAGAGATGGGGAAAGAGCAACCAATCCCTTTTGTAATTTCTCTTCTGAGGAGACCCACCCATATGAAGGACAACTGGTATGAGGCGAAGCACTACTAATATTTGTTAATGTAGTTTTACAAGACACACTATCTTCAGAGTTCTGTTTGACACTAGAGTGGACCTTCGAAACTACAGCCTCCAATAGATGGTCTTGATGTGTTTCCGAAATGATATCGGAAACTCCTTTATCAATCTCTGTCATGCTTGTACAAAATTCCATATTCAAATTCTGGGAATCTACATCAACTTTGCAATTAACATCATTCAAACTACCATAAGCTCTATTAGATTTAAAACCTTGACTTAATGCCTCGAATAACTCATCCCCCATAGGCGGTCGCACCAGTGCATCAGAGATCTCACCTGATCTACAGAAAGTGTCTCCATCACTTGGTGTGGGCATGTCAACACCTGCACAAACATCATGGCAACTCTGATCTCCTTGAGCAACCCGTGAACCAATCAATGAGCATTCTTCAAGAAAACCAGGCATGCTCCATAGCCAAGAAGGGTGATCATCAGAATCAATTGATTGAATATTATTGGTTTGAAGCGCATCGATCTCCTGTTCTCTCACCAAAGCTACAGTTGTATGCTTGTTCATAGAGGAAACACCATCTCTCTGTGGCTCTTCTGAAGTCACATGATCATTATTTGTACGATTTGCAGGGTTAAGTATTCGAGCTGTTCCAATATCAGATGACTGACCTGATGGAACCATAATACTCTCTAAAAATGAATCACCATTCACAGATTTCCATGCATCAGAGGGAAGAGAATCTGAGGTTCCAAGATTGTTTATGTTATTAGATGACTCATTTTCACCGAGTAAAGATACAATAACAGAATCTTTGACAGAGCTTGCCACAGATAATCCTGAGCTAACAATAGAACGCCATTCCTGCTTTAACTGCACTGATGGATGAGGATGGACTATTTTTGCTTTTGTGGATCCACTTTCAACTTGATCCACACGAGATACAAGTGATTTGACTATGGTAGAGGGCATGGTATGAACAGAATCTCCAAGTGACTTATCTTTACATGTCATGATTTCTTTAGAGGTTGATAAAACTTCCAAAGCATTGATTGATGGGCTGGCATAGGAAGAGTGTATGGCAAGGCCTGATTGTGGAGTTTTAAGAGCCTGTCGGTCAAAGCTATCAGCAACAGCCAGTTCAGAATGGGTATTCATGGATAGTGGTGTTAAGGTTGGTACCCCATATGATGCATTTACATGGACTTTTTGTCCCAAAGCTTTTTGAATATTTTCAGATAAAAGAGCTCCAGGCACAGACGCTAGTTGCGCAAATAATATTTTCACATGGTTTACAAATCTGATGCTTTCCATAACCTACAAGTATAGTGAATAGTAGGTCAGTTTGTGAAATATCTAACTCGTTTCATGTAAATTTGGTGTCCAACAACATATGCATAGATATTACTATAACTTTAAAAAAAAAATCAAGGTCATGCTACATATCTCTCAATGCCAGCAATGTGTATATGTTCATTGTCCATGTCTGTTCTCCAAGGATTTAATTTCTCATTAGACATGTTTTGCCAAAAGTCTTTGACAAATATTTTCATGGAAAATTTTGGTGTGAATCCATCCCATGTATCCCTGTTCTCTCAGTAAAAACAAGGTTGGTCAAATACGATTCTTTGGCATGTATGTGTCACTATATTCTGCCTTGTATTGGAAAAAAAATCAGTAATTTTCCAGCAAAATTAACTTGGTGACCAATCTCTGTAAATCTTTTATCCTTTCCAGCAAACCAGCATATCAGCATAAATATATATCTTCCAAGTCCTACAATTTAAGCAATATGTTGAAATCTTTTAGTGTATCCAATGGAAAAAATTATAACCAACCAAAATAAAAATTCAAAAAGTTATAGGATTTATTTCAATGTACATTCCGCAATTTAACATTTTCAACATTCTTCATTAACAACTCATGAATAACCAAATGCCAATGCAGCTTGCTGTCCATGTTTCCTCTACATGCTCATATTCACTTTTCACATGTCAAATCATGCCAATATATAGGACCCACTTGATAAAGAATAAAAGTGCTGATGCACTGAATGCAGTTGTTATCATACAAACAACCTAATTGATAGGTCAGGAAACCAACAAAGTGAAGCAACCAAGGAAAGAAGATAACCTAAGGACCTGTGGGTGGGAGAGATTACCATCTGGGTAGACCCAAGTTGTACAACACCATGAGGAAGCACAGGAATGATTGCGATCGTCTGCAAAACAAACAAATCAAACTTTGAAGGTGGATTGAAATAACTACATGTCTCATGATAGGGGACAAGAAAAGACATGAGACTCACACCTGTATGCCAGTAAGAAACTGTTGATTCAATTCAGCCAAATCCTAAAGAAGAAAATTGTAGTCAGGCTTTATGTGTCAAACTGTTGTAGTATAACAATTCAGTGAAATGATGTTGGAAAAATGGATAATTCTAGCATTCAATCTAATATTGCAAAGTATTTGATTAGTAGAAAAAACTATATACTTCTCAGAAGATAACTTTTGTCACAGGTGACAATAAACTGCCACAGAAACTGCAAATAGATTGAAAATTCATGAATCTAATAAACTAGCCTCCACATAATAGACCTACATTGTGGGCAACCTAAAAAATCTTCTGTTGTTAACCAAATTACTATTGGCACAATGAGACTTGACCAATGGAAATTTCCCAAGTCAATGGAAAATTCAATTGGGAGCAGTACCAAGAGAGGTGTTACAGATTGCAGTTGGGATCAAAGTCCAATAAAAGTAGAAATTTTCCCGCAAATAATAAAGCTTCTCCAAGACTTGGTTTATCATGTGGAACAAATTTCCCACTGTAATATACTGATTCAAGAATTCTTCAAAAGGACCTAGTTCCATGTGAACTTCAACGACAATTTGGAGCAATAATCAGTTTTCAAAGACAGCCACCCTTAAACTGGTGACATCAGATAGGTTATTATAAGACGATATTCCTATCCACATCCATAGACCAACTAAGCCAGTTTGCCATAAACATTAAAGTGATAAGCCATTGAGAAATGTGCTCCAACTGTTACCCAATTTCCCACTATAGACCTGTTTGGAACCAATTGTCAAACTAATTTTGCTTCCACAAAATCAGTTTTAGATTAAAAGTCGACAAAACAGCTTTCATGAAAAGTCTGGTTGAGAAAATCAATACCATATGCAGCCTATGGCCATGAAAAGAAACAAAGCGATATACACGGAAAAGCTACCATCCTTGAACCTACTTTCCCTCCCTCTTTATCATCTGTTTTTCAATCAAGTAAGCAATAAAACAAAGCTAAACATTAACCAAAATCAGAAGATAAACTATACCTTTGATGACAATCTACAGTCAAGAGACCCCGCATCTGAGCACCCATCCCGACCCAGGGTTTCTCGGAAAATCCATTGGTGATTACCAGTTAAGGCAGCACATCCAATTATCCTGAAACAAAACAATTCCATCATGTGAGAAAAGTGAGTAACTAACATTATGTTATGGAAAATTTTAGAGCTAGTCATTTTTATCAACCAAAACGCATACCACACATGTTTTCATTTTTTTTAAATAGTAAACATCATCAAATGAGGTATATATTTTAATAAAAAGTATATATCCCTTCATTTCGAGTTGAATAAACTTATTTTTAGTAAGTGTAAAAAAAAAAGTTAACGAGGTATATACATCGTCTAACAATGTATATGCTTCACTAAATTTCTAAAGAAGTATGTAATACTGTATTTTGGACTATAAAAAAAATTGTGTAACAACGCCCTTATGTTATACATTCATGGATTAGAGCTTAGAATACAAAGAGAGCTTAAAATAAATGGATACAACAGAAATGTTACACACCCACTTCCCACAACATGGACCTGAGGTATCATCATCTTGTTGACCATCCTGCCAATGCGATCTTTGAGAGGATCCTGACCAGATTGTTGTTCTTTGCAAAGTGGATCTACGATTTCAACCCTCGACAAGTTCAAGAGACCAGAAACACCGATCATCTCATTATGCCCTTCTGCCCAGACCAGATGCCTGTCAAAATTACAGCTGACTCCCTTAGACTTATGAATCAAAATTCACAATGCTTTGGTGAAATGGAAACTAGTGCAAAGACGTCATTCTGAACAAATAATGCAAAGAAAATATTCAATGGAAGTCATCATAATTATAAAAACACATATTATCAGTAACATTTGGTAACCCAGATTAAAAAATAGGAGACAAAAGATGGTCTTGATTATTAGAAGATTAGAACCACCACAGAAACATATTTTTGATAATTGAAAAAAATACAACCTTCATGAAAATTATTTCAAAAATGGAGGTCAGAAAGATCATTTTTAAGCTTAGACTTCAAAATAAGAGACCAAAAGATGATTTTGATTATCATAAGATTAGAACCCCAACTGAATCTTATTTTTCAAGATTAAAAAAATTACAACCTTCATGAATGTTATGCCAAAAACGAAGGCTTCAAAGATCATATGTAACAAAAAAACCTCATAAAAAAACACATTAAATCTAAATGCAATGCAATAGTTAAACCTCTCATCAACCACTCTGGTCCCCAAAAAAAAATCCCTTCATTCAGTACTCCCATTAAAAGCAACAAAAGGACAACCAACCACAAATAAAACCCAACAAAACCCAATCATCAAAACATTAAAAGAAAAAATCTCCAACCCTCATTCAAACAGTACAAAAGCGAACCCAAAAAGACAGATTAACCACCAATGCAGATCGAACTCACGCAGGGTTTCTCTGACCGATCTTCCAAAACATCGCATAAGACCACCCCCCGTCGACGCAGAGCCTCCGGAGAGCCTCTTTAAGCAGGACCCCCATTAAAAGAGATAACTTTTAGAAACCAAGTCCAAAAACAACACAGACAGAACAACCCAATATAAATCTCTCTCTCTCTCTCTCTCTCTCTCTCTCTCTCTCTCTCTCTCTCTCTCTCTCTATAGATAAATAGTGACCTTCGCCGGGACTAACTCCCCCGGCAGGACCCCCTCCCGGCCTGCTTCGTCCGGACACCACCGCCCGGCTCAGACTTCCCCGCCGCGAATCGACGGCGACCCATCTCGTGTTCTGAGTCGAAAATGAGAGACGACCCGAAAAGGAGGGGTCTTCCCTACACGAATCCGAGCTCCGAAGCTTCGAAGTCCGCCATGGGAGGGGCAAAATCGGAATACCCAAAGTACCCAACAATGAAAAAGAGACTCAAAATTGGAAACGGAGAACACTTTCGAAAGAAAGATAAAGATTTTGAGAGAGTTTTATATATATATATATATATATAAATCGGAGTGTTCGAGGGAGGAGGGAAGGTGTTGGAAAATGGGGCATGGTTTTGAATGAAATTACGGGAACTGCCACTTATCTTTATGTGGTGTTTTTGTCGTTTTCTTCCGCTTTCGGTCCCTTTCGGGGCCTCCGGCGGTGACGATGACTTCGATGTTTTGACACTGTTTTTAGCTCGAATTACGCGTGTGCCACTGTGCCACTTAAAAATGTTAAATATTATTATCATTTTTTTATAGAATTTTGCATTTATACCGCTTGAAAAAATATTTTTTTGTGTTATACCCTCCTTAAAAAGCTAATTGCATCTATACCCTTATAAAAAATTTCTGCGTTGCAATTATGTCCCTGAGGTTAAGTTCCGTCAAATGAAAATATACCGGGAATATTCCATTAATAGCGTTTAGTGTGAGACAAATTGACCAAATTGACCAAATTAACCTTATGACTGTTGGTGCTTTAAAAATTGTATTTGTGCCCCTGTGTCCATCTAAAATTGCATCTATGCCCCTATATCCGTTTGATGCTTATTAAACCCTTTTTTTCAATCTCCAAACCTGCTGAAACATTTTTCTTTTCTTTTCTTCTTCAATGATCGATTGAAAGGGCTAAGCTAGATGTTAGCCCCATACAAAAAAAATAAAATATATCAATATCTAGCTGAATTTTCCATGCTAAAAACTTTCAATTATTGAAAAGATTAAGATGGATAGTGTTTATTTAGATTTTACTGACAGATTTTATTTTTTAAAATAGAAAATACTACCAACAAACATTATCTCATCCCCGTAGGTCTGAACAAGCATTAAATTGAGCATGAATTGTGATCCACTTAGGTATGAATAACATATAATTATCAATTTTTGGTCCATGTCAATTCTATCACTTTAGGTGAACATCCCAAAATCATTCAACAAAAAAATCTAGTTCTCTTAATACAAGCTCATTTAAATTGGTCTGCATCAAGTTTTATATGAAACCAAACTTTGACAATGGCCAAACTTTATAATTTAATACATTTAACATAAAAATAGAGAATGGATAATGTAAAATATACATGGTACTTGAAATTTTCAGACTGTCATTGTAATACATGTGCAAAAATAAGCTATTACACTATTTACATCAATAACTTAACATGTGTATAAAGAATTTCTCTTGTATTAATGCCTGCCAACAAATCGATGATGTCATTATCTTGTGCATTGGTGTTCTTGCTTCACTGACAACAAAATTAATGAATACTTGGAGCAAATGTTTTTAGGCTTACTTGAGTAAACAAGAACAACACACTGATAATGGAGCTGCTCAATAATCATATCACAAATGGTGGTCTTCTCTGCACCTACACCACTGGCGACTCCTACAGAAACATTTGATTACCAAATCAAAGAAAGATCATTTGCAAATCAACTTGTAAAGAATTATAACCAATGACAAAAGGCTGTGAGATGAAGTCCAATCTTTGATTGCCTCTGGATCCACTCACTAGTCACTTCCCATGTCAATAATTCTATTTTTTATGTAGCACTGGTTTGGACTTAGCTCAACTATCCATGTGAAAGTTTGGAAAAGCTTTGTAGAAGCAAGCTAACAAAAATGATATGTAGGATTGGGATGATCCGGGACATATTACTCCACACAAGAGATTTTACCTAGTTCTCAAACCAAGAAGATCAACTGGTAAACATCCATTTGAAGTTCTAAAGCCTCCATCTCATCTCATTGTGTACCACTTGTCTCATTTGTTGGAACTCTTCATATAAACAGAGGCATGGGTCAATTTGGTGCTTGCAATAGGAGATTGAAACTCCTTTTATATACAACAAATAGTTTTTAACAAGATCCAGTGAGCTTTGATATATTTATGTCCTCAATGATTACACAAGCAGAGGTGTTTTAAATTGTTACATGGATCTCAAACAAAGATGGTGATCAAAATTGTAAAATCAATCAAACATGCAAAAGGAAGGATTTCAACATAAGAACCACATAATTCTTGAGAACATCCAAATTCAATCGGCCCAGATATCAAGACTACAAGAATTAAGAAATAAAAAATCTCTTAAAACCCAATGAAGAGATGAGCCTCAAGAAGTGAACCCAAAAACAAATGTGAAACCCTTCATTTCTCTGTTTTACACAAAGATTGTCAGACCATAAGATTCAAGAACACCAATTGAAAAATTGTTCCTTTTTTCCCCACAACACAGATCAAGTTTGTCCTTCACGCAAAAATGAAATGAAAACATCCAAAAAAGATTGTGAAATCAATCAAACATGGTTCAACAAAAAATTCACAATCAGACCAAAAATCGAGTCACATAAAAAACCAATTCATGAGAGGAAGGGATCGAAAGGTTTTACCTTTATCGGTCGCTACTGAAAGAGAGATCCAGCGAAGCTCAAGCACCAACAGAGGAAGCCGAAACCCTAATCGATCTGATACAATGCGAGAGAGAGAGGAGAAGAAGAAAAAAAGAAGTGGACAGTAGAGGTTTGGTTTTGGTTTCAATTCTTTAGAAGGGGGTTTGGTACTTTTCAACTGGTTTTAGGGTTAGGGTTTTACGTTTTTTTGTGAGGAAGAGAGTCTATGTGAGGGGTTTTGGGTTTTCTGGTGGGATTTTGGGTTAGGTTAGTGAGGGGCAAAAGAGGGAATTCATGGGGTATAGTTAGGGTTTCAATCGTGGTTAGGTTAGTTAGGGTAACAGAGATGGACGGAAGGGCACAGGTGCAACACAGAAGAATTTTACAGTGGTATAGATGCAAATAGCTTTTTAAGGAGAGTATAATGCAAAATTCCCTTTTTTAAAAAACAAAGGACTATTCAACAAAGCAGATACCGATCCAAAAATCAAGATTCAGATAATTATTTAAAATAAAAATAATATATCTACTATATAAAATATATAAAAAATTTAATAATTATCTAATATAAAACATAAAATTATAAAAAATATAAGTATATTACATGGTTTAAAGTATAATAAATAAAAAAAATCATATTAATCTTAAAAATATAAATATATTAATATAATAAATAATAATAACCGACAAATATAATAAATAATAATAACAGTGTACATCAAATTTCAGAACATATAAAACACATTTCAAACAAAAATTTCACTTCATAAACAGAAATCACATCCATTACATTTGTTGTTTATAAATTTCAGATTGTTTCTGGATATTTTTAATCCGATCCTCAATCTCATTGCCAAACAAACATCCATATAACATAAACAAAAAAACATTTCAAATAAGTATAAACACCTGGGGCTAGGGGTACACAATCAGAAGACTAATTAGGGTGTAAATAAGGATGTACATAGAAAGAATACTAGTGTACAAAGACAGTGTAATTATAAACAACGTAACCAACATTTTTATTAAGGCCAATCAAACCTCCATAAACAAACATACATGTACACTAGGTATAGATAACATTCCATAGCAGCCTAGGGCGGAGATAAACAATCACAAGAATATATAAGGATGTACATATGAGAACTAACAGTGCACAATTGATGAAATATCTCATAAATCTCACATTTACCATTGCCAAACAAACATTCATAGGGCATAAACAAAAAAACATTTTCAATAGGTTTACATAAACAAGACATGGTCACCTGGGGCTAGGGCTACATAATCAAAAGAATAAATTAGTACAGTAAACATAGATTTCATCGTCTTCGATTCAAACGGAAGAAAAACCATGTACATAGCATATAAAGTTTTCCCGTACATACCTTCGGAGCCGTCGATGCTCTTCGGAGCGGAATCTGTAGTCGTCGAGGCTCTTCATAGCTGGATTTCACAAGGTCGACGATGAGAATGGGGGGATCGGAGGAGGTATTCGTGTGGATGGGAGTTAGGGTTTGAGAGATAGTGGGGAAGGAAGAGGGAATGTTTTTTGAGGGAAAATGTTTGGGTTTCGACGAGACAGAGGGAGGTGAGAGGACTGAAGTTAATGAAAGGCATAACGGGGAGATCATGTCAAAAATGGGACGGCAGTTAGTGCCAGGGACCCAAAGAAAATACATCTAGTACTTGGGGGACCTAAAGAAAAGAAGAAAAAATCAAGGGACCTATTGTTATTATCCATGTGTCTTCAAGGACCTCTAATTAATTTCCCCTATTTCATGAGACAATCTCATCTTCATGTAATATAATGTTTCGAGGGGTAAAAACATATACGCAATAATTTACAGGGCTACACAGTAAAAAAATAAATAAACTCTTCTCTTTGGCCTTTATATATACTTTCACTGCTTTTAAGGATGCGTGAAAGTGAGAGGGAATTTCTAAAATAGTGGGGTGTTTTCTGACAAATGAGCAGTCACTTTGTCCCTATACCTTTTGTTCAAACTTCTTTGAGTGGTTTTTTTTGGGTTTTTGGGGAAAGAATGGCTTTTTTTTTCAGATAACCCAATTTTTTTACTCTCTTTTTAACCATTTTAGGTTCAATAGGTCATGTTATAGATATAATTGATGCCCTCCATTAAAATGGGTGCCCATTAAGGATCTTCTCTTCAAATGCTCTTTTTTGATGATTATATTGGTGTTATTATCAATGTTTCATATTTGTTTAATTTTAGGTCCCCCCTTAATTAATTTTTTTCAAAAAATTAATATTTGTAAATTTCCAGGATTAAATCCATTAAAAATCATGTTCTAGTATTAATAAAAAAAATTTATTTTTTTTTCTCTTATGTTAATAGTGTAAGAATATATTAGTGTTTCCATAGTAATGGATAATTTTAGAAAAAAAAATGTACCTTGAAATAGTGTCTAGTAGAAGATCCTGAAATGATGCAATTAGTATAAAAAAAATTAAAAAAAAAGAATCTTTGGTTAAAATTGAAACAATAAGAAAGTTTTTTTTTTCATTTTAGATTTTCCCCAATCTTAAGGTGGTAAAAGATTTCACCAAGCAGCTTTTTTTCTCAAGTTATCACTCAATCACATATAAACAAATAAAACAACAAATATGTTTGGTTAATGTAAATAAATTATAATAATTACTCTTTGATATTGGTATAAAAATGAAATGGCATTTTAAAATCACCTAACAACAAACATATTGGAAATATATATATTACTAGAATATCAATTTGATATCTAAATAGTGGTTTGACTAGTTCACATGAAAGAGGGATTATAATTTATATTGTTTTTTCACCTACTGGTAAAAATAAAACAATCACTTTTACATGAATTATTAATAGAAAATAGGTTAAATCGTTCTCTCTCTTTTATATTACCACACATTACTTTTAGGATAAACTTGATATTTTAAAAAATTACATGAAAGGTTATTAAAGAAAAAATTATTTAGTAATTCTCATGCTAAAAAATATAAGAAATGTTTGAATAACAAGACTAACATATAAAGGTTTTAAAATTAAATCAAGTTAAGTTTATGGGTCTTACAATAACTTTTGTCGAATGCTTAAATAAAAAAAAATCTTAAATTAATCCTTGTTAAAGAGATAATTTATAATATGATTGAAACCATAGTTATATTACAACTAGTAACATAATAATTTGTTTAAAAACACAATGGTTCTCATATGATGCAAGAAAAATATGTTCAACAAGTATTCTATATATGTTACGTACTTACGTGATAAAACATCTAAATGCATTTGTATATGATAAAAAGAAGAATTTTCTAATGAATACTCTAATATATTTATCCTGAATGGGATGTGACATTGGGTTATTCGCTCCTGAAAATTATACCGGAATAAATAATAATCCATGCTGAATAAGCAAATTTTTGTTTGGTTATCTTTTCTATTATTCTCATTGGGAGAACATAAAAATGATTTTGTTGTTGTTTGGTTCGCCTTATATAAAGTGGTGATAAACGTTGATAAGGGATTAGTAGAGTTTATGACTTTTTAAATGACAACTATACTCCTGGGAATAATGTGCAAGATGTAAGAATGATTTGATAGATGTGACAACTTTTAGAATCTGTGTGAAACTGTTAGGTGAGATAAATTTTTTAAAATAACATAAAAATGTATTTTTATCCATTGGCATAGATAAGCTATGATAAACAATTCCAATATTTCCTTAAAATAATTATCAAATTTTATCTTAACTTATTTGACATAACTGTCAAAGTTTATTCTATCAAAACAAACAGATTTTTTGAGCTATTTTAATGTATTTTCCCTTATTCTCGCTTAATATTCCGTGCCATTCGGGGGATTAGTATATGATAGCAACGTGTGTGTGTGTGTATATATATATATATAGATTTTCGATAATATGCGGTCGTGCGGTCGTGGTCGCGGGCCGTCCGATCGCGGGTCCATCGCATCTAACGGTCGACGTGAATCGCACCCGACCGTCCGATGCGATGGACCCGTGATCGACGGCCCGTGAATCGCGACCGCACGATCGTATAATATCGCGACTATATATATATATATATATATATATATATATATATATATATATAGTCGCGGTGATTATCGTGGGCCGTCGAATGCGGTGTGCGGTCGATGGATATGATGGACGGTGAACGGCCCACGTGCGACGCCGCGCGCCGCACGTTGATTACGTGCGTTGCGGTGATCGCGGGGACCGTTTGATCCATCGCATCCAACGGTCGACGTGAATCGCACCCGACCGTCAGATGCGATGGACCCGTGATCGACGGCCCGTGCGCGCACCGCACCGACCGCACACCGCGCGTAATCGTAACTCTATATATATATATATATATATATATATATATTTTTTTTTTTTTGATTACGTGCGGTCGTGGTCGTGGGCCGTCCGATCGCGGGTCCATCGCATCCAACGATCGACGTGAATCGCACCCGACCGTCCGATGCGATGGACCCGTGATCGACGGCCCGTGAATCGCGACCGTACACGACGACGTATAATATCACGACTCTATATATATATATATAATTAGATGATTGCCACTAAAGAAAAACAAAAAAGAATATTAAAATCTTAGAGCTTATAATTGGAATGCATAAAATTGAAACTATTTTCTTTAATACATAAGATAAAATAAATATACTAGTAGTCACTAGGCATGTCAACGGGTCGGGTCCGGATCAGGTCGGGGTGAACTCGGACCTGACCCGTGGTAAGACCCGACGGGTCCGGGTCCAATCTAGGACTCGGCGGGTACGGGTCCGACCCGACCCGAATAGTTGGCAAAAAAAAAAAGAAAAAAGAGGTAGAGCTCATGTATTTGTTTGCCTTATCATTCTATTTAAATTTTTTTTGTAATAAAACATTATTATTAATGAGATTATGTTTGAACATAATTTTATACAATTCAAAAAAAGTAAATGAATTATTAAACAATATCCAAAACAATAACCAATAACATAAAAAGCATATTAACCTAAACAATAAACATAACTAATTATATAAACATTCAAAACAATATTAACATAAACAACATTCAAAACAATAAACACTAACATATTAACTAAAATAATAAACATAAATCATACAACAAACTAATTAATTATACAAATTCAAAAGCTAATAAGTTAATTGTCCAAAACAAACCGACGACAATACATTACTAAGTTTATTACATATTAAAAAATCAAGTTCTTGCAAATTGCAACATCAACACAATGAAAAAAATGTTATGATTATGATTTATGAACTTATGGATACAAACATAAGTTAAGTAAGAAATAAAATTATGTATCAACTAATACTAATAGTCTTATAATATATAAGCATATATTAATAAAACAATCGGGTCTTGGGTCCAACGGGTTGGGGCGGGGTGGATCCGGACCCGACCCGTTTGTTTGTTCGGGTCCTTCGGGTCGGGTCCAAATCGGGTCGGGTATATTACATGTGTAATCGGGTCCAGGTCGGGTCGGGTCCGGGTCTAGACCCGACCCGTTGACAGGCCTAGTAGTCACCATGGAATGGTAAAGTTAAAATGTAAAATAGTAACTTATTTCATTTAATGTAAGGGAGAATATGAATACATGGATACAAGGCAATGAAATGGTAAAATTGAAATATAATACTAAAACTTCTATATATATATATATATCCAAATAAATAAATATTAATAAAATCATTTACTTCTCTTAATCCTACATTACTATTTGGGTTTTGGCACATACATTCTTTTGTAACCTCGTGTTTAATAAGTAGATCATATATATTTATTTGAAAGTCATATAATTAGGCTATGGCCAAATCGAGCATCAAGAAATGGGGTTTGGTGTTGGCAGAGGTGGCGAGTATTCAAGTGGGAGACGTCACTTTATGCATCACTAAGTAATCGGGGTTGTGGATGGCTTGGGTAGACTTCTTACCTACCCGATCGCGGACCCTGGTTTGGTGCTCTTTGCGAGCACCCATTTGGGGTTTTTCTACCTCTTTTTTGTATCCATTTATTTATTCTGTTTTCAACCTCTATTCAAATATTGTCTGATTGGATTCCCATATTTTCTCTTTAGATGTGGAATAGGGGACTAGATAACATGAAATAAAGTGGAATAGGAGAATTTGGATGTTTTGGTGCATTGAATGCTCAGGGATAATGTATAATTGAATAAAGTGGTATATGAATTACAGTCAACCCTTAGAATTAAAGTTATTTCAAGTTGTTCCACTCATAGAATATGTGGGCTTACTATCAAATCAGCTATCACCACCTCTTATAAATCACCTATCAAATCAACTATCGTGATTTCACATTTTTATAAATCTTTATCCACATTTTATTCACATTTTATCCAAACAATAAAAACTATATTATTATGTTTTCCAATCAGATTAATTTAAAATACAACCAAACGTAAAATCACTTATTCCACTATTATACTCATTTATGTTGGTATAACTATAAAACCCAAAATTTTATTATGTATTCAGGGGCTAAAAAAAAAAGGAATCTACTTATATGACAATAAACAAAATGCATTTTTCATGACATTGTTCAGAATATATGAGTTCAATGAAAACAAAACAAGCTGTTAAAAAGGAAATTCTGAGCAAGCACTTCTAACAGAGAGAGGCCTGTTCAAAGGACTTTATCTGTTATAGCATCCAATGAAGGCCCTGCACGTGCTTCCCACTTATCACAACCTCCCTCCTCCTCCACTTATAATTATGATGTCCCATGTCTATGTCCATTAAAATATTAGGACATCTTTATGACGTGAAGGTGACGTTCTCCTACTAATAACATTCTTTATGAGGGTTTCAAATAGGGGTTTATCAGTAAAGTATATCTAATATAATATATGATATTATATTATATTGTGTTGAGAGTGAAAGTTGGAGAGTTTGTTTGACAGTGGTGTCATCAGTCTCTCAAAATTGAATGTTAAAGGCTGAGAAAGTGAGATCTCATTGTGCTTCTGTGGACCCCATCTTTTTTAGGGTAAGATTGGGTCCTCACTGTGTCAACAAAAGCTAGTTCATCTTTCCTGCATTCACACTGTTGTTTTATAATTTTTTTTAAGGGATTTTTAGTTTTAAGTCCCCGTAAACTATCGAATTTAGCTATCGATCCCTCACTTCTTTATATTTTAATTTTAATCCCTACATTTAAACGATAATTAAGGAATAGGTCCTTCTCAGGGACTAAAAAATAAACATAATAATTTAAGAAGGGATTTATTCCTAAATTATCATTTAAATGTAGGGACTAGAACCAAAATATGAAGAAGTGAATGATCGATAGCTAAATTCGATAGTTTACGGGGATTTAAAACTAAAAATTCCTTTTTTTAAATGTCATACACTGTCATACAATCTACATGTGTTTTTATTTTATTTTTTATATTATTATATATTTTATAAAAATAAAAATGTGAATTAAGTGCATAAATTTTTATAATTTTCGTATATATATGCCAAAATAATGAAATATTTCATATACGCTTAATGATATAGTGTCGGTAGAATTGTTGAATATATCAGCACTCAAATGTTAAAAGCCAAAGGAAAATGTTATCTTCAAACATGTTTGTTTTTAACGTGTATTTTTTTAATTATATACTTAGCTAAACAAATACATTGTTTCATAATACACACACGCGCGCGCACACACACATGAATTAAATGTCTGTTTTTTTAAATAATTTATATAATTGATAGTTGAATATACATTGTCTTAAATAATTTTATATACTTTGTTAGTGATGAAATTAAAATACTGCAAACAGGCTTTGCAAAATAGACAAAAGTACGTCGATGTTTAAATCTAAAACCCTAAATGAACCAGAATTTGGGTCCAATCTAAATTTGGCGCAACTCTATCAAAATCAAACTAGAATAAAGTAGATCCTATAGTGTGTTTAGAGAGAGAGAGAGAGAGAGGGAGAAGAGACAGAAATATTGAATTAGATCAAGTTCAAATAATCAATGCTTTCGGTTGGATTTAAGCTTGACCCCTCACAAACCATGCAATCTAATCCGGGCCCATCCTAACTAATTATTATGCGTATCATATCTACTTTGAATATAATAAAGATGCTTCATTCTCTTTGATAATCCTATTTTTAGTTTCTAGAACATATTCTTAAGGTGCGTTTGGTTGCATGATTGAACAATTTTTGTGTCTACAAGAAGTTGCATTTTATAATCATGCAATCAAATAGAAAAACTGAGGCAGCTTCTTGCAGACAGATTTCAGACAAATAGTGTTCAAAACTGCGTTTTCTAAAAGCTAGGAGGTGGGGGGGACAGCTTCATACGAAATCAGTTATAAAACTCAAGTTTTGCAGAAAATCAGTTTTCCAATCCCGCTTTGGTTGGGTGAATGCAAAACTGATTTTGTAAGAATTTGGGTTTTAAAACTGATTCTTCAGGAAGCTCATCCCTTCAATTTTTGGAAATCGCAATTTTATGCATTATTTGTCTGAAATATGTCTGTAAGAAGCAGTTACACTAAAACTGTCTGGTTGTACGAATGCATAAGCAACTTCCTGCAAATGCAAAAACTGTTCAATTGTACAATCAAACACTGCTTTAGACACACAAAAGTATATGCTTTTGATGATCTAAAAGTAGACATAAAAATGGGCTGGACTTTGTGTAATGAGCATTGTTATGCACAATCATTTTTCCAATTTAGTTATTTAATCTCATGTACAATCATTACCTAGTATAATAAGATATATACCACTAAATTTGTTATGTATTTTCTACAAATGAATCCATACAATTTATTAGTGTATATACTTTATTTTTTTTATAAAAACATATATTTCATTAGGTGATACACTTTATTTTAAAAAAATCAAATGGGTGCAAACTAGATTTGGGGAAGAAAAAGATTGCGTGTAACGTTATTTTGGTGTAACATAACCCTATCCATGTTACATTGTCATTTTTCATGGGCCAACTCTGTATACGATGGGTTAAACCTATGCCAAATGATTTAAGGTGTTGATGCACAAAGTCAATCTTATAGTCTCATCTTCCTCTAACCTATTAACCAATAATACATAATAGATTAGAAAGATGAGTATTAGGGTATATACTATATATATTATTGAAGAACATAAACATCTTTAGAAAAATTGATCAAAACATATTAGGACCGCAAAAATGACTCCATCAGTGAGGGGGGGGTAACAAGAGAGCTATTGTTAAAAGCACTGAGTGGGTGGCATTGGAAATCTTAGATCTTGATCAATTAAATTCCACACCCAAATCATATCCTTAAGATGACAGTGACCTCATAATATATCATCATTGTAAAGAAAACGCGTTGGAAGTTATATTTTGTCATTATTGCATTATTAATTCTTTATATATCTTCAACTATTTGATTATTTTTTTTTATAAAAGTACGCATTCATTTCTTTTAATATAAATTTTTAAATATGTATACACTAACCCCCCGTTTAGAACGAGAATAACCCACCGGATAACCCCGGATAACTCCGGATAAGTATTTGAAGGTGTTTGTTTACCCCGGATAACCCCAGATAAATTATGCCAGAATAAACCTTGATAAAGTGGTATAAGAATTCCAATCAACCCCTAGAATAAAAGTTATCCTAGGTTATTCCACCTAAAGAATATGTGGGTCCACTGTCAAATCAACTGTCATCACCTCTTATAAATCACCTGTCAAATCAACTATCATTACTTTTTTACCTTTTATAAATCCTTATCCATACTTTATTCACATTTTACCCAAACAACAAAACATTTATTCTTACGTTTACCAATGAGAATAATTCAAAATACAACCAAACACAAAATCACTTTATCCTTATTTATACTCATTTATACTTGGATAAATCTATACCCTAGAATAAAAACTATCCCCGTTCCAAACGGGGGATAAAGGATATATGCTCTTTAATGGAAACACATATGAAGGGCAAAATGTTCCAAGATATTTTTCTTTTTTTTGGGGGGTGTGACGAGATCTATTGTTGAAAGCACTGAGTGGGTGGTATTGGAAATCTTAGATCTTGATCAATTAAATCCACACCCAAATCATATCCTTAAAATGACAGTGACTCATAATATATCATCGTTGTAAAGAAATGTTAATTACATTCAATCACTTGTATGATTGATTCATTATATATCTTCAACTATTTGGTTATTTTTTCACAAAAATATGCATTCAGTTCATTCAATATTTTAAAAAAATCAGAATGTGTTTAAACTATAAAAATGAATGAAGGAAATGACTAAGTGTAACATTCTATAGAATCACTTAGTTTCCCCAGCAGGATCATCTATATATAATGTTATTTTCATGCCTTTTTTTTATGAAGCCCTTCAAGTACAGCCCAAAATGTAGCTCAAATGTAAGGCATTTTTTTCCCCCAAAACTTGCTTTAAAAACTACTATGTTAAAGTTAAAATCCTCTTGAGACTAGGGTTTAGGGTTTAGAGGGTCTTCATTGATAAATTTGTCATCTAAAACTTGATTATATATGGAAAGAAAATGAATATCATTGTAAATACATTTATTACTCCATCCATGGCACATCAACTTCACATCATATTACATACTTGACTGTGACATCATGTTATATTAATATAACCATTATAGCACAATAAATTCATAAAAATTTAAATCAAAGTTAATTAACCATTATTAAGAAAATCTTATATTTTTAGTTAATTTTCTTTACAATAAGTTTCAAAATTATTTGAAGATTAAATGCACATTTCTTCTTCATGAGATGAAACTTTCATATTCGCATAACATGAAAATTAGAAAATGTAATATAAAAGTAGCAATCCTTCCATCTCCTCTTTAGTCTTCCACATGTGTAAAAAACTCAATTGAGAACATTATCATTGCACTTAATTAAAAAAGGGAACTGACATACTCAGCCATTCCTAGAGCTCTTAACTCAATGAAGACAATCATATGAGAAGCATTTGTTAGTCGCGACTATAGCTCAGCTTGTTGAGCTTGAAGAGTGTGTGGGTTGCTAGGTGAGGCTGAGCAGGATGATCGGCTTATCAGAAAAGCATTGATGATAACATCCTCAATATGGAAGAAGCGGAGTGGTGTCTTCATTCTCGTGCTATATGGCTTAAAAAGGGGCTTTCAATACTCATTTCTTTCACAAGATCGCAAATCAAAGGAGGAGGACTAACTGCATTGTTTCTTTGAAATTTGGTGACTCAAGGTTAGTCTATGACCAAGAGATTCAGGAGCAATTGGTCGACCATTTTCAGGAGGCCTTCAAGGAAATTCACGGGAGAAGCTTGATTGAGCCAATGAGGGTATCGAGAGGCTTCCCTCTGAGGTTCAGGAGTCATTGGATCTTCCTTTTTTAGAGTTGGAAATTAAGAATGCAGGCTTTGGCTTGGAGGGGGATAAGGCGTTGTGGATGGTACTAGTTCTCATTTGTTTCAAGAGGAGGTCCTTAAAGATGATATTTCCCAAATGTTTTTGGATTTTTTTTAAGGTTCTCAAGGTGTAGGATGTATCAAATCCACCTTTCTTTCTCTCATTCCAAAATTTTGTGGGACGGAATATATCAGGGACTTTAGACCAATCAATTTGATTAATATGTGGTACAAGCTCACATCAAAGGCAATGGATAACAAATTAAAGAGAATGATGGGCTATATATCTCAGAGTCTAACTAGATAGCTTTCATCCCAGGCGGATCCTTACAAGAATTCTTTGCGGTCCAAGAATGCATATCGCGCTTCCACCATTTTGGGGATGCGAGAGTGTTGATAAAGATCAATTTTCAAAAAGTATATGATTGCGTGGATTGGAACTTTCTTCTTTGCTTGATGCAAAGTCAAGGCTTTGATCAGAGATGGTCAAGAATGGTGCTTAATTGTATTTCTACCGCTAACGCCTCGATCATCATGAACAGAGTGTCTTGTGGTTTATTTCCTATTTGGAGAGAACTTCACCAAGGGGACCCTCTATCTCCTTTTCTTTTCATTATGATTACTAATGCTCTAAGTAGGACGATGTTCAAGGCAAAGCAAGCGGGTTGGGTGTACTTGTGATGCCTGGCCCATTGAGGGGTGGTTGACCCAAGAGTCCCAAGCGGTACATGTATTGGGTGAGAGTGAGGGTGAGGGTGAGATGTTTAGTCCCACATCACTTAATGGGGAGATAGTTTGCACTTATATGTGAGCATAACTCTTACACACCAAGACGCATTTTAAAGCCGTGAAGCCATTTTAGAGGCAAAGCGTATAATTTCTTGCTGTGTATGCCTAGGACATTACAACACGTCATGTCATGTGATCGGTGGGATTTCCCCCTCTCTTACGTACAATATGCAGACGACACCATGATTCTTTGTCATGGGGAGGCTCAAGAGGTTTTTGGGGCTATGTTCGTGCTGAAAGTCTTTAGATGGCTCTCAGGGTTGAAGATTGATTGGCATAAGAGTTCGTTTTATGGAATTAACATGTTGGATTCGTCCCTAGCTGCTCTGGCTGGTTCTTTTGGTTGCCCGGCTCCTTCCCTACCCGGTTCCTCGGATTGCCTTTGCCTATTAAGTAGATCTCTCACAATGACTGAGCTCCTTTGGTGTAGTGTTTTGTGTGGAGATTGGAGGGGGGGTCTAGTCAGGTGCTCAATTTTGGTGGCCAGCTGGCATGCAGTTCTTTCTAGTCTGCTGATGTTTTTGCTATCGTTTTTTCAGACTCCCAGATTGATCCTCCACCAGATTGATGTCACATGGCATCGCTTCCTATGGAGTGAGTCGAATCAAGTGAAGGATTGGGAGTGTTTAATCTTGACTCTTCCAATATAGCTTTATTGTCCAAGTGGTTGTGGAATTTTTCAACGAAGATATCCTCACAATGGAGAAGGTGTTGGCGCATTGCTCATAGGGTTGTAGACAAACTAGTCTACCTTTCCCTAGGCCTAGTCGAGGCTTGTCATGTGTATGACATTCAATTTTTCAATTAGGGGAGAATTTTCAAGGGGTGATCAGATGGAACTTTGGGAATGAATAAGTGATCCATTTCTGGTTTTTCAACTAGTGTGGTTTGGTCCCTTTGAAGGAGGTGTTTTCAGAATTGTATGCTATTTTACTTAATCATTTAGGTTTGATAAAGGATTTTTGGGATTCTTCCAGCCTCGATGGGGGATGGCGCTTGTGTTTAAAGAGACATCTTACAAATGCTAATTCTTGCATTACATTTAATTGTATTGCATCCTTGCTAATTACTAGATTATATAGAATGGGGAGGATTGGCTACTGTGGTCCCCCAGTTCATCTTTGAATTTCTCCGTCAAAGTGTCAAATGAGTGGTGGAGGGAGGGGAGGCCCTTCAATGTTGGGCTGGCAAGAAAAGTTCATGAAATCTAGGGCATAAAAGCTCCCTTAAATATGTATTATTTTCTTTGGTTGCTCTACCAGGAGGCTCTTGACCATCTGAATATGCACTTTGTGTGCTCTATGGAGGGGCGATGGAAGCGATGGCTCGCTTGTTTTGTGAGTGTGTGGTATCTATGAGGTTTGGGACCATCTTATGCAGGTTGTTGGTTGTAGTTGGGGTTTGTGGACTCTGGATCATTTGTGGTCCACTGATCATAGCTTATCTTGCAAGTCCGATCCTAGTGCTCGCAACAAGATCCTCCAGTTCCTAGTCCTAGCATGTTTGTGGGTGTTTTGTGCCAGATTCAAGGTCTCCATCGTTTATGTGGAGGGGATTTGGAAGAGTGCCAAAGGATTTATTGCAGGTTGGGGGTATTTTTGCGTTGGCGTTTCTTCAGTTAGGGTGCAGCGGGTTGCTGCACTACTTATTGATGGGTAGAGGCTTGTGATGTTTTTTGAGGTGGGGTGCTGGATCAATCCTCTTAATCTATTTATCACTTTTCTTTATCTGCATTCTCATTTTGTAATTTTGGTCATCTAGGGTTTGTACTCTTTTTTCTTGATACAAAGAAGTAGCTAAGCTACCATTTCATTTTCAACAAAAAAAAAATCCCAATTTATTTTTTGAAAGAACCTAGGTAACCAGCAAGGATGCTACTTTCAATTATCATTATTTTTTATTTTTCCAAAGGCACTAGGAGTGTGGCTTGCATCACCCACCATCAAGAGATACACAAAACACTATAAAACAAAGCCCCAAAAAGAGGACAAAAGTTGGGTTGAGAATCTTGACTCAGTGGTTCTCACAAGATAACACACACAACAGACACATTTACTTTGCCTTTTGTACCAAATGCAGCCGCCTCTGTTGATAGCCGGAATTGCTATTCCACGTTTATGATGATTGGATTAGTCCCCACCATGGATTGTGTGAGGGATATACCCCTCACTTTGATGATGGTGTTACCCCCTTTGTCTTTGTTGCAATTTTGATGGGAGGTTATAATGTGATGATGCATTATGATCGGATGTGATGTGTTGTTTTGGCTTATTGAATTAAGATTACATAACTATACTGAATAGTTTAAGGATTTTTTGCCATTTAATGAGAGATTATCATGTGATGATGAATATGAATTTTGTCACATTATAAGATTCTCATATTGCCATTCCTCATGTATAGTATAATTATATTGAATAGCTAACTGTGTGGATTGGATAAAGGATTCTGTGTGCGGTCCTGTTTTTGTTATGGAAAAAGATATACAGCCCACTTTGTAGCTCCGATTACAGTCTATTCCGTTTTTTTTTTTTTTAAATCATACACTTATCTTTTGAAGTATATGCTGTTATATGAAATGAAATATATACTGAGATACATTAATGTATTTTTTTATAATGTAAAAATGAAGAAAAAATATTCGATTATATACTATGTTAGGACTCATATGTTATCATAGCATATGGGGTTACAAAACGGATTACAAAAAGACTGCGTGTATCAACGCTCTTTTGTTATTCATTCAAAAACATAAGAATGAAGTATTTGTTAAATGATTCAGATGTGAATAATAAATGAATAACAACTTATAATAATTTTCAGTATCGATCCTAACCTTATATTAATTATTTGTGTTCGAAAGCGTGTGTAAGAGTGAAAAATATGTGTGACAAATGCAACATCACAATGTGGGAAAGGTATTTGGGTAAAATATTATTATTTTTAAATAACCTCTATATATATTTATTTCATTGACATAGAATAATTATAATTTTCATTTATACTATTTAATCAAGTAACAACTAAGGGAAAAAAAACTCTATAACTTTATATCAATTATAAACGGTCTACATTATCTATAAAAAAAAATCTCAGAATTTATACCTTGGCTCTTGTGCATTATCAGATCTTATATGTCACATAAAAAAACAAATGTGGGTAAGTTTTTAAACTGGATCTCTCTTCCTGTCTATCTTAGATTCTTGTCTTTTATTTATTTATTTATTTTTGTTTGGCAAGATGTGGTCCTTTATTTTTGGATGAGGAACATGTGTTTTTCCTGTTTTTTCTTTAATAAGACCTTATCCAAAATTCATGGCAGTGCTATTGAAAACGTGTGAGATAATTAGGACACTTATTCTGGATTGTTATTTTGATTGGTTTTATCTATACTTTTCTAAGAGAAAATACCTGTTGAAGCACATGTATGCCTTTGACTTTAGTTTGGGTGCTGATACACAAGATTAGGTTTATATCTAATATTTATTAAATTTAAAAAATATAAAAATGTATGTAATTAGTTTCATGTTTTATATACAAGTTTCATGTTTTATATGTAGGATGTATGTGAAAAATAATTGTTTTCGTCCAATCTTGGTTCATCGATGGATGATCACTTAAAAATTAGAAAAATAACATGGAGAGAGAATATGTACTTTATTTTATATGAAATTATGATTATATATTTTAAACATTCAAAATGAAAGTGATGGATTGAAATCAATATTTCCTATTTTGAATACTCCAACGCATGATGAATTTGGAATGAGAAGAATGAGAGGCCAATGGGCCGTGTATGAGGAAGGGCTTATTTAGATGTAGGATTGAAAACCACTTATTTACTTACTTATATGAGTGCTTATGAGTGCTGCTACGTTCAGTCTGTTTTGTAGCTCCATTTGCAATCCCATACTTTGAGATATCACATTGTATATTTTTTTTTACTTGGTAAGTTGGGACTCGAACTCTTAACCTCCCCTTAGGGGAGGGTGTGTCTCGACCACCCCGTTAAGGAGGTCTACCACAAACTGTAATAATCAAACGAAAAGTACATTTTGAACAATCACATTGTATATTGTGCTATCGCATTATATAAAACTATAATTTTTTTCAAATAAAAAATACATTAATGTATCTCAATGTGTACTTCAGTTCATGTAGCCATATGTACTTCAATGGGTAGTGTATACTTTTCTTAAAAAATAAAAAATGAAGGCTGCTCATGGGGCTAGACATCATTTTCCTTTACTTATAGCACCATTCAAGCAAAACTTTTGAACAACTCACTTTCATCAACTTTTCAAAAACAATTTTATCAAAAAAGCTGAAAGCATGATTTATGAAAGCTAAAGAGAAGGTTAAGAGGTTACTGGGAAAACATGTGGGAGATGGTTAAAGAGTTCATTCAAGATTGGGGCAAATTTTGTGTTGGGGCTGGGGCCATCGGATTTCCAAACAATAGATTAGTGATGTCCTAGGGATCTCGGGTTTGTGTTTGAAGCCAAGTAGCTCTCTCTTCTACTTTAGTTATAAGGTACCCTTTTTTTCCTTTCTCTATGTACTTTGTCTTGGGCTTACGTTTTAATATAAAAGGCACCAACCTATTATTTCATTAAAATAATAATAATAATAAAAAAATAAAAGCTAAAGAGATATGTGTTAGAATCCATGTTTGATTTTCTTTTTAGATTTTGAAGCACAAAATCAACCCAAATTCGTATCCAAATAGTGCCGAAAAGAGAATTTTTTGGGTAGAGAGACTCTCATAAATAGTGCATAGAGTGACGGGCACTAGACCCTAAACACCCTAGAGGGCTACACCAGTCCCTCTAGGCTACACCATTTATTTCTACTATTTGCGTCGGGCAAGAGTCATATTGTCGACCTCCCGGGGGGAGGATGTCTTTACCGCCACGCATAAAAGAGGATTTGAGATTGGTTATAAATTCAATGGGCCTTGCACTACCAAATCAATCTAACCCAACCCATATGATGGGCCAACTTGGCCCATTAAATTGAGTCAACCCCAAAGCGTATAAATGATGGATTGACTTCACTTGTGTAAATTTTGGGACAGCCTATTTAAAGTCTCATGTATCTCGTTAGTCATATGAGGTATATATATTATAAAAAAAATTTTGTGTAATTTATTGGAGTATATATATATATATATATATATACACGCTCGCGATTAAGTGCGACCGCGACGTGGGTCATCCGATCGCGGGTCAATCGCATCCAACGGTCGACATGAATCGCACCCGACCGTCCGATGCGATGGACCCGTGATCGACGGCCCGTGATCGCTGCCGCACCTAATCGGTTCCATATATATATATATATATATATATATATATATATATATATATATATATATATATATTGGATTAATTAAGTTGGTGAATTTGAGTCGAGCTTGCATTCAGTGTTAATCTAATAATTCAAACATAAATTGTTATATTAATTCTTGAGATCTAAAATTAATTATTCTAAAATTTGGATTGTAATTCTAATTTAAGGAAACATTACAAAAATGTTCGTAATTAGATTTCCTTTAATTGAATTCTTTATGATGCTTTAAAAATAATTCTTATACAACATAATGAAATAATGAGATTAGTCAAGTATGAAAAGATCAATTGAAACACAATCAAACGGAATAGAACGTCACAGCTACTTTTTTTAAAAATTTCTGCTTAAATAATTCAAAGCAGATGGAAGGATTTTAAAAAAAGACTAAAACAAAAATTTCAATTGAACTTAATTTGTACAAATTTTTTTTTTAATTAAGTGTTGGGGTTATGTCTCGATTTAGTGTATCAACATCGGACGTTCCTGATGAAGTTATTTAGGATGGGCTCTAGTTGACTAGCTTAGTTAAGAGTCATTTTGTTTTTAGACATCCATCATAGGACTTTTCTGCTAATTATTCATTACCAAACAACAAGAATCATTCCTTCAACTTTGTTTTAATTTTCCACAATTAATGGTCCTTAATATTAGTTTATCAAGATATAAAAAGTAGAATTTGGTTTGGATGCTTCAATCAGTCAATTCAATGTTCCAAGAACCCTGATCAAATTGATTACAAGTATATTGGATTCATAAGTGGATGTCTTAATCAGAGGATTATTGACAAATTTGTCATTAGCAACGACTTCATTGGTCAGAAGGCTGTTGGTAAATCCTATAGTGACGGCTTTGGTAACTGGAGGGGCAAAAATCAACGTACCAGATTCGGGTACTTTGATCAGTCTGCTCCCGCTATCTTCCCGTCCGCTTCCAGTGAACTTTCCTCTTGACTGTTGAAGACACAGTGAGGAGGGGACCTGCAAA
Source organism: Acorus calamus (assembly GCA_030737845.1). Lineage (NCBI taxonomy): Eukaryota > Viridiplantae > Streptophyta > Magnoliopsida > Acorales > Acoraceae > Acorus > Acorus calamus. The sequence goes on from CM060870.1 coordinate 26,765,552, forward strand.
AAACCCTTTGACGCTTAAGTCAGTAATAGTGGTTGAAATAAGACTACTGAAAAAGAGAAATTCACATACCTGTATGGAGAGGATTAACTCCCTATTTATAGAGGTTCCTAGAATTGCCCTAAGGTTTATAGTCGATCTCTTCCCATCGGACGGATGAGAAGAGATCTCTTCCCATCGGACGGATGAGAAGAGATCGATGATTTTCAGGGAGACAAAAGATATATATTGGGGATTTTGTTAATCACATTCCGATAAAGATATACATTTTGTTGGGATTTCATGGATCAGTCAATGATGATCTGATCCCATGATATATTTTTTGTGATTTTGAAATTAAATGCTGATAATTTCAAATCAAGTTAATATATTTTAGGGGATCAGAAAAAATATCAATTTAAAATGTGCTGACTTAATTGGGATACCTTCGTCGGATCAGAGTGGGGCCGATAGGCCGTGCCTTGTCAGGTTCAGGTCGATTGGATCGTGGATCCATTCGATCGGGTATTGAGCTTTCCAGATCCGACCCGCCTTGGTAGGCCAGAAAATTAGGCGCCCATAGTAACCTTTAGTGACGGCTTTGGCCATCGGTAAAGGCTTTTTTTCTTGTAGTGCTACCGGGTAAAATAGATAAAATAGTCTTATCTGGATAGATTGGGATTTTGAGATAAATAACTATCATGATATAGTTTCTGTTTGATTTTTTTCCGTCATTTCATGATTTTAATTATCTTTATCATCTATTTTTGGTATGCCAAATTTTATTGGGATAGATCAATAGCTTAGGATGAATAATTGTCCGAGTTATATTTTTCTTATTCATCATCATTAATTTTATCTTTTATGTTTTATTGGGGTGGATAGCATATGAATACCCCTTCTTCCAAATTTATTCACAGAGCTTTCCTAGCTTATTCAAATACAAAGCCTTTTTGTTAGGATGTGGTTTGGATACTTTTTTTTTAATCATGTCACTATCAGTAAAATGTTAGAAAATTGAGTATGGATTATGTTTACAAAACAGTAAATGTATATAAAGTAATAGAAATACAGTATAGAACAACACAGAGAAGAAGAACAACTGTATTGAATTGACGAATCTGTTCTGAAGAAGACCGAGACTAGAGTTGAACTCTATGTACTTAAGACAATTATCACCCCGCTCACGGATGCAGCGAATGTTTCCCAAGATACAACGACAGATCTTCCTACGGTAGCAGCACTTCAAACCGTATGGACAGCAAACCAATTTGTTTACATTCTCTCTGTTATTGATTGTATGTATGCACTCAAATAAACTGGACTGGAGACTTGAATGCACCATGTGAATGTTTATTGCAGTGAATGAATGGATGATCTTAAAATGCAAAGTTTGGTGGAATTTTATATAGGGAAATGTCAATTGATAGGGCTGTTGAAGGCAACCCTTCAAGCAACTGACTGTTGCAACTGTTAACTGTTTAGAATTTCGAAATGGAGAACAGTTGCATACGGATCCGAAGCCCACGTAATATCCGACCTAGATAGGAAGTCCATCATGACAAAATATTATTTGGAACATTAAATTTTATGGACCAAAAATTTATTAAATATTAAATAAATATTGTTCAAAACATTATTCCACGTGTGCGAATCGGGCCGAACACACGTGCGTGTGTTTTTAGACAAAGCCCACCATGATGTAGGTCTCCTCCCTTCCTTGGTGCATAACTATTTATTCTTACTTTCCATATATATACACACCAAAACTTTTTCAAATAATTGATGTGTGACTAAAACTTTTCCCTTCAACCACCAACCATTTTCAATATGTTTTTAGGACAATTTTGGATCCAATTTTCTCATTCATCCGAAAACGGTTTTGAAAATGTAAATATACTACGTTCATCTCCTCGACGAGAGGAACATAATCCAATAGGTTTCCACTACCAATAATTAGTGGAACCCAGCTTAAATTATTCCAAAGTATGCTTGGTCAAGACCCACTCAAGACCAAGTTTCCAACAAAATATGCTATGCTTTTCAAGCAGTTAAGTTAAATACAGTTGTAGGGGTGGCAATCTACTTGGAATTAAGAGTTTTCATAGGACTCTCTTAAAATTACTTGAACATAATGTTGAAAGCACTATCCAATATACAACTCAGTATCATCACCATTTTTTTGACATCCCATATTAAAAAAAAAATTAGCATAAAATTTAATTCTCTTTTAAAAATCTTGAGACAATTTAAAGTTGGATTCTACAAGGGTCACCCAAATACTCAGGACTTCATCAGCTATTGGGACACATTTCGAAATATCAATCTCAACAAAGAAAAAAAAGAATAATCAGTCACACAATGTCATGAACCTCTGCAAGTACAAAATTTGAATCTATTCTTATAAAAAATGTGTTTGTGAAAATGTATACAAGGAGAATCTATGGTTTGTATCTTGGCTACCAGTCATTTCAGAAAAAAAAAATCACAAGTTTTTAATTATTTGGACCACTGAAAAAGGGGGGATCCATGATAGAGATTGAAACTTGAAACCATATTGGATAAGGTCTTAAATGGAAGGTGAGAATGTAGTAAAAGAATGCTTTATTTTCATGTTGAGAAATGAAAAGGGAAAAGGAATAAGGATGCATGTGCATGGCTCACTTAAAACTCAAGTTGCCAAAGGCCAGAATAAAAGTAATTGAGAGTCACATTCGATTTAGGTCTAGTGGAGCTCGAGTTGACCTATAGTTTGTTTAGGCAATATGATTGAATTTTTCTGAATTGTCCCTCTGGATTTATGTAATTATGTTTCTTATAAGAGGGAAATAGATAATTATTATCCTTTAAATTGAATAGAATTGAGATAAATTTTCTTCATCTTAAAAAAAAGGAAGAGAATTCTCGAGTTGAGAAAAATGTAGTTGCTTCTGGAAAGTGAATTGCATGGAGGAGGATAAAGTTGTAAAATTGCAATTAGAAGTTCCTAGATGTGATCAATAGAAATATATATATGCCATTTTATGTGTAAATATTGAATTAATCATTGTTATTATCATTATTTCTAAGATACAAAGAATTAATTCAATTGTAATTTTGAAAGTTAAGAGATTTGGGAAAATATGGTCTTTTCCTCCATAATCTGTCATGAAACACTTACACATTAAGTTATGAATAATGCACAATAGATGTGGATACTCAAGTCCAAAACTTATGATTAATGTCATGAATATGGCATTGATTTAGCATTTCATTCGAGTAAGCTATGTTTGTAATTTAAATTTTGAATAAATAGATAGTATGCCAATAACTCAATGAATATTATTAGCAAGTAGTAGAATATTATATAGCAGCACTGGAATTGGATTTGAAATTTTATCAGGTATAATTAATGTTTCATAGTTTAATTATGATGATGTTAGTTAGATGGTACATCAGTTTGGTCTCTTGAAAATATTGATTTGCACATCAATATGTGAAATGTTCAACTATGATTATTAATCAAATTTATATGTTATTAAATTCTACACACATTATAAGCATTCATGGAGCATTATATTCTGTTAGCATGATAAATAATATTTGTTTAGTCACGAACTAATGGTGATGTTGTATACATGAGATCAAAATACATTTTTTTTTCTTTATAAACAAAGTGTTGCATGCAAGAAAATTTGGTGATCAGGCATTTTCATATGGAGAATTTGTCTCCCCCATAGGATTCAACATAATATTGGAGGAAACCAATTGAATAATGTGAGTTCAATTTTATTTTATTTTTTATAAAGAAAAATCTCTTGAATATTAAGAATAATCACATCATTTTTAAAACTAATGCCCAAAAAAGTCTTTCAAACCATTCTATGCATTAAAATCATCAATAAAATTGTATTAAAATTAAATTGTTCTTTTGTGTACTTATGCTTTGCTTTTCTTTCAATTCATATTTATGTTTTATTTATTTGATATATTTTATGTTGAAGATGGCTTTATAGTTTTATACACATCAAGTTAGAGACAAATCAGAGTTCATATACAATTTTCAGTAAAACCAAATATTCAAATTTAAATTATTTCTTGGATTTTTATACAATGTGATTATATTAAATGTAATGGAAAGATGATGTAAAGAAACATAGAAAGTACGACCAAAAGACGAGAATAATAAAAGTCACTGTCTGATTTATTGAAATATCATATGATACTTTTTGTTATATACAAAATTGCACAGTTTATTTGAATATGTGTTTTTTCGTATATGAAAAAAGTCACTAATTTATGTATTTTAAAATTTTAAAATATTTTTTTATTCATTTTCACAATTCAAATGCTGCTGTATGGTAGTTGCTTTTCATTTTTTATAATTTCCCATTACTTTCCAAAGCACAAAAAATGTAAATTACATGATCGAATATGAATCCACCACTGATGATAAATAAATTAATTTATATGAAATACAAAGTTTTTATGGTTACATCTAAACCTAGAGAAACCAAGGAAAACTAAACAAACAAAAAAAAAGAGAGTTCAGATTGAATGATTCATGAGAAAAGCTCAAGACACAGGAGCTACTCCAAACATTCACTTTCAGAGTAATATCATTAGCTACACATCACAATCTGAGTACCTTTCATGCTATATATCATTTCCAATTCCCAGACCAACCCCACCAAAAGACCAAGTTGCTTCAGAAGAAACTCCTCTCAGTCGTGTTCAGAGCTCACTTTTAAGAGCGTTGTTACACTCAATACTTTTACAGTATCATATATCTCAGTAGCCTTCTCCATTCACTTAACAGATCATATACCTCAATGAAAATTTATCATATTTCCTATAATAACACCATTCAATTTATTGGAGCATATAATTCATTTTAAACGTACATACCTCAGTTGATGATATATATGATTTTTCTTATATAAAAAAAAAACAAGAAAACATGGGTGACGGTCTGCGTTGAGACCGTAAAAAGGACCAGTGTAAAGAACAACCACATCAAAGTCCAATTTGCCTTAAGAAACTCCTCTCCACATCAATGAGATTTTAATTATGAGTTTCTAAACCTGTCTGTTATCCAAGAAAATATGTATCTGCTTTGAATATGTATATGAAAATGATATATGTATTATATGTATCTAAATATGATATATGTATTATAAAATTACATATTTTATATTACTTATTATTTAAATTTAATTATATTACATGATTAATCATAATTGTTAAACTTTAAATAACCTTTGCATTCTCCATATACTACTACTACAATTCATTGTTCCCCACATCTAATATATCATTTCATATTTTACATCAAAAAAAATATATATCATTTCATTATAGACACGTCAATTATATAAAAAAAATAGTCTCATTCTCTCTCAATTGAAAATTTGAATATTAATCGATATCTAATGTAAAAGCAAATATGAATATCAAGGTATATGATATGTATGTTTAACCCTTACCGGGCTTATTATGAGGTCATTTATTTTCTCCTTCAAACCCCACCAAAAACCAACTTGCATGAGCTCACTTTTCATGGCATTACATGATTTTATTTTACACACACACACACACTCACTGTGTTGTTCAACGAGAGGCAAGTATGTATGAAATATATCTCTATGAAAATGCTATCATTCATGCATATATCTTAAACATTTTTAAACCATTTACGTGACATTCAATGATTGGTCACGTAGGATCTATATTCCTTTTAACCGCATTATAAATGTCACACAAGTTAAATCCCTGTCATTTCTCTCTGTACAAGACCTTTTTAATCTTAAATTTAATTTATAAAAAAAAATGACTAACATCATGCACAACACTTCAGCTCCACCTCTATATATATGAGACCCCTGTGAGCCCTTCCTCACACAGGGAATCCTCGTTTTCAAAACCTCTCATCATTCAACCATGGATTCACTCATCAAGAACTCACGAATCTCGCGCTTGTTCAATGAATCAAAATCGAACATCACGAGGGTTTTCGAGGAGGTAAAGAAGGTGGCCAAAGACGATCCGAGGAGGGTGATCCATTCATATAAGGTTGGGCTGGCCTCACACTGGTCTCCCTCCTGTACTACATCAGACCTGTTTATTATGAGGGCTTTGGTGTCTCCACTATGTGGGCTGTGTTACAGTGATCCTCATCATGGAATACAGTGTTGGTGTCTATGCTCTTATATATATATATGCTCTTGTATATACTTTGAAAGTGTTACATATTTTTCATTTAGAACATATTGATTGAGAGCTAGTCTCATGTGTTCTTCAGGTGCCACCATAGGTAAAGGTTTGAACAGAGCTGTGGCCACCGTTTTGGGCGGGCGGTTCTCTCGGACTCGGCGCGCACCACCTTGCGAAGCTTTCGGGGGAGAAGGGGGAGCCGATATTCATCGCCGCCTCGGTGTTCTTGTTAGGTGAGATGTTCATTCCAAAACAAAAAAAAGATCCAATTCACCACGATTCGGATTCTCTACTTGTTTTTATCACATATCTTGTTTGACTAATCATGTTTGTAAATGTCAAGTGAAGTGGATTTTTTCTTTCTTTTTAAAATCACATGCATTTGCAACCGTCTAATTTTTAATGTGGTGATGTGACAACCTCATAGTGAAAGTATAAATATATTTTTTTAAGAAAAGATAGAAATTGCTACCGTCACTTTTATAACAAAAGAAATGTTACAACCCTGAATTGGTGGTGAGGGGAAATAAAGGAAGCATAACGAAATAAAGCAACAAGAAACTCATAATGGAGCCCTTGAGCACCAGGCCCTAGTAAACGAGGTGTCTACCAGGCATAAGGTTACCTAAGGGACCAAAACAACATGACCCAACTACGTAGATATAATAATTCGTCCCCCTTGACAGTAAGCACCTCGAACTCCAACAATCCCCCTGCTCCATTGAGACACGAGCGCCGCAGTCGCTCCCACATATTTTCCATGTAGACGCGAGACCCTTTGAAGAAAATATATAAAAACACGCAAATGATCCCAATCTGTTCACTATGTACACTCATGAATCAAGGGCGAATACAAAGGTTGGTTGGGCCGGGCTATATACAGCCGTTAAATTTTTTAAAACATTACCTTATTAGATGATATTTACCATTAAAAAAAACATAAAGAAAAGTAGTATGAGGTTTGATCTGTAAAAATGACTGAATTATAATCTACTGGAATTGATTTGGACAGCGAGCGGGGCGACGTATGTTTGGTTCTTCCCGAAAACGAAGGCTCGATACGATTATGGGGTGATGGTGCTCGTGTGCTCGTTCATCTCGTTTCCATGTCCGGCTATCGCGTCTAAGATCTGGTCGGATTGGGTCACTGGAGACTGTCAACGGTGGCAGTCGGGGTGGCGGCATGTCTTTGCGTGTCCATGTTCGTCTGCCCCGTTAGGCCGGTGGGGACCTCCGCCACCTCGTCGCGCTCAACATCGAATTGCTCGCGAGCTCCTTGGAAGGTTAGTTCATCACCATGCATTCACTACTATAATTTTTAACATTGATCAGGTTCACAGTTGTTTTAATCATATTAAAAAAAAACTGTGATAGCCCCCCTGAGTTAAACACAAATGAGGAATATTCTTTAAATATTCATTTTGATTAACTTGACAAAAAACACAGTATACTAAAAACCCTAAATGTGTTAAAAATGCGAATTTTTTTTGTAAATGACAATTTAACCACTATTAAATAATTATAAAACCTTATCTGGAATGGTAAAATCCTCATTTATAAAGAATTTTCTATATTTTAACACATTCGAGGGGGTTTTCGGTATATTAGGTTTTCAACCAGAGTTAACCAACTAAATATTCACAGAATAATCATAAGCCGTCAATGAAAATTTAACTCAAGAGTTATTTATATTTACATAAGTGTTTTTAGGGATTATATGGACTTTAGAAAAAATCCGGGGTTATATTGATTTCAGGCAGTTACTGGGGGTTATATGAATTTTTTCCTAATAATAATTATGATCACTGTTTTTTTAATCTTGATCATTTTATGTCCTTTTTGTTATGACACTCATTCATTTTTACAGTACTAATATAATATCTTGTTAGTCTCTTTCATTTATTGTAATGAAGTCACTACATGTTTAAAATTTGTACATTTTTATAAGGATATCATTTGATTAATTAGAGTATGTACTTTATTTTTTATAAAAATACATATCTAATTAGATGAGATATATACTTTTTGAAAAAAAATAAAAGCACGTGTGATGTGTTATAGACCGTAAAATAGGTTCAGTGTAACATTTTCCTTTTGCTATTAATAGATAGTGCTGATACACTCGGTTCTCTTTGTTGTTCGTCTATTTAGCCCCTCTGTAATCTTGTCTGTACAACTCCATTAGTGAAGTACAACCATTTATTTTGAATAATGTTACTGATAAATTAATATTATATGCAATACTTTTTAGTCCCCATTTGGATAGTGGAATTAAGTTATTCTGGATAATAAATATGTCAGTATAAATAACAAATCTACATGAATAAGAGATTTTCAGTTTGGTTGTGTTTTTTTTTTTTTCATTGGAAAACATAAGAATAAAGGTTGAGTTGTTTGGTTCATAAAGAATAAAATATAAATAAAGTGTAAAAAAGTTGATTTGACATGTGGGCAATTTGATGTATAAAAGGTACTGATAGGTGATTGATGTGATAAGATGTAAAAAGTTGATTTGACATGTAGGCCATTTAATGTATAAAAGGTGTTGATAGGTGATTGATGTGATAAGATGTAAAAAGTTGATTTGACATGTGGGCCCATGAGAATAGATAAAGTGGTATAGCTTATCTATGGGTTACTTAGAATTGTTATACTCTCTTATACTCGTTTAAACTGGCTTAGTAATACCAAGTTATACTCTGCAAACAAACAATCATTTTCCTTATCCATTCTTATACCACCCTTATACTACCCTTATACCGCCTATTCCGTTTCCCAAACGGGGCATTATAGTCTTCAAATGCGTTGGTTTTTAAAAAAAAATATTTTATGTAGTAAAACACACTTAGCTTCTTTATAAAATAAAATAAAATATATATTTTAATAAATTATACTAATAAAAAAAATTCAAATACATATTTCATTTAACAAAGCATACATGTCATTAAATGAAATTGAACTACACATGGAACTGTATATAAGATTGAGTTTAACAACACCCATTGTTTCTAATGTTTAAAAGTTTTGTATATTTGCAGGATTATCAACTGAGTATTTTGTGGGAAATGACAATGAAGGAGAAGATGTTGGAAAGGACAAGAAGAACCCCTTCAAAGGGTATCAAAGCGTGCTAAACTCCAAAGGCACTGAAGAAGCATTGGTAATCTTATTATGATGAACCTTAATAAGTCTTTAATTTATGCTTTCGTATCATAAAAAGCATACTTTATAAGTGTCAGTTAGTTAAAAGAAGGTTTTTATTGGGTAGCTGATGGATATTCTGACATAGAGAACTAGATATTCTTCAACTTATCTGTTGTTCAATTATATGTTTGGGTAATATAAAAAAATTTATGTTATAGTTAAGGTATTGAATGGAGAAGCAAAAATAAAGCACTCAAGTAAAGCTATCAAGATTTATATATTCTATTTCATCAAGACAATACAATTTACCTACACTAAATAACACTCCAATAAATTGAGTGTATAGATTTTTATATTTTTATTAATAGAGTATATATATTGATATAGTAGAAAACATTAGTTGATTTTATATGATATCATGTATTATGTCAAGTGACGCGATATTTAAAAGAATGATTGAAAGTGCCGAGTATAACAATGCTTGAAAAATTCACCACATACAGATCTCAAGCCCTTTTCCTCACTTTTTACAACAATGGCTGCAATTTAGGTCGAGTCCAACCTGAACCCAACAAGTTGAATCCAATTTTTTTGCGGGTTGGATTCTAAAACTGGGTTTGGGTCGGGTTCGGGTCAATAAATTCGGGTTATCTATAAAATCGGATCAGGTTCGAGTTATGTTCGGATTGACATCATAGACAATCCGATCCAACCTGACCCACAGTAGACACCCATATAACATTCTAAATGGGTTATGGCTCATTGATACTTTATTTTTTTACTCTAAATCTCTATTATTAGATTACAATTATTATTTTTTTTTGTAGATTTAAATTGTTTTAATGAGTAATTAAAATTTGTGAAATATGTGTGTGCTTTTTTTTATTGAAAATATATAAAAGTTGTTTTGAGATTTTTTTTGTGAGCTAGGCTTAAAAATCGGTTCCGCGGGTTAGTTTGAGTTAAAATGAGTTGGGTTCGAATTGAAATTCGAGTTGAGTCGGGTTAGAGTTAAACACCTTAAACTTCGAGTTGGGTTTGGGTTGGGGTGAACCCAAACCCAACCTGTCCAAGCTGCAGCACTACCTAAAACACTTAATCTCTTCCATCTGTGTGGAGGTGGTTCCAAAAGCTCCTAGCATGCCATCAGACAAACCACTTTGGTTGACTAATAAGAAAAAGTGAATTTAAGTAGATGAGGAGGTATTCAAAAGTTCTATTTCTAAAAGTGTTCACATACAAAATGATCCCTTGATAACATGATGTCTTTGATCTCACAATTATCCGGGGCAAGGTCACCTTTAGAATGTAGAGTAGACAAATTCCTGAAACATGATCCTCTATTCTCATTAGTGAAATGAATAAAGGTAGCAATTGGAAACCAAATTGGACTAACTTTCAGATATTACTTTTTTCGAGGAAACTTAATCCAAACTGAAGTCCAAAAGTCCCTTGTTGAATACAAAATCTAACAAAAGTTCTGGGAAAGTTAATTTCAAGTAAAGAAATTTTTTTTCCAAACGCTATCTAAAACTCCAAAATTCGAAGCACGGTTTGATCATGCAAACTTAATACATCTCGTTTCAGGCCAACTCCGCAAGATGGGAACCTCCACCCATGGAAACACTACCTCAAAATCGGGGCCCTAACCCGCCAGTGCGCGTGCCGCATCCAATCCCTACACTTGGTCCTCAGCTCCAATAACCAGGTACAAATATGTCATCTTCCAGGTTTAATATGTGAATAATGGGATTATAAACGCTTATGAGATTTAACACTTATGAGATTTAACACTGACTAAACAGCCAACCTTCTAAAAACATGTATTTCACAGCCACCACTAGAGATGGACACCACCACCAGGCTAGTGCTACACAAACTGAGCTCAGAGTCTGGCAAGGCGTTGTCTAACCTAGCCAGGTCGGTTGGTGAGCTCGCGCGGAAGGCGAGTTTCGGGCCGTGCACAAGGCGTTGGTAGATCTGGATCCGATGGAAGCGGCGGAGGTTCTAACCATGGTTTAGCTTGACAAATTCCTAAGAGATTTGAGAGATTTGAAGACTAATAATGCTCAATGTATAGCAAGACTAATACATATGAATAGATTTTTACTGTCAAATGTGTTCAGAAAACCATTTTTTGGTGACATTGAATCCCAAATAGGATTCAAGAAAAACAAATCACACTAGATCATCCGTGCCATCACTTTTATAAATTAACATGTTTTAAATTTTTTCAAATTATAAATTTTTAGAAAAAGTGAAATATATAACTTGCATATTTTTACATATTTTATAATAGAATACATAATGCGATGGAGATTTCATATCAATGACTATAGGTGAGTGTGTCCAAAGCACTGAATGTACATAATGGGAAGCTTAGACATCATTTGAATGTGCGATTCAATAACCAATATTTTTATAATCCATACCTCTTTATGTTACATCCAGTCTCATTTCCAGTCTCAATTCCAGTCTGCATATGTTTCGAATTTTTTAAAATAGTATATTTTATTAATAAGGTATATGCTTTTATAAAAAAATGAAACATATACTCCAATGAATTGCATGAATGCATTTATAGAAAATGTAAAAAAATTATTTCAAAGCATATGCCTTGTATGCGTCGATAGAAATCTATCGACGCATATAGGACTGGAATTGGGACAAGAAATAGATTTAGGTGTAACAACGCCCATTTAGCATTTATTTCATAGATTTTGAAACACCAGATGCCCAAACGATGGGTATAAAACAAAACGCTGAAAACCATTTAGATTTTGATTTTTGAATCGCATAAATTATCCAAACGTGAATCCAAAAAGGGTCATAGTGTGTCCAAAGCCTTGCTTAGTCAAATGGGATATTGTATGCCTACCTGAATGCAAAGGGGGGTTAGGGGTTCGAAAGCTCGACGATCTAAATCTAGCTGTGTTGGCGAAATGGGCGTCGAAATGGATGGCGGCTCCTGATGCTTTATGGGTGAAACTGTTCCGAGAGCGGTACAGAATGTCTTTGAACTCACAAACACCCTAGCCTAATCAGAGCATCTACGCTCACAAACGGTTTGTTTGGATGCTTGAATCTGTTTTTTCAAACGATCGAATGGACGATAGGGGATGGCGCGAGGGCCCTGTTTTGGACTGATCGATGGTGCGGAGAGGTGGCACTAAAGGATCGGTTTTCGGACTTATTCCATCTCGCTCTCACGAAGGAGGGCCGCGTGTCGGAGTATTGGTCCTATGGCGGTGAGGTTGGGATGTGGCGGGTGCAATTCGACCGCAAACATGTTGCTGGGGAGATCGAACATGCCGGAGCTTTGCGCCTGGTCCTCCAAGTACATCCGCTGACGCGGGGAGTTCCTGACACTGTGAGATGGACGTTCGACATGCGACACGGTTACACGGTGAAAAAGGGGTATGAGTGGTGGAGAAGCAGGGCAACAGAGAATGGGCAGATCATCTCGAAGGTGTTCGAAATTTGGCGTCCAAAGATACCCTAAAGATAAAGATTTTCCTTTGGCTCGCGTATCAGGGGCGCCTATTGACCAAGGTCTATCGCGCCAAATGGTGCCTGGGGGCATCTACGACCTGTGCACTCTGCAAAAGGGAAGCGGAGACGGTGGTGCACTTGTTTTGTCTATGTCTGGCCGCAGGGCAGGTTTGGCAAAATCTGGGCTTGAGGTTCCTCGGGACTTACTTCCATGGAAGTCCTGTGGCGAGCAGCGTCGGAGATCACGCGTAGGGCGGACAGAAGCGTGCGGGTAAGAGTGGCTCGGGTGATCATACCAGCGGGCATGTGGGCAATTTAATGGGTAAGGAACGAGGTGGTATTCCGTGGACAGCGCTGTTACATTGAGAATCTAATGGACATGGCGATGAGATTCATAAGGGATTGGGTTCGGTGTTGGCGGGCACAACATACGTCGACATTAGAGGAGGTGCGCTACACATTATGGCGTGACTCTATAGTCACGAGGTGCAGGGGTTAACATTAGAAACCTCCCTATTGGTTCACCTCTCTCCCTTAGGTTATTTCATTGCGTGACTCTCACGCACGATGGTATCTATCTTTTCTTTTATTATATGTATGCATTTTATGATCTTTGCCACTTCAATATTAATATATTAAGATAGCAATTGTCTACCGTTTTTTTTAAAAAAAAAAAAATCTTAGTGCACCTAAAGAAAAAAAGCAAACAAACAAATCGCAAAAAATGTCAATTCACTTAAAAAAAATACAAAAAAAAAAATTGAACGGTTACATAATTTTATTTTAACTTGCAATAAATCCTCAAATGAAGATATCCACGACAGGTGCATCAGCATCACACACACAATAAAATCTCTTCAAAACACAATATTCTAATGAAACACGAATAATGAATTAAATCACTTAAAACAACCATATCTATCACTAAATGCTTCAGGTTTCAATGGACAAGTAAAACAAAAATCTTGATTTGTGAAAACCTGGAGACACATAGTAAGTTCCTCTAATTCCATCAAGGCTTCTCATAATATTTCCCAGAAGAATTTTTCTTCAAGTAGTGCAACATGAAATGGAGGAGCCAATATTCAGAGAGAGTGAAAAGCATCAACAGATTACAATTCTCTAGTCAGTAAAATAGGTAATCAAAATTTTGGGCAGCTAGCTCCAGCATGTCTCATCCATTCAGTAATAATAATTAGATAAGAAAGTCTAATGCACACTACATCATCATAGAAATGTGATGAAATCATAACAATCCATGCACACTAAATCATGCTTTGCATTGAATAAAAACAGCAAACTATTCTTCTTTTTATCTCTCACCAAAGCATAACATAGTACAGATACAAATGGATGCTGAAGCTATTATGTGAACTTTTCTTTTTCATGATTGTAATAGTGATGGAAGAGATTGAATTTCTAGCATGCTTTCTGTATATGAAAAGCTAAAACACTCAGATGGTTGACATTTGACACTAGAAGTGCCACTGCTTGCCCAAAAAGAGGCTAAAGTAACAAAGATAGGACTGATGGGGCATCCAAAGCACAATTAACACAATACAAAAATGTTAAAGCAACTCCAACAATGGTGTCAAGGGAACAAAACAAACAGTACATTTTCCATCATTGACATGGAGCTCTCATGCAAAGAAAAAGCAGGTAAAGCTTAGAGAAGAAAATGAATGGAAGTTCTCCCAACACAAATGCAATTCTTCCTCCCTCTTATGCAGCGTGTGGAGCCTGCTTTTGTAGGAATTATATTTAATCTAAACTTGTTTTTCAAACACCACCAAAGGTCACAGCTTTTAACAAAGTCTAAAAACAATTTTTAGTTATAAAAAAAGTACTTTTTCAAGAATCTAACAAAAGTGTGCTTCCTGAAAGGAAAAATATGTTCATAAGCTACTTTAATTTAAATGAAAAGGTCATTTTCAAATTCCTTTGCAAATGCAGCCTTAAGAGATCTTATGTATTGAAGATCCAATGGGCCAACAAGGATGTGCCATATAGATGAAAACTATTTTAGGTGAGCCTGCATGATTTTTCATATAAGATCAATTAATATGAGCATTTCCACTCAAAGTGGTTTTGCTTGCCCACACAAGGATTCTATATTCCACGTGTTAGTCACACAGAAGATCCAGACTCAACAAACCATGATGAAAAGCAAGCATACACATGTGAAGTGATTAGGGATTAGTGGAAGTGGGTTTGAGTTGTTTCCCACTATGCAAGTGGACAAAAAGGGATTCTCCTCTGATGAAATAAAGGAATTGGAAATAATGGTACCTTATTGAACATTTTGCAACAACCCATCATTTTTAAGCATACCACAAGCTCTATCCACTTGTTTCCAACCATTTTCCCACTTTAGCTTTTTGTCAAAATTTTGCAACGTGGTAAATATTTTACAAACTTTCAAGAAACTGCAAAATGTTTTATCATATGCATGTCTAGTGTTTGATACCATTTGAAGTTCAAGCTAGATGAAAATGACCAAAAGCCATAATTTGACACTGACAACATCTAAAAATGTTGTCCTTTTTTTTCCTATTCAAGTTTGCTGACATGGAGGCATGCTTGAATGGTTCTAACTCTGGCAAAGATAAGATTCATGTAGATTTAGGATTATCTAAATAATTATTTAGTCTTTTACTATTTTATCCATTTTCTTAAGATTAGGTGACCGACCAATCATATTTGTTTGATGATATGCACAAACCAATTAGAATAAACCTTTTGGTGGTGTACATGGACCAATTAGATTGGTTTGGTGATGTGTATGGACCGACCAATCAGATTACTCCTAGAGGTCTATAAATAAACCCTTTCTGGGTGGAAAAAAGATATCAAGTTTTAATATTTTATTTTGTGAGTCTTGGCAAAAGGCCTTTCAAGCCCTTTTTGACTTTTATCATTTGGTTTTTGTTTAGTAATAATAATTCTAGTTTTGCTTTATATATCTCTCTCCTTTCAAGTTTTCTCTTTTTACGCTTATTTTCGTATTTTGACGCCAACCCAACCTTGCATCGAACAACTTCACATACATGTCTCATATCCATTCAAAGTTTAGATACTTTAGGACAAATTTATTATGGCAAATGACAACCTAGCAAACATCAAATAGTGTCTAAATCTGGATATTTGTTAGTATCCAATGCTATAAAGAATTACATGTTTTGGAAATGATATACAAAGACCTAAACTTTGGCACAAGCCTAAAATATTATTTACAACATGATTTTTCAACACTCACCACTCATGCTCCTTTTTCAAATTTGCCAGAAAATCGAAAATAGGTGGCCACACATGAAATGCAATTTTTGCATCTCAGACTGATAGGAGGGTGTAGTCCCACTGAAGAGCAGGGCTTTCACATGATTCAGTGTTGGAGAATATTCTCTAATTAATATGAAAAGTGTCAGGTACTTGGAAGGAAAATCAATCAATTTTGATCTAATCATGACCACCAAAAATAAGGACCCACATATCATTGTTGGAAGCTTGTGTGTGGTTAGGATCTTTTCTTTCCTACAAACCCTATCTGACACAAACAGAGGTACAAAAAAAAAGAGTTCAGCATATCATATTAAATAGGGGAATTTTTGTGGCTGGGAAATCCCTGTCAACCCTGCTTAAACAATACAGAATTTAAGAGCCAAGTGAACTAGCAAGTAGATTAGAGATAAAAAAGGGTAAGCTCAAAAAAGAAAACATTCTACAATTTCCTACCTTCCAGTAAGATAACTATGCATTTCTGTAACCACTTATCCAAATCTTTAATCATAGCACTAGAAATATGGTGTTATTCCAATGGTTATACAATTCTTTAATCATATCTCAGGCCATTGCACTTGTTTAAAACATTTTAATTAATCTAGAGGTAAAGCCTTAATATCCCCCCTACAAATAAGCCCTATTTGTGCCACAAAGTGTTTTAACTACTAAATAATCTTTTTATTCACAAAATAACAGGCTAATCTATCAACCCATGATAGTTAAGATATGAACTTGATCACCCATATAACACACACTATTAAGGGAACACCATCATATTTTATCAGCTCTTGACCTTGATACTCTCCTCAGCCACTCTTACAAAACTGCATTATATATTTATATATATGTGCTCTTTACTAGTTCTGTTGGTTTCTAAGGGTGCGTTTGGTTGCGCGATTGCAAAACTGATTCTGTAGGAATCTGCGATTGCAAACCTGATTCTGCAGGAAGCTCACTTTCTCAGCTTTTTGAAATCGCAGCTTTTGGGCACTATTTGCCTGCAATCGCTGGGTTTAAAATTGCGATTACAAAACTGTTTGGTTGCACGATTGCAAACGCAGCTTCCTGTAATCACAATCGCAGCGCAATCGCGCAACCAAACGCACTCTAAGCCTACTACAAAACTCCAAACCTTCATTCCTTTGTCCTTTTTTTTAACATTCATACAGATTTTCAACTCATCAACTGATACTATTTGCCCAAATACTACAGCAACAATGGTTCCAAGTTGGTAAAAGGGAAAAGAAAAATTAGAATGATTCATTTCTTCCTACGAAACCAATTAAATGTATGGCAACAAACACCCAAACTTCTCATATCCAAACATGAAATCAGGCTGTCATCTCATCCAAAAAAGCTAGAATAAGTGAGCAAAAAATTAGATAAATTCATGTTGACAGCAGCTATGAGGACTTATCAAATGCAGATTTTATAGCCGTTCTTAAGCTTGCAAACAGAACATGTATAAAAACCCAATAATAGGGTTGAATGATTCTTGAGTCCACAAATTACAGTGATGATGCTTGGACTTATCTGGTTTGGAAAAGGCATTGGTGACAAAGCTTCATAGTCTATGCAGGGTGCAGCCCCTAATGTGGTTTTTACATTCGAAAGAGAAAGGTGACAACAACTATAATCATTTTGCACTTAATTTACAGAAAGGGCAGCCCCCAGGATAACAGATAGGTTACAATTGACATATAATTAGAAGGGATCATCATAAGCTAAAGAACTTAGAAATCCCCTAAATTGATTAGGAGGGAATGCTAATGGTTTCCAAAATTATATTATACACGAAGGGACACCCATCCACACATGACACCAAAATTATATTATACACAAATGGGAAACCCATAGGTGGCTTTGGCTATACTTACCAGCCATAGATAGGATTCTGTACCTGAGCGCGGGGGAGGTGCAGGTCTCTACAATGCTGTTGATCATATTCACGGGTGCCTGGTAAGGCACCAGTGCACAACCTTAGAACCTCATTTCCTGTAAGACAATGATGGGCAAATGCCAATGCACCATCAACAGTCTGTGTTAAATTGGGCATGGAAATTGATTTCTTAATTGTTCTATTTCTTTTGTTCCCCTCCATGGAGTCCTCACTATTGCTTCCCAAGACCTTGTCGAGATCTGAGAACGCCATGAACCTCTGAGTCGCTGCTTCCCATGAGAGATTGTATCTCTGCTCTGGTGTGAGCGGTACCGGGTCACTGGCCATTGCTTCTTTCACCCGCATGACAAAGTCCTCTGATGTCTTGTAAGTCAAGCAATTGGGGAAAGCCCTGAAAAATTCATTTGATGGATGATCGGCGCAGATTACAAATTTTCCCATGGCAAGCGCCTCAGCTGTCGCAGTGCAAAGGACATCACTGACACTAGGGTTTATGAAAACCTTGTACCTGTAACAGAAAATTATATGTTTTGGCATCACTCTTTCATAAACTCGTGCTGAATTAGAGAAAAGAAAATTCAATAAAATTGCATATAATTAGAGATTCTTCGGTACCCATGGAGAGAGTCATCAGCATGATCCCTTCCTTTAAGGAAGTTGAGGTTTAATTCCAACTTTTTGGCAGTTGATTGTACTTCAAGTGAGTCCTCCCCGTTACCATATACATCCAATTTGAAATCTGCTAGATCATTCTTGTGTGTGGCCAACAAATCTATGAGTTCTCTGTATCCCTTTGCCCAGACCATCTTACCTAGAAAATATGCTCCCTTGGAGAAAGACTGCTGACCAAGCTCTTTGTCAGCTGCCATTTTCTCACCAACCTTCAGAAATTTAGGATTTACGCCATGAACATTGCATATGACAGATCTGGGCAGATCCTGCGTTGCACCAGAAAGACGTAGAATCTGCATAAAGATCACCATTAGTTTAGCATATGATTTTTAGAGTATACATAAACACCTCAACACAAAACTATGCAGATTGAAACCCCACAAGATTGATGATACAACGACTTATACTATAGACAAATATCGAACATTATCAGAACTCCCAGGTTATACCTTGTCGCAGTATGCTCTGGCAACCCAGTTGTTTATGTGTTTCACCATAAAAGCTTGGATAGCTCCATTCTTCTCCCTCTTAATATATTCCAAGTAATTTGTGTGGACAACACCAACAACATGATTAAATTTATCAGTCCACCGTTTTCCATGATGGTACCAGTTTAAGTGCTCTGGTTCTTCTAATATGGCAATGTCAGCATCCTTGGAGGAAATAAATTGTGAAGTGTCCCCAGCAGGGATTATGCTTCTTCTTTCTTTGTGGAACTGAAACCAAGCAAAATTAACTGTGTTATAAAAATCCAGAGTTCTGAAGAATGACCAAGGAATATAATTCATCAGGCAAGTACGCAACTACCTTTCCCGGATAAAATGAAATTTTGAAATCCGCTTTAAAGCCAATCCTTTCTTCCAGCCAATCCCGTATATAAGCTTCCTGCTCTTCTGGTGAGCTGAATGTTAATTTGTTCGGGTAAACAAGCTCTTGGTCTGACTTGCAAAGCCAAGGTACCAGTAGCGTTACATTTTGCTTTGCAGAGTTTGCTAAATAAGCCGCTCGAAACAGTGGATTTACAGCAGTCCCAGTCATCCAAGGAAGACTGGCAGTTGTAACTATAGCAACATGCCTTCTCTTGTCAGTCGGGTCATGCTTCGCAGAGTCGATCCAAAAATTGCCATCATAGTGGTGTCCTGTACTTTGGAGCACGCTGGCTATCCTCATATCTAGTTCATCATTGATGTTTTCAGTTTCAGAAGTAGCAAGCGCACCGGAAGACATAGAGCGGCCCATACGCTGGTCTTTTTTTCTGCTGCATAATGCCTCCACTATTTTGTCGCATATATCTATGGCCATTAGTTAAATAATGTAATTAGAAGTTATCCATATTGATTTATGCTTGAAGGAGTATGTACATGAATATAAGTTCAAATAAATAAACTCAAATAGCTTAACTCTGTGTAAAATTTCAAAGTATACATATTATCCTCATCCAGCACAGTAAATGTGATGTAAATTAGTCAGATATTGATGCTTCTCCATTATATAAATAATTATTCAGCTCATAGGCAATCTCTCATTGGAATATATGCATTCACTTTAATATAATCAACTTTTATAAATAATAAAAAAGGAATGCACACAAATGAACTTATCACAAGTTCTATGGTCAGCACTGCCTGCCTGCCATCAAAGGTACCCTTCAAAATTTTGAAGTCCTTCCTTGATAACTATGCACAAAACGATGCCTTGTAAAAAATGCATAAGATGCACCAGAATCATATCATGAAAAAAAAATTCAATCTTCACTAAAGAAACAAAGTGAGTTTGGTCATTCAGAATTTCAGATGATATTATTCCTCACTAATCACTTTGGTCATTCAGATAATATCATTCCTCACTAATTTAAATGGTACACTATAATTGTTCCTTTCTTAATGAGCATAACACGCTGATCTGCTCTCATTTTAGACTATTAGGAACAGTGGCAATGATTCAATATGACGTCCTAAGATTCCACAAAAATTCATTGACCTAGGCTGCACTTCAATGGTACAGACACCTTAACATTAATGTCACTAATAATGACTTGGATAAATCCAACCTTCCAGATTATTCCACATATGGAATCTACACAAAATTATGTCTGACAAAAAGAAAAATTTGTGAATATGATCACAAGGAAGAAATTACATACTATACCAAGTATACAAGGATTATCACAACAAGACTCATCAGAAGAGAATATTTCACAATTTCCTACCTCGCTTTACACCAATCTGATCAAAGAATGGTCCAGATTGCTTAACAAAGTATGCCAACAGCTCAGGAACATCGAGTGGCGGCACTTCCTGCATTCATCAGTTAGAAAATTGTTATTGCATGCTCTAGGTCATTCAACTGGTGGTATTGCCTCTGAATTTGATAATTCTCTTTCTGGACAGGAGATCTACATAAATATAGCATACTCCTAGGATTTGAGATATAATTTGTTAATACCATTCAATAAAGGGAATAATTGGCCATTCACTTAGCTGCTGCCAAAAATAATCTTCATTTTTGAAAATAGTAGATATACGCTTAAGAGAGCTAACTGAACCCATATGGGGCATCTTAAAAAAATTATGAGGAATTATGAATTTATGATCTCTCTCACTCATCTTCAGATTTTGAACACATGCACTTTCTAAACATGCTTCAGTATCACGAATATTAGCCGATTAATCTTTTAATGTATTTTTGTGGCCTATGCCCTTGGTGCAAACACTGTAGGTGATGAAACTTCTCACAGGAGAGTAACACACTAATGTCACATATTTCCAACTTGGAAGATGTATGGAGGGTAAGAGCCTAGATTTCGTCACCCATCATTATTATACTTGACAATAACACCAAGGAAAATCCATGAATTCTGGATGTGAATAGTTATTCCCTAAAATATAAGATGATGAATAAATAGCCTTTGTTTTTATCATTATTATAGAAGAATTGCAAAAATATGTTCTTTTTTGCCAACTCTTTGTACGGTTATGATGGTGACAAATATTGATCAACAAATTGCATACATATATTGACCAACAGAAAATCCCTAATAGAGTCCCAAGGATGCTCTTCTTTCCTTTTTCCTGTGGATCTTTAATTTTTTTATTGATGAGTTCATAAATTTACATCAGTCATACTCGATTCTATTAAACTGATTATGCAGCTTATACAAGAAATGGGAATATAAGTGTGCTCTAGAGGGACTCCCAATCCCCCATCTTTAATTGAATGTAATTTTGTTTATATCTAGTAGGATAGGATGATCTACAATAAGGTGATAAATTAATTGCAAGCCACCTTTTGAAGTTTACTGCAGCTTTTGGTGCATTTCAGTTTCAGCATTAAAAAATTGAAGGGGAAAGAAGTGAA
Source organism: Acorus calamus (assembly GCA_030737845.1). Classification (NCBI taxonomy): domain Eukaryota; kingdom Viridiplantae; phylum Streptophyta; class Magnoliopsida; order Acorales; family Acoraceae; genus Acorus; species Acorus calamus. Next base: position 26,787,564 of record CM060870.1, read on the forward strand.
ATATAACTATCCTACAAAATTTTAAAATATAAAAATAAACACCTAGATTCCAAGATATTTGAGAAAGTAATGTTTGAAAAGTATTTCATATGATTAGAGCATACCTTAGAATCCTGCGGCTCCCTGTACAAAGATTTCTGTAAAACACGGAGGAGGAGACTATTCAGACACAACAATGTAAGAAAATCCATATTCAAATTAGCATACAACTCACGATTGGAAAGCTAATAATATGTTTACAATATCAAATACCAGTAAATATCAAATGCTTCCCCAGTATAACCAATACATTAGGCCCCCGTTTGGGAAACGGAATAAGCGAGTATAAGGGTAGTATAAGGGTGGTATAAGAATGGATAGGGAAAATTGTTGTTTGTTTGCATGGTATAACTTGGTATTACTAAGTCAGTTTAAACGAGTATAAGAGAGTATAACAATTCTAAGTAACCCCTATATACTCAGTTTATCTATTCTCATGGACCCACATATCAAATCAATTTTTTACATCTTATCACATCAAATCACCTATCAATACCTCTTATACATCAAAGGGCCCACATGTCAAATCAACTTTTTTATACTTTATTTATATTTTATTCTTTATCAACCAAACAACTCAACATTTTATTCTTACGTTTTCCAATGAGAATAAAAAAAACACAACCAAATAGAAAATCTCTTATTCATGTAGATTTGTTATCTATACTAACATAGTTATCTATCCAGAATAACTCAATTCCGTTATCCAAACGGGGACTAGATAAATATCAAAGGTAATCACTTATCACAACATTTTTATCAATGAGATGAGTGTGTTAATTTTTCTTTCCCCATCCTTTCCCATTATTATTTTATTGTCCAGGGCCAAATATGATGCTGTTGATATGCATATTGCACATTGTATACATCACTAGCTCCTTAAATGGCATGCAGTTTGTCAGTGCACATAGGTTTATGAATTTCTTCTTTCTATTTGATAGATGGCATGAATTTTTGAGTTTCCAGGCACGTACACTTGAATTTTTGAGGGATAACCGCTATGAGCAAAAAAATAAGGACCATATAGTTTCGAACTTCCAATGTTACCTCCTTTTTGGATCTTAAGAACATTGGTCGGCCATCTCATTTTTCATGAAAAGCCAACTTGAACACTTACAAGAGGAATGAACAGAGCTTTAATTATTTAATTAACCAGTGAGCACCCCTACCTCCAAACGAGAGATCAAGAGTTCAAATCAAGATCATATATTCATTTGGGGGATGGCATATTCAATGAGCTAAAACACGAGGTCAGCTTCATTTCCCAAACAGAGACCAAATGTTTCCAGAAATGAACAAGCTCTTAAACTTGAGAAATCAAATCAAGACTAACAGGATTTTCCACATCCAACATGGAAAATTTCCAATTTCTCATAGAAAGAGAAATTCTCATTCAAAAAGCGAAAACCCCTTCTTCCATGACTGCGCCGCTTGAAAAAATCCTGGTCATGGAAACAATCAGAAAACATCATTTTTTTCTTTCCAGTACATGAAGAACATCCTATACAGCATAAAAACCTTCTCACTCCTCAAAAAGAAGCCTCCCTTAGAGGAGACCATCAAACAAACGTCTTACGCTGACAGAGCCAAAAACATCTCGAACAATATAATGATTGGACTTCCAAATTCTAAATGCAACATCTACAATGACCAAATAGATAGACCCCATGCTCAATCAGATTTCCAAATTCAATGCCTTAATCACCCAACATAAACAGAAGTATCTCAATTGCTAGACTTGTCATAATCATTACACCCAAACTCATCATAGTATTACCCAATACCCAAATCAAACCACCTAAAAAATCCTCCCAGAACCCATTAGCCTAACATTAAGAACAAAAAACTTCACTAGGAGATCCAACCATTGATCTTTGGGGGGCAAAAAAAAAGCAATTGAAAGAGAAAGGAAAAGTAACTCACCAAGCTGAGCTTAACCTTATCCACGAACTCGCTATTTCTGAAACCCTCAAAAATCTCCGATGAGTTCCTCCTCCTCTCCAACTCCCTCCACCCCGTCTTCAACTTCCTAATCGGCTCCCAATCTTCACCCCACCCCCTCTCCTCCTCCTCCCCCTTCTTCACCGTCCAAACCCTCCTCCTCACCCTCCCCCTCCCCTCCTCCACCTCCGAAACGAACGCATCCCTAATCGATGACAGATCTATCGAGATCCGCGCCCGCGGAGTCCACCTCTCCAGAACCTTCTCCGGGGAAGCGTACGCCCTCCTCAGCTCCGTCAGCTTCGGCTGCAGCCGCCTCACGAACTCCAGCTCCGACGGCGTCACCGCCTTGGACTTCCCGGAGGCCGTGCCGAGGAAGTTCTCGAGCTCCCGATCGATCGACGTGGCGAGATCTTTGAAGGTGTTCGCCCTGGCCCGCATCAGCTTCAGATCCGCCCCGGCCGAGTCCCGGACCTCCCTCCATCCGCGCGAGATGAAGGAGAGAGCCTTCTCCGCCGTAGGCGGCGGCGACAGCGCCTTCGTCGGAGACGGCCGGGACTCGGCGCCGACGTTGATCATGCTTTTTGTGGCTTTTTAGGGTTTCGATTGATTCGAACGGAGAAAGCGAATTGGAGGGATTTCGTTTTTCTAATTTTATTTTCACACGAAGCGGACGGTTTTATAAGTGTACACGTGGCGGGACAGGTGGATCACGTTGGGTCCTCTGATTGGCCGGTAAGATTTGCTGACGTAAGCGGAGGAAGGGATTGACACGTGGAAGGTTTTGGTTGGGTGGGTCGGTTTTCGCGGGAGAGTTCTGGAGTTTCTGTGGACGTGTCGAGGCGGGCTCGGACTCTCGGAGAGCCGTTGAGCCCGAGGAGTCGGATAAGTGGACTTGAATCGCGGTGCATGTTAACGTTGGATCTAGAGAGAGGAATATAATATTCCCCCTCAGATTCGGCTGGGATAATGTTGGATTCTTTTTTGTTGTACGAACGGTAGGCAATTACCCTCATTTTATTAATTATTATTTTAAATCAAATCAGAGTGACCCGTATAATAAATTAAGTTAAAACAAAGAAACAAACACAAAACAAGAGAAAGAAAAAAATGCTTCTCATGGTTGATGCCCATTTATTTTCTGAAAGGAGTGACCACCTTTGAATATGACCTGGTATCTAACAAGCCAAATAGACCAAAGAACTGTTAGAACCAGAAAAACCTTTGTGTGAAACCCTCGATCACCACATTGCTTGAGCTTCTTAATTACCCACCTCCCGTATCCACTCGAGGGAGGAGAAACTATCGTTCATATCTAAAGCAGCGCAAAACCAGCTCCAAACCTGTCTCGCCATTGGGCAAAAAAAATAAACAAGTGAGTGTCACACCGACTCCTCCTCCCCGCGACAAAGCATGCACGTAGTATCCGCCTCATGCATCCAACTCGCAAAACGAACCTTAGTCAAGATCTTTTAAAGTTACACGTGCGTTTTATTAGTATGTAATTGAACATGATTTTAGGTTAATGAAAATTTTGCATATACTCGGTTATGATCAAACTATTGCAGGAATGATTGAGTGTGTCAGCGTTTGAGTTCGAATATAGCCGAAACATTTTGAACTTCCTAGGAAAAGTTCACTCGTCGGATACCTATATGGTGGCCCATAAATCAAATATATTATTATACATCTAATACCTTCAAAAGGACGCTAATATAGTCCGTCTTAACCCATATACGAAATCACTAATGGAGTTATACATTCTATAAAAAAACATATAAAATTCAAATATGTATTTCATTTTTAACAACCGCTTGAATGGCTAGGTGTAACATTTTTCCATCAAAATCCTAATATCTTTTTAGTCTGAATGATTAATTACATTCTTAGATATTTAAAACTAATCTTCTTTAGTATATAAAAAAAACTATGTTGATTTCTCATTATATTGTCACAGTCACGCACCTTAGTCACATCTGACGAATCTATTCCTTCAAATTCAGCCAGTATTAACAGATAAGGCACCATCTCTCATATCAAAAATACACACACAATTCAAAGACAAAGACAACAAGACATTGTTAGGCCACCCAAACAGTCTCCAATCTGACTCACATGTGAGCCAAACAAAAAGCTCTTCCAGAATTGACCAGGTTACTTTGTTTTTTTGTGGGTCCTTAAAGACAATCCATGCAGAACACATTGATAAAGATTCATTGTACTCATCAATGCTTTTCTAAAATTAGAGATGTATTGGTGAGGGATTTTCATTCGAATCTGTTAAGTTTTGGTGACAAAGAAGTCAATAATTATTGGGGATCCTAGATGAATTAATTAACATAATAAAACTCCATATTCTTGGATTTATTGGGATTGTGGTCATAAAAAATTGGATCCGTGGTCATAAAAAAAAATTATTTTTTAAAGGGAAAAATCAAAATAACCTCCCAATGAACCACCCAAAAATCCATATAACTCTCTGATTTTTCCTAAAGCCCATATAACCCCTTGAAAACATCTATGTAAATCTAAATAACCCCATGAGTTAAACTTCTGTTGACAGATAAAGAAGATTCTACAAATATTTTGTTTTGTTAACACTAACTAAAAATGCAGTATTCCAAAACCTCTTACAATTTGTTAAAAATGCTAAAAATTCTCTATAAATAACGATTTTATCCCTCTGAATAGATTATAAAACTTTTATCTGGAGGGATAAATTCATCATTTTCATATTTTTAATACATTGTAGATGATTTTTGGTATATTGTGTTTTCAATCAGAGCCAATTAAATGGAATATACATCATCCGCTAATAAAAATTTAACTCAGGGGTCTATTTGGATTTATCATTACATAGGTGTTTTCAAAGATTTATATGAACTTTAGAAAAAGTTAGAGGGTTATAAGGATTTTAAATAGTTTATAGGGGGTTATATAGATTTTTTCCTTTTTTAAAATAGTAAATCTGCTAGCATGAAAGTGCTTTTTTTTTTTTACTTTTGTTGCTATGCACATAACACAAATGTAAAAATATGTTATTCCACTTATATAAAAAAAAAACTCACATGTCTAATGACCTGTCACTACCACCTCTATTAAATAAGGGGACTCACATGTCAAATCAATTTTTTATTTTTTTTCTTTTCTTAGAAAACGATAGACATCAATATAATTGGTTATAGCCGGAAAGAATCCGACTAGAGCACCAACTAAAGATCAAACATCGACAAAAAAACGAATTTGTTGTTTACAAACTCAACCCTCAAGCCTCAAAACAGAAGACACCCAACTGAATAAACAATCGAATCCCAAACATTCTTCACGTACAGCGTCGAGCCCCTAAAGAGGACATGGTTGCAGATCACCCAAAATTATCGACTTTTTATAAATCATTATTCACATCTACTTACTTTTTTTATTCACAACTTATTCATTATCAATAAAAAATAAAACCTTTATTGAATAAAAAATAAAATCTTTATTGTTGTATTTTTCAATTAAAAAAACTAAAAACACGATAAATAAAAAATAATTTAATTTTTACTTATACAGAAATGATTATCTATTATAAAATAGTTTAAGTTTTTACTCAAATAAGATTCAAACAGGATTAGATGAATTAATAAACTCGAGATTCTTAGATTTATTGGGATCGTCAAACTGGGTCAAAAACAAATTGGATACGTGGCCTGCTGCTTTTTATTTATTTATTACTTTTAATGCGATGCACATAACACATAAAACAAAATTGCACATAACACAAAAAAACAAATAAAACAAAAATATACCACCACCTCTTTTTTTAGTTGGGTTGTTGGGAATGTGTTTTTCATGTATATAATTGATGGAGAAGGGTTGATTAGTGAGGTTAGGAAAGGGTAAAATTAAATAAACTTCTAGTCTCACCTTTTTTATCTTTTATGAGGTGAGGATTCCATCTTCAAGAAAAAAAAATGAAAGAAAGAAAGAGAAAAATAGAGAGAGAGTAGGGTGCTTGGGGGCAACTGAGGAAGCGGAGGCGAGTGGAGGTGGTGACATCGACGGAGAAGACGTAGAGGGGGAGGGAGAAAGAGAGAGAGGGAGGAGAATGGCAGCGGCGGAGGGGCTAATTGTCATTTGCGCCACGATCTCATTGATACCTTGTCGTCAAGGTCGCCAACATTGAAAAGGGCAGGGCTTTCACATTATCTGGTGTCGACTGTGGTTGAAATCATATCGTTGGTTGGGTCCATTAATTTTGTTAAGAACTATATGCAAATTAATCAAATTTTTTTTTGAAGGGAATGTAAGCATTTATAACTATTAAAAAATGAAAGTAGTTATAAAAGTTCAAGTTTAATCACGGAGAACTTAAAACAAAAGGCTTTTAAGAGGAAGAGGAGAGAAAGTAAATTAAAACATAAAAGAAAAGACAAAAGGTTCAAGACATGAGCAATGCAACCCGAACCCTCGCAATGATGCCACCCCCTGTGGCCATCTGGGCAAAGTAAAACGCTAGCTACTCCTCCACACGCAAGAGTCCCCTGCGCATTTCCATGCAAATTAATTGTTATGCTCTGATGAATTGCGGAACCATATCCAACATGAATAACATTTTACAATTTTCTGTACTTTTTTTTTTGTTCAGATCATTGATTCCAATACTTTGTTTTTTTAGAGAGTATTCTAATTAATCATGTTTTATCTACTTATTTCCATTACTTTGTTTCTTTGGAGCGTATTCTAATTAATCACGTTTTATTTACTTATTTCTATTATTTAGATAGTATTCTAATTAATCATGTTTTATCTATTTATTTTCATTACTTTGTTTCTTTGAAGGGTATTCTAATTAATCATGTTTTTTATCTACTTATTCCCATTATTCTCATGATCCTCATTTGCAGCTGCTCTCTCATTATCTCCTTTCAATGTTTTTTAACGCATGTAATAGTAAATAAAACGGAAAAAATGTGGAGCGTTGGATAGTGCATGTGGCACAAGTGGACAAAAGGGGGTCTTGTCTTTTGTGTTTTTTGAGGTACTTAATGTGAAAATTTGCCACATTGGTTTATAATAACAAGGTAGCTTAATATCTTGTTTATCCACAATTATCCCTCCATATGTTATTTTTTTGTTTGCAATCCCTCCATGTTAATAAAAAAAGGATAAATTGCGTTAGGTCCTGTAAAGTCTTTCAAACATGCAAAAACACCCTTTAAAGTTTCATAACATGGACTTGCACCCTCTGTCGTTAGATTTTTCATTAAAATAAAATAAAAGTACGATTTTATCCATTTTAATTAAATCATTATCGTATTTTCATCTTTTAGTTAACTGTTGTGTGAGTTAATTCTCACAATAAATTGATTTAAATATATTTGAAGATTTATATTATTGTAGTAATTAATATTTATAAAACATATTCAAAATTAATTTGGCTCTTTTTTGGGTATTTACAAAATTAATTAAAGGTTAAAATAATAATTTTAAAGTAACTTTGTCTCATCTTAATGAAAAATTTAACGATAGGAGGTGTAAGTGCATGTTTCTGAACTTCAAAGGGGTGCTTCACGGGTTTCAAAAACTTCAGGGGGTCCAAATACATTTTTATCCAAAAAAGAAAATTGTGTGAACATATTAGGGGATAGGTTGGTAAGGGGATAAGTGGTGGGATAAGGGATAATATGGGGATAAGTGAATGGGAGAACAACTTATTCCTGTTGGGTATAAAAAATAATCGGATGGGACGAGACGGCTTTGAGTTAAAAAAAAAAACCCGCTGGGATGGGTTAAAAACTGAATAATCAAACCCATCACGGATTTGGGATGAGATTTTGTTAGCGGTTTGAAATTGGGATCGATCGAAGTCCCAAACTCATTCCAACCGGTCATGTTGCCATCCATAGTCCCTGAGATTAATTTTTTTCAAACCAAATCATAAAGAGTATTGTTACACATATTTTTTAAGCCTGTAGGAGACCAATTTGACTAGAACAGTGAATAAGGAATAGGGAAGAACAAATGCAAGGATTGAGCGAAGAATAGTCTATTTAAATAAGAAGGGCATGGGCCTAAGATAAAAAAAGGCCCATGGACCCAGAGCCATACGGTAACCATGGTAGAGTCCCTTCACCCTCGGTGCGGACGATTAGTCAAACCCGATTTAGTTAGGTCAGGCAAAAGCCATGGGCCGTCTAGGGTAAGTCGGGCAAAGCATGTGCTCAAGATACACTAGGCACAATCGTGCCCGACTAAGGTCGGTCAACCAGTTAGTAAGATCATGCGAACGAGCAGCTTACGTCTGTTAAATGTATATATGTTAGGGTTAAGGGTAGATTAGTCTTTTTTCTGTTTATCTTTTTGTACTATAAATATTAATACAAACCCTAATAATATTTTTAGTTCATTCTCTTCAATTTCTGATTCTAACATGGTACCAGAGCTTGAATCCAATTTTTTTCTTTGATTTTTTGTTGGCGATACTCTCCGTTTGTGAGATCATCGACGTTCTGTTGTGTCGCCGTCGTGCCGCTGCCGCGCCGCCTTGCACGCCCCGTCCGGTCCTGCCCGCGTGTTCCCGCGCCCCTGCGCGCCGTCCGTGCCCTTGCCGCTGCCTCGCGCCCAAATCCACGCCCTCGCTCCGCTACCACATCGAGCCGCCGCTGCTGCTATCGCCTAGATCCGCGCCCCCACGCCGCTGCTGCCCTCGCGCACAGCCCCCGCTGCCGCCGTTGATGCCCCCACGCGCAGCCCCCACGCCCCCGAGCTAAAAAGCTGGTATGCCATAATTCATTCCTCGAAGCAAAACGGTTAACAAAGGGAATATTCCCCTGACACCAAAAAGGATAGTATGTCAGGAAAACTATTATAGGATAATGATGATCCCTAGGCGCTACGTGTCCTAGGATTCAGAGGCCACGTGGAGTTCCATATTGTGTTATAGCTACTCCGCAAGGTCTGAATCGGCACGCCCCAATCTAGTATAAAAAGGAGGCTCCACCTCCCTCTCAAGGTATGCGAAAAATCCTGACTCTCTATCCTTCCGATTCTCGAGTGTCTTAAGTTCTTCCTCTTCTTCTTCAAAGAGAAAGATTACTGACTTCAGCGTCGGAGGGGCGTTAGTCGGCACTGCACTGGTGTGAGTCGCAGGTGCACGAGGGAGAGGAGGAACGACAAGGAACGGATGTCTAAGTCCTCAGCGGACCGACGCGGAGACGAGTCCAGGCCCACATCGTCCAGGGTCCACTTCCAAAGCCCAGATCAGAGAAGATCCGACCCAAGAGGGGACGATCAGACAATCGGAAATTCCACCCCCCACAAGCCCCAATTCCAGTGTGATATGTGTCGATAGAAAATTACCGAAACACATGCTTACATTAACGAGGTATATGTTTTAATAAAAAAAATATCACTTTTTTTATAAATGATTCATGCAATTCATTGGAGTATATGCTTAATATATTTATAAAAGCTTATCGGAATGATTCTTAAACCCCAAATTGTAGGCCCCGTCAAAATCCATATGACTTGACATACGTGGAATTCCTTTTATGCCCTCTTAGGCCATCTATCACTTCAAAAAATCATTTTGGCCGATCTGCTTATCTTTGGCAACCAATGTCACCACCCTGTATTCATCTCACTGCCATCTATCATATAAGAATTGGTTTGGCTACCTTTCTAGCTCCTTCATATTCCACCTCTTCTGACCTCCACCTCACCTTTTTTTAAAAAAAATCAATTACATTTGCTTAAAAAGTAATCCAGTTACATTTATTTATAGCGATCAGCTAATGTTTTCAATGCTATAATGATGTTATTCTATCCATTTTTACTCATTGATTAATTCCTAATATGTTATGCCTTCCTAGTCCATCTGTCATCTATCTTTACTCATTGATTAATCCAGTTACTTTTATGCCCTCTTAGGCCATCTGTCACTTCAAAAAATCATTTCAGCCGGTTTATTTATCTCTGACGATCGGCGTTACCACCCCTGGATTCCTCTCACCGCCATCTATCATAAAAGAATTGGTTTGGCTACCTTTGTAGCTCTCCTTCAAATTTCACCTCCTCTGACCTCCACCTCACCTTTTTTAAAAAAAACATTCAATTACATTTGCTTAAATAAATAGTAATCCAATTATATTTATTTATAGCAATGAGTTAATGTTTTCAAAGCTACAATGATGTTATTCTATCTATTTTTACTCGTTGATTAATTCCTAATATGTTAATATATTGTTTAGTTACATTGGCGTTTTTATATTTGGAATAATAATATGTATTAAGGGTAACAATTTATGTCCATCCTAATATGGGTTTTCAATCTTTGGGGTCCTATAATAAATTTAAAAGAAATTCAATTACATTTTCATTTTGTAAATCACTTCTATTGAAAATTTAGATACATTTAAATTTTAAAATGTACAACAAAACCAAATGATTGCTCCCCTTCAAATTCAGTTATACTGAAATTCAGTTATAATTAAAATTCAAATACAGATACATTGTTCCAAATTTAGTTACATTTTATGAAATGCAGACACATATAATTTGAAAATTCAGTTACATTTAAAATTCAGTAATACTTGAAATTCAAATACATTGTCCCAGATTCTGTTACATTCTTCTAAATCTGCATTTTTTATCAAAACAGTCAGATACTCTTTACATCACTGTATTTCTATCAAATGCAGTAGAATCAAATTATTGCTCCCTCTTCAAATTCAGTTATATTGAAATTCAAATACATAATGTCAGATCCAGTTACATTATATAAAATACAGATGCATATACAATTCAAAAACTCAGTTACATTTGAAACTCAGTGATACTTAAAATTCAAATACATTGTTCCATAGTCAATTACATTATTTGAAATCTATATTTTTCCATAAAAAAAAAGCAATGCAATTTGTATCGTTTTGATAATAATAATAAAAAAACATGAAAAAGGCTGCTTCAATGCTAGATTGTGTACGTTTTAATCTCAGCAATTACAAAAAATCAGTTTTACAATCCTACTACCAAACGCTACATCAGAGAAGTACATCGAGCGGGGGGGGGGGGGGATTCTTCACCCTCTCGGCCTCCATCTCCTCCCTCTCCTTCGCCACCTCGTCCCACTTCTCCATGGACGCGTACATGTTTGGTATCAAAACATGCACCCCTTTGTGGTCCAGTCTCGCTTAGCCCTCGTTTAAATACGAAATAAGCTACAGAATAACCTACAATAAAGTAGAATAAGTAAATTTTGGTGTTTAGATGCAATAAATATCCTGGGATAACCTATATTATAATAAACTGATATAAAGTGGTATATATATTCTAGCCAATTCTTGGAATTAAAGTTATTCTATCAAAAGAATATGTTGGTTTACTGTCAAATCAACTGCCAGCACCTCTTATAAATCACATGTTAAATTAACTAACATCATTTTTTCACCTTTTATAAAAAATTTATCCACACTTTATTCATATTTTATTCAAACAACAAAAATTTTATTATTACGTTTCTTAACGAGAATAATTCAAAACACAACAAAAAAATAAAATCATTTATTCCATTGTTATACTTACTTATGCTGATATAACTGTATACCTAAGAATAAATCATATTCTGTATCCAAACAGGGGATTAGGGTTTGTGAGAAAGTGAGGAGGAAGGATGATGGAATGAAATCGTGGATTTTTAGTGAAGGGTGTTTAGTTAATTTGATTTTTTAAGGTTTTTTAAAAAACAACAACCTGCCAATTACACTATGCCACCTAATGGGGCTTAAGAACGAGGCTTATAATTTGGGGCACAAGTAGCAAGACTCAAAACTTATACTCATCGCAACATATACATCATTAGATGAGGAATTTTTTTTTAAACAATTTAAAACACATGTATACTAGAATTGAAACTGAAAAATAGGTTGTACATAATATTATCCAATCATAAAATTAGATTTTTTTTTTAATTTGTTTTTTCGTTAGTGGGCTTAGTAAACAAGTTAGTCGAGAAAATAACCCCCGTGTCCTTCCCAAATTTTCAAATCAAAAGAACAAACACAAAAGAAAAAAGATTCACACAACACCATTGTAGTCTCAATTGCAATCCATCTTGTTTTTCTTTTTCTTTTAAATCATGCACTCATCCTTCCTTCAAGTGCATGTTGTTATATAAAATAAAGTATAAATTGTGATACATTAGGACTCATACACTATACACTATGATAGGGCAATATATATGACTCATACACTATACACTATGATATTGCAATATATACTACGTTATCATAATGTATGTATGAGAATGAAAAAAAGACTGCCAGCAGTAACACAAAAAGCCTAGAACACCCACAACCACCACCACAAACACCTGAGCGCACACCACCAGCCCCTCCTCCGCCTCATCCGGGCGAGGGGATGCGGGGCGTCTTCGACTCGGGTCACGATCCCGGGTTCCTGGAGGTGCTTGAGAGGCACCCAGAGAACCCAGACCGGGTCAAGAACATGTTTTCCATACTCAAGAGGGGACCCATCTCTCCTTTCATCCGCTGGAACCCGGGCCGGCCCGCTCGGGTTGCGGAGCTCCTCTCCTTCCACTCACAAGGCAATGATTACTCTCTCTCTCTCAAGTCTCTCTATCTCTTGATGTGAAAATTTTGTTTCAATTTGAGATTATGTTAATTGGGTGTCGTTTATTATGCTTGGATGGTGTTCTTTAATGAGGAAAATGACATTGAGGTTTTCTTTGACGGGGAAAATGATACACATCCTTTCAGTCTAAAATACAGTCTCATATGCCTCATTAATCATCTAACAAGATATATACCTCATCGATATTTTTACATTGGGTGCTGTTACACCCAGATCCATTTCCAGCCCCAATTTCAGCCCTATATGTGTCGATAGATTTCTATCGACGCATATGCTCACATTAACAAGGCATATGTTTTAAAAGAAATGTTTTACATTTTCTATAAATGCATCCATGCAATTCATTGGAGTATATGTTTCATTTTTTATAAAAGTATGTAACTCATTAGATGAAGTATACTATTTTTAAAAAATTCAAAACATATATAAACTGGAATTGATGCTGAAAATGGGGATGGATATAACATTATCTTTTTACATTTGTTAAAAATTGGCTTATTCAATTTGAAATTGAGCGATATACATTTTTTATTAGAATATATATCTCATTAGAAAACATTTACTATTTAAAAAAATTTAAAACATATGAGAATTGTATATGGGACTGCATTTGGGGCTGTCCCTAACATTATACAAATGAAAAAAAAATTAACGAGGTTTACATCTCACCTAATGAAGTACATACCTCGCTGGATGGCTAATGAAATATATGAGACTGCATTTTGTGGCTGGAAAAAGGACTGTGTGTAACAACGCTCTTATTTTATAGTGCTTTAGATAGTGTTCTTTGAAGGGAAAAGTTGAGCTTGAGATTTTATTTATTTATTTATTTATTGAGAAAATGTTGAACACAATCATGTTTACAGCCTTGCCCGTAGTTCACATACGTTTGAATTTGTGAGTCAATAGTATCAAGGAATGGTAGTCTATAGGCCATTTGATGTTTTTATTTTATTTTATTGGCAGTCTGTAGTCTATAGGCTATTTGATGTTTGAGAAGGCACAACCTTCAATTTCTTTTGGGGGAAAAACTTCAGAATGTATTTGAAGGATACCACCAACATTGTTGAGACAGATGTTGATGCCATTATGTGCATAAAGTATAGCAATGGTTAAAACAATGGTATTATGTAGGCTATTTTAGTTTTTGTGGGTTGATAAAGCATGTGTATTTGAAGTTGGCAAAGGCACCACCTTCAATTCCTTCGGAGAAAAGGTTCAAAGCCTCTTGGATCTCAGACATGCTTCTAAATCATCTATCACAAAAATCGTAGTTGCGGTGTACATTTCTCAATTTGTTTTTATATCTCTAATCTTGATGATGCCTACTGAAGTTTGTTCCTTATTATTAACCTCTTGCAGACTTACAAGCAACAATCATGAGTCTTAGGCCCCATTTGGAACTAATTGTCAAAGCGGTTAATCTTTGCAAAATCAGTTTTAAATAATTGGTTCCGAACGTGATTTATCAAAAACTTTAGCTTTTGGATTTTGGTTTCATGTGTTAAAAGTCAACAAAATAATTTTTATGAAAAACCTGGTTGAGAGCAGCTTTTATGAATAAGCTGTTTTTTAAAATTGGATCCAAACTTGAATCTTAGGATAATCACCTCAGTTTATGCTTGATATAGCTTGTATTCCAAAATTTTCAGAATACATAGAAGAACTTGTGAAGGCAGATGCAACAGGATGAAAGCCACTTTGTTCAGGCACATTTCTGAATCCTGGTTGATGGGCTGCTGCCCTTCTTGCAGCCGGCACCACATTGTCATATATGGAACATATACTGAACGCAAAAGGAAAGCTTGCATATGCCTTAGTTCGCCCTCCTGGTCACCACGCGCAACCCACTCAAGCTGATGGATATTGCTTCCTGGACAACGCTGGTCTCACAGTTCAACTTGGTTTGAATTCTGGTAGTGCAAAGATAGCGGTCATCGACATTGATGTTCATTATGGGAACGGAACGACGGAAGGGTTTTACAAGTCGGACGATGTTCTTATGATCTCCCTCCACATGAATCATGGTTCATGGGGTCCATCCCATCCTCAGAATGGATCTATCGATGAGCTCGGTGAGGGCAGAGGTTTTGGTTTCAATCTGAATGTACCATTGCCCAATGGAACAGGCGATCGAGGGTACAAGTATGCCATGACTGAGCTGGTACTTCCCGCTGTTCGAAAATTCGATCCTGAGTTGCTGGTTTTTGTCATTGGCCAAGATTCTAGTGCGGTAAGTAAATTATAATGTTTATTTTGGCATGCATTTTCATATTAACTGCTGTGTTTGACATACATTTTCTGATAAAAATAAATAGTATTTGATGAATTATACAATTGAGGCCATGTAATCATAGTTTGAGTATTCCAGTATGTTTAGGACTAAATCCCTAGGGTCCTTTTGGCAAAGGGTTTAACTTTCTGGACAAAATCTACCACAATTTAGAACATTGTAATATGCATCAACTTAATCCACTTTTATGTTTGGAAAGTTAATGAGTTGATCTTGTTACATAAATCACATCTATCTTTGGTTGGCACTTGGTATAATCTGCACAACTTTTTCCATATACCAATTTTACTCTCAACCGAAATTGTAGAGGAAAACGGTGTTTGTTACAGTGTTTTTTTTCATTATAGTTTATGTAAAAGTAATTACTTTATATATTTTAGTGGGTGGAAAAAGGTATAAATCTAAATCCATCTCTCAGGTAGACTAATAAACCAATGACAGAGATATTTCCAACATCTTTGTTATCAAATGGTATTAAAACACCATTTTATTTTTATACCATAATTATACCAGTCACTATACCACTGTCAAAGGGGAGCCTAACATAATATAACAGGTCTCAAGTTCTAATCTCTCCAGACTTGCTCGATACACACATGATTTGTATCCAGGGTTTTCCCAACTAATATTCATCATCACTTAAATAAAACACTCTTTAACTGTCTAAAGAATCATCTTCTACTGATGCTAGACGTGAAATTTTCACTTGAAATTTTCACTCATGATACTTTTCTTATTGTCTTATAGTTTGATCCCAATGGGAGGCAATGCCTGACAATGGCGGGCTACTCGGAGATTGGCAGAATTGTTCGTGAACTAGCAGACGATCACACCGAAGGACGCCTTCTCATGGTCCAGGAAGGCAGATACCACATAACATACTCCGCGTATTGCCTTCACGCGACCCTCGAAGGCGTTCTTGGCCTTCCAAATCCTCTACTAGAGGACCCCATCGCATATTATCCCGAAGACGAGGCTCTCTCTTTCAAAGTTGTAGATTCTATCAAGCTGTACTGGAAAGAGACCGTGCCGTTCTTGAGAGTGTAAAGTCTATTTGAAGGTAATTTGTATAATAGAACTTATAATTGTTTTGAATTTGAATCTTCGAATAAGATTGTAATCTATCAATGGGGATACTTTCAGATTGGAAATAGCCTTGAAAGCCTGGGTTACAGTCTTACATGCTCATATAATTTCACAAAATGAATTACATAATCCAACAAATTGTATAGACACTATCTTATAGAAGAAGTCAAATATTTCATGCTTTGTTTAGCAAGTTATATATCTTGTTGGACTTACATGGGACTGCATACGAGCTGTAATGGAATTATGTGTAACAACGCCCTTTTTAGTTAATAGATAAAATCGTTGTATGCATGAGAGACCTGTGGAGAATTAATTGTAAGTCATATGGACTATTGAAGGAGCAGTCTTTGTGTAGTTTGCTCATTGGGCACGGATATCGGCACCCCGGGTTTCAAGAAGCCTACCCCTTTAAAAGAATAATAAAAAAAGTGTGCACTGTAGCAGTAGAAGTAAACCCACCTGAGGTCGGCAACCACTTAGGCGACGGTGGTGAATTATGGTCGACTGCGAGTTTGGCGTGTGTACCAACCTAGGTCAGCAACCACTTGGGCGACGGTGTTGAAGTATGGTCGGCAATCTACTTGGACGACGGTGTTAAAGTATGGTCGCCAGAAAGCCCGGCAAGCTAAATTTTAACAAAATAAATTCACATTGTTACAAGTTTAAAATCAATTATGACAAATTTCACATGTAAACACATAGATTAGAAAGTCATTGTTGCATTTATAACATATCAAAATATGATGTTAGCATTCCATAATCAATCATATATGTGACTACACTACAAGTAATTGTTTTTATGTTTATTTTTTTATTTTTTTAAAGGAGTAATTGTTTTTATTGGATAGACTATTTATTTTTATACATGGAAAATCGATATAGTCACACACATGGTTGTGGAATTTGAACATGTATTTTATTGTATAATCACATGAATAATTGGTTATGGAATGCGAATATTGTATTTTGATGTATCATGAATATGGGCTATGGTTGTATATTATATGTGTTTACACGTGAAATTTATCATAATTGATTGAAAACTTATAATAATGTAAATTTATTTTCTCAGAGTTTAGCTCATCAGGCTTTCTGGCGACCATACTTTAACACCGTCGCTCAAGTGATTGCCGACCATACTTCAACACCGTCGCCCAAGTGGTTGCTGACTTGGGTTGGTACACACGCCAAACTCGCAGTCAACCATAATTCACCACCGTCGTCAAAGTGGTTGCCGACCTTAAGGTGGGTTTACATCTACTGCTACAGTGCACAATTTTTTTTTATATTCTTTTAAAGGGTGGGTTTCTTAGAACCCGGGGTGCCTATTTCCGCGCCCTTTCTCATTCTGTTTCTGTCCAATTGTTCTATGCATGCTATGAATAAATAAAAAAAATTTGGGGCATATGTGTGTGTATATATGTGTGGGCATGGCTTTTGTTGTTTGGAGACTCCTATAGATGTGACTGCAGGGCTATCCATATTGTTTATAATTCAATGCCTTGTTTGATTAATGGTATTTTAGGGTAAATTCATTAATAATAACACAATAATAAACTTTTTTTTTCATGTTTTTAATTAAATAAAACGATTTAAGTGTGTATAATGTTTCATCTTATAAACTTCAAAAACATTTTATCGATTTTGTTGTTGAAATACCGAGTAACGTGTAATGCATTTAGATAATTAAAGGACTTTATAATTAGGTATATGTGTGTCATGGTTTTCTGTAATTTTATTTATTTTGTTATGGAGTATTCTATTGTATTAATATCAACTTTTTTTTTACCTGGTGTGATATAGGAAATAAAGAATGGAGTTTGGATTATGTTATAACTAACTTTGATGGCTATGAATCGAATTAAACAGTCATTCTCCTATTGAATAATAATGATATTGATTAAACTCAAGCTTGACCATATCCAATAAGTGACATGTGTCTAACAATTGACTGTACAATTCAATTCATATATTGTGCAATTCATCAGACTAATCAAAATCAGAGACTAATCACCGGATCTGAACATTGTGCTATTTATATTAAATTTTCTTTATCATTTTTCATGTGTAAACCAAAATAATTACAACAGTTTAATAGAGAAGAAATGATGTTAATAAAAGAATTTTTTGCTTTCTAAAAATAGACTAAATGCCCGTAACCCAAAAAGGTCTCAATTATATTAAACAAAGTATTAGTTCGATTATTACTTTCTTAATTATATATTAAAATTGATAAATAATATTATACATGATCATTTACTTACCGGATTGAATAAGAATCAGCAATATTTACATCAGAAAATCAGATTCCAATCAAAGCCATCCTTTGTCTGTGAACACAACAATGTTTTACCGAAAAAAATAAAAAAACCCAAAACTTATTTAAACACACACTCATGTCATTTTTGCCTCTCTACTGACTGGATTAGGAAAAATGCAAAACAATATGCATTCAATTCTTCGGTATAAGCTACGGTGAGAGATGTGTGTGTGTGTGTGTGTGTGTGTGTATATATATATATATATACGCCGATGATAATAGATGATAATATGCGGGTCGTGCGGATCCGACGTGCGTCATCCGATCGCGGGTCCATCGCATCCAACGGTCGATGTGAATCGCCCCCGACCGTCTGATGCAATGGACCCGTGATCCACGGCCCGTGGTCGACGCCGCACGACCGTATAATATCATTCCCCTATATATATATATATATATATATATATATATATACACACACCCGAGTGATAGCGTGCGGCGTGCGGTTGGGTGCAGATTCGACGTGAGTCGTCCGATCGCAGGTCCATCACATCCGACGGTCGATGTGAATCGCACCTGACCGTTCGATGCGATGGACCCATGATCGACGGCCCGTGATCGACGCCGCACCGACCGCACGCCGCACCTATTCACTCCTATATATATATATATATATATATATATATATATATTTCCAAAAGAGAGAAAATTGAATGTGTATTGGGGCTGCTAAAAATGATTTCTGGAAACACACCCAAAAGAACCCCAACAGTTTCTAAACAAAAAATTTAAACCAGGAGGACGGCATTGATGCAACCGTCGTTCTCTGGATTATTGGTCACCTGAGCATACTTACCTGCAACCACCAAAATAAGAAGAATAATATTTCATTACGATTACCAAGAACGAGGAGGAGATATAGTTTCATCAACGAATAAAAGCAAGTCTGTACTCGTACTAACCCCACACGACTTTCCCGGCTGGTGTCACCAAACCAAGTTCACTCACATTCACCTGAAAATTTAAATCAAACCATGACAAGAAGAACTGGCATTGAATGAACATCAAAGCAATAGTCTGATGAGGATACCTCGATTATGGTTCCTTTGGTTATGACACCCAGAGAAGTGTACGTCGTGCCATTAGGATTCCTCTTAACCCCGATTATTTCGAGGTTGAACGTGCATTTAAGCTCTGGGTGAGTGACGTGAGCTTTGGTGAATCGCAAGCCTGTTGGACGAATGAAACGTTCATATTTCGGAGGTTTCCTGGTAAACCCTTGACCGACAAATGTGACCTTGGTGACCATCCTCTTCCATTGCTTGGCTGAGCAAACAAAAGAGGGGTACAATCAATGGCTGAAGATACAAAGAACTATAGGCCTATGATTTTATGAATGGAAGCACAATAGAGAACAGTACAATGCAGACACAAAATATATTTATACTTGTATGTTGGCAGGCATCTGAGGGTAATGGGATTTTTTTTATTTGTTATTTATTTTAGTTACTTGTTTTTTGAAATTTGGATACTGCTGATGTGAAGGTGATATTGACAAGGTACATCACATCTTGATCATACATCTTAACAAAGTTTTAGATACTGAAAGAATACTCATTCATAGGGAATAAAATGATGGGTCATCGAGTTAACAACGAAAAAGTTGTATTATTAGATATAAAAAGAGATATGGCACCACTTACTTGTTTTTGGCTGTTAAATCAACATTTGAATCTCAGATAGCCATTCAACCTTACCAAGGGAGCAGGAAAATAGTTATGCCTTTCTGACTGTGCCTACTTCAAATTTTCTTTCCATATGACGACTGCCACTGTTAAGAGGAATACTGCTGTTTAAAAGTTGGTTACATTTTACATACAACTTATCTGGTCTTTAACAATCTCAGACAATGATTTGATCCTATGAATGAAAGTCAGATGTATTGAATGTATGCACCAGAAATAATGCATAGGATCCCACCAAAATATGTATTTCTTGGTGACATTTGTAAATGTCATCATATAAGATGCATTATGTTCACATTGGACATCAAATTCTCAATTCTGTCTAAGAACCAAAAAACATATATACAACAGCAATGCTCTCAACGGCACAACCCCTTCAAAATTTTGCTGATATATTTTCTATGCGTCAAGCACAATTAATGTTTTTTTTTTTAGATGAGCACAATCAATGTTACATACTTACATGTTAACATCCATTGAAATCCCATCATTGAAAACATAAAACCATGGAAATGAAGCACTAAATCATCATAAAAGATTTCTATAAGGATCAACCACAAATAAAATCAAATTTCTATAATGTATAAACTCATGATAAAGATGGAAAGAATGTTGCATATCTTAATAAAATAAAAGAATAACAATAAAAACAGGAGCTTCAAGATTCCAGAACTATATATAGAACTTGGTACAGATGCAAATTAGTACTTCAGATGGATCATAAACTCAATGCCATCAACCTCAAAAAGAAAGCAGAGAAATGAATTTAGAGCAGATATACAGCATTCCTCTCTGGATGTAAAAGGAACTCCAACTCGAGGGTAAGCACACAAAGAACTTACTTTTCCTTTTACCAGTCCGGATTACACGAAACATCTCCTCTTCAGCCACAGGTCTCACCTGTATAGAGAATATATTTTTGAATTAGAGAAATCAGAAATACTTATGTACCCATTCACACAGTAAAAAATAATTTAAGGAACAAACTGCATATAAATTTTAATCAAATACCTAATTCACATCATTTATTGAGAATCCAAACTCAAACACGCGTGTAAGTCTATGAAAGAGATTTTCCAAAAAAAAAGAGTCTATGAAAGAGACCAAAAAAGGGGTCAATGCCTTCAAAATTTACCTTGGGCAAGGGAACCTCCCATTTACCAGCCTTTTCCTTCCTTTTCTGTTTGATAGTGTTGCTAACACCTGCATGTGGAAAAAGGCACAAACCATTATAGTGGAACAAAATTTCATATCATAGACTTTGGAGGACCACCAATTTATCAAGTAAAATGTCCAAGGACACAAATGGAAGTTAGGTCCAAGTGAGACTATAAATTGATGGAAAAACAACCTGTTTCAATTCTTATTCAAATACCTTTGCACGAGTAGTGGTATCACGATCCAAAAGATATGCAGGAATGGCACCATCATGGACTTTATCATCCACCTTACGCCTCGTTGATGATTCCTCATGCATAGCAATCCTGCAAGTGGGGGAATAGAGATAAACAACATGAAAATACCTTGTGCGCTCAGGCAAGGTTGGAGTAAAATTCATATAAATCCCTCCCTAAAGCAGGGGCACTCCAAAATGGATACCTCGTTTGTATGGGACAGTGTCGGACATGAACATGTGCCTGACATGTTTTGGACATATCTAGGTCGTATGTAGATTTAACATCGTAAAATTTCATTTGAGGCGTGCCACTAAAATAGCTAGAGCATGGCCTGGACCTGAACTTGATTAAGAACTTGAATAAAAAAGGGAAAGAGACTCCTTCTCCTTCATGAATGCTATTCCAGAAAGGCAGAAACCTTCTCCCTCAAAAACCCTATCCCTCAATGGGTCCCTGTACGCCTGAAAGAGGGTTTGAATAAGAGTTCCACTGTTTTTCAAAGTTATTTTTTGTTCCTTTATGTAATATGGCTAATGTTTTTTTTATGATGTTTCATTGTTTATTGTTGCCTGTGTTATTATCAAATAAACATAAGTAGAGTGCAAATCTGCAAACTAGGACACTGAAATATTAACTGTTCTGCCTGTGTTCAAGTCCAAGTGTGCAGTTTGCAGGTTAAGAACAATGTTATTTATGACTGAAATAAGAGTGCATCACAAAATTGCAAACTACATCACCATACACAGTTTCCAACATCTGCCACTTATATTAAACTAATCACCACCTATCCAAAGAAAAACATAGGTATTAGGTACTGAACCATTATATTTTGATATCTCATTCACAAATGCTAGTGTTTAAGACTCCCCAAGACCCAAAAAAAAAAAAACAATGTAAAGATCAGTGGCGTCTAAGGGTCCAATGATATTGACAGTTATAGTTCACTTTTTAACAAAAATAAAATAGAACATTCTGTGTAGGATTGATGGGTGCTTAAGCATCAGTTTTAAAAAGCTCGATATTGTAGACTTCATATATGAATAGTCAGTTCTACATCAAATCTTACATCATCTGCTTTACACCCAATCATCTTCACAACTTCCAATTACCCACTTCATAGGCAAACATAGTGAATGCAACCCTATGAAAACCAGAGAGTTGGAAGGAGGGATAAAAACAAAAAGAAACAAAAGGCACTATATTTGCAGAAGGCACACCAGGGCAGCATAAATCCATAAATAATATTTATTAATTGATGTCAATAACAATATAGCTTTTTTTTTGTACAAGTCCATAAAAAATTAATACTAATTCAGCTCCAAAAAATGTGATCTCAGAATAGCATCCATAAATGAAATATGAAGGTCAACCAACAGATAAAAGAAAGCACCATGAGAATGGAATCCTTCTTAGCACGTGTTTTAGTTCATAACTGAACCAGGTCAGCAATTTCTTGTTACCCTTAGCCTGGGTCATTCCCTAGAAACATCGAACATCAAGAGCCCTCAGATCCAAGATGGTAGTTCCCCAGAGGAAAACTCAACATCCTCTTACTAATTCTTTGAAGATCAAAATTCTCTTTTTGGTGAGAAGTGTATGGGGTTGGGTGAGGGAAGAAACTGGGATGGACTGCAATTTCTCATCCCTTGAAGACCTTGGGCGGCAGGAAAGCATTTGAAGTGTGCAGGGGATAGAAGTAAGCCTGCAAAGATATCCCAGTCTTCTGTACCGGCAGTTCTCTAGTCCATCTGGCTTATTTGCAACCATTCCCTTTTTAAAGGGTTCATCCCGTACGCGGAGAACATTTGAGAGACGGTGGTCAACAATCATCTAAACTGGGGAACATTCTGTGTAGAGGCAAATGCTTTTTGTGAGGGGTCAATTACAAATTGCGGAGTATCCTTTGCGTAGTCCTTTGAAGGATTTTCTTGTAGACTCCTCTATAGAAAATCGGTTTAAGGGATCTTTGTTTGCACTCTTTTTGCTTTCTTGTAATTTCCCATTTTGGGCTCTTTTCTTCTTAATAGAAGGGTAGATGTCCACCAGTTTACTCAAAAAAAATTCTCTTGTTTAAATTTCTTTATCAAACAACGAAAATTAAATCGCATTATGCATTGAAGTCTTTATTTTTATTTTTGAAAGTAAATGGTGGGTTGTTGCCCTTCAATTAAGAGGAAAGAGCCAAATAGGAAATACAAAGAACCACACAAAAAAGAATAGGCCTGGAACAGATATCACATAAAGGAGGATTCTACGGGATATCGACCAAAGGCCACAAAACAAAAGCCTACTCCACAGTCTAAAACTAACCCCCTCATAAAATACATATGGCTCGCCCCCGCACAAAACCGACCCCAGTCCACAATAAATCTAACCGCGATCACCCAAATATTCTCCGCATACGGGGAACTCCCTTTAAAAGGGGAATGGTTACGACATCTGTATTTTTCGAGTAGAAACATTGAAATCAGATCTGTATTTGGCTTTATTCAACAGAATCATTAGCATGAATGTTTACTGCAGACATTGCATTGTTTTCAATACTCCTAGCCCCCGTTTGGGAAACGGGTTAAGGTGGAATAAAGGTGGTATAAGGGTGGTATAAGAATGGATAGGAAAAATGACCCATTGTTTGCAGAGTATAACTTGGTATTACTAAGCCAGTTTAAACGAGTATAAGAGAGTATAACAATTCTAAGTAACCCCTAGGAAAAGCTATACTCACTTTATCTATTCTCATTGGCCACATGTCAAATCAATTTTTTACACATCATCACATCATATCACCTATCAACACCTCTTATACATCAATGGAGCCACATGTCAAAATAACTTTTTACATCTTATTTATATTTTATTCTTTATTAACCAAACAACTCAACATTTATTCTTACGTTTTCCAATGAGAATAAAAAAAATACAACCAAACAGAAAATCTCTTATTTATGTAGAATTATTATCTATACCAGAATAGTTATCTATCCAGAATAACTCAATTCCTCAATCCAAATGGGCCCTAGAGACTAGTCCTCATCAGTCTCTCTCTAGACACATCACCTCCTCCTTTTCTAGAAGTTAATTAATTTTTTAATCTTTAATTTCAAATTAATTTTTCCAATCCATATATCAATCAATCAATATATCGATAAAATAAACATTTGAAACATTACTCCTAACAACTACAAATATCAAGACCCAAAAATTCCAAATCATAAAAATCTGAAATATCTTACGTTTTCTTCATGAGGACCTTCTCCGAGTATCTCTTCTTCGCCAACATCTTCCCTTTGATACCCAAAACCTGTTCAAAAGGGTTTCATGGATTCAGAGACGGAGAAACCCCAACAAAACAACGAATAGAAAGCCAAGAAAAAAAGAAGATCGGACCTTCTGAGCCATGGCGGATCGTTTGTGGACCTCCCGGGCCTCCTTCTTGCGCTTCCGCTCGAAGTGGTCGAGACGGTATCCATGGCGCTTCTGGTGAAGCTCGATGTAGTCTCCTTGCGGCTTCAATGGGGGCAAATCAAAGAGAGATCATCAGACAACATGAGATCGATATAGACAGAGAGAGAGATTGAGAGAGAGAGATTGAGCGAACCATGGCGGACGAAGCTGATTTCAGAAACCCTAATTTTTCGTCGCTGTTTAGGGTTTTGGAGGACAAAAGGTGACAGATACTCTGCCGAGGTGGATAAGGTCACCCCCCGGTGAAGATGACCTCCTTGGGTCCTAACATCTCACACGTGTGAGAATACACGCGTTTATACGTGAATGATGCACGTGTTCGTCGACTTGGGCCTTGTCGAACCGAAAAGCCCACGAAGCAGCCCATTTTGAGTTTTCAAATGGCGGTTACACCCACATCCATTTTCAGTCTCAATTTCAGTCTTATATGCGCCGATAAAAAATCAACGACGCATATGCTAACAAGGCATATGTTTTGAAAGAATTTTTTTATATTTTCTATAAATGCATCCATACAATTCATTGGAGTAAATGCTTCATTTTTTATAAAAGTATATACTTCATTAGATGAAGTATAATATTTTTAAAAAATTCAAAACACATGTAGATTACAAGAATTGAGACTGAAAATGGGGCTAGATGTAACATTGTCCTTTACAAATGCAGGCGTTATGTAACGTTTCTTTACTGACCCTATTTTGAGTTTACAAATGTTTTGATTTTGAGGAGAGCTTAGAAAAAAATTTAAACATGAAATTTCATCCCTTATTTTTATCTTTTTTGGAGTGCGATTTCTATCTTCAAAGAAAAAAAAAGAGCTGGAGGGGTCCCGTGGGTGGCGGAGGTGACGGAGACGAGTGGAAGAGGTGGTGTCGTGGTGGGGAGGATGCGACGGAGGGGAGGGAGAAAAAGAGAGAGAGGAAGAAAGAGAGGGGGGGAGGGGAGGGGAAGGACGGATGTGGTGAGTGGTGGTGGCGGCGGAGAGAGCGGTCAGAGAGATAGGAGGAAAGAGAAAGAGAGAGAGAAAGATAAAGGGAGAAGAGAGGCGATTGACTGTCATCCTTGGCTCGCTGTCACCTACCACCGTAGCAGACACCGTCCGCTTCCCTCCCAACCCGCTCTCTCTTTCTTTCCCTCTCTCTTCTTTTTTTCTTGAGGAGAACCCCACCCCATTTTTTATCTTTTTCTAGGGTGGGATTCTCACATAGTGGGGCGACTCTAGTTCTCCCCATTTGAATTTTTAAAGATGGTATACTTTGTCAAATAAAATATATATTTTTTATAAAAAAAATATAGTGCATTGTATAAAATCATCTATACAAAAATATAAATAAATAACAACATACTTTGTTGATGTAAGTGTATAATGCTAACAAAGTTAATGATGCTAAAAAAATTATTGTATACATCAACACTCTTCAATCAACAGTCTATTTGCAGATCCATATGCCTAAAACGAATAAAAAATCTTTTACATGTAAATGAGTTTAAACATTTTATTTGAGTGTGTATTTTATTTTTTATAAAAAATATGTCAGGTTGAGCTTAACATTTTCCTCTTGCCACTCATTGTAGAGCATAAAAGGGAATTCAAATTATAATAACCACTAGTTGCCCCTTCCAAATAAGTATTGTGCTTTCAACCAAACCCATCACTCTCATGTCCCCTCCCCATGTGTTTGGAAACCTGCTATGTATTGCCTTCAACCATAGAGAAGAAGATAGAGTATATGCTTTATAAATTTTGTGTGCATGGTAAGACTACATCTCTCTTCCTCTCAAACTTTAGGGCAGCTGTCGGTTTTTAAAAAACCTAACTCACAGAGAAATATATATATATCATTATATAATCATAGTATCACATATAATATAAAATTACAGCATTGTCCTTACACATGAAAAATACATGTGTCGCCCCTTTCATTTGACCCACATTTCTTTCGTAGTCACAAACTATATTTCAATCGTGGGAATTTCATTGTTGTAGTTTGTCCTTGATAATCCAAAAATCAGAATGTAAGACATAAACCCAACAGAGGGTGATCCTGATGCCAAACCAAAACAAGTGGAAAGGTATGTTTACATTTATTTTTTCTTGTTTTGTATCATGTGTGTTGACGCAATGACACTTTTAGAGTTAAATATCAACATCTATAGAACAATAAACATAATAAAATCACATAAAAGAACACACATATTTACATAGTTTGATAAAATTTGCCTATATTCACGAAGGAGAGCATGGAATAATTTGTTAGATCAAGTAATTGGATTACAAAATCTCCACTTCTCTCTCATTCTTCGCCGCTCTTTTTTCAACCAGAAAAATAAAAAACTTTCAACCCCAACAAGGAAGAGATTATATAAATAGGATAAAATGAGCAAAAATTATAAAAATATCCCTACAAAAAAATCGACCTTAAACCTTCGTGAAGAGACCCTTCATGCTAGAATGTAAAACATTTTATAACAATGTGTAATATTGGAGAATGGAGTACTGGACTTTCATATAGTCCTTTCCATTCATATATGCCATAAAAATTACATGTTTGTAGGTGTGGTGCCAGGTAGATTGAAGTGGCATATGTAGGACTCTTTTGGGATAAAGATAATTGTAACAAATAATTTTTCTTTAGCACCACATCCAAAAGTGATAAGATGACATATCATTTTGTTGTTGGGTTAAAAATTGATAGGCTAAAATATTGGTCAAATTTTAGGTCATGGATTGGGATTATACACACGCACACACTATTGGAGAAAATGTTGACCGTAAAAAGGATAAAGATTAGTAACCAAAATGGGATAAAAGAATTTGACTCATGCCAATTAATTAAAACCTGACAGCTCATCCTTTTATCCCACAAAAAAATGATAGGATGACATGTCCCATGCATTTTGATTGATTTAAAATGTGTTGGATTAAAAAATTAGTCATGTTTTTTTTTCACTGGATGAAACTCATATAAAATTTCAAGTACTTACCACAAATGTTTGATTCTGTTTCGTTTGCAATGTAACCTCCTTGTTAGGCCCCATTTGGAAATGGGTGGATTGTTTTTGGGTTTGTCGGAAGTTAAGCTCCCCAAATAGAAAAAAAAAGTTGTGGTTTAATTAAAATTTACAAACACTTTTTACAAAAAAGACCAAAAGCTAGTTTTTCCAAATACGGTGGATGGGTGGAGAGTCAATTTCCAGTAAACTTAGTTTTAAAATCAGATTTTTTGAGAAATGTAACACTCAAACCCATTTTCAAACGGGCCTAAGAAGATAATCATCTTAAGATGTTGCCTTAAATTGATGTAGAAGTTCCCTACTCAGTACTCTATGTGATGTTTAGGCAACACAAAACAAACAATTCCACCTCTGCTTGGCTTTTGCTATATGATTCATTTACCATCCATTGATTCTCAAATTATGTTGTGTATCATATTCCTTGGATAGATACACACATTTATATAGAACAATTAAAGGGTAAACCATATTGTTTGTTATTTATACTCCTGACTAAGCTGTCATTCAGAAAAGAGAGAGAGAGAGAGAGAGAGAGAGAGAGGGACAGAGAAAGAAAGAAGAGAGTTATTGAGTATAAAAGTATTCATCATTTAATTTATTTGGACTAGTATTACTTACCAGTCTATACTGATGAGCCTGCAAGCTTGAGTGATAAAAATGGAACAAACATACAATGTGCTGCAAAAATGTGTAAATATGGACAAAGATATGTGGCTCAACAACTGTACTATATATATATACATATATATGACGTGGTGTGTCTTGTATGCCTCTGATATGTAAGATAAAAATGTCATATTTTGGTACTTCATCCATATGATTGTTGGATTCTCTATCATGCAATTTTGTCTTTGAGTTTGATGCATTATATTCTACTGTCATGTTATGTCATCTTCTTTAATATGCATATATATGTTCATGTCTAGATCTAGATTTACTTACATATATCAATGAAGACCTTGTGTCCTTATATGAGGGCATTGAAGGCGTTATGAATGCATTTCTGTTGTTCAATAGAATCACTTCAATACTAACTTTGTAACTTGTTCAAAAGGGCAATACAATATGTATATTTTTTGGTTTACTGGAAGATAATCCATAGTAGTGGAATTCTGTTATATACATATACTAATCTACATACGGTCCCCTTCATTTTGGTTGTGGAATTATATTTTATTGAGTAAAACCTCCGAATCTGAGATGTGAAGTGCCTCTCACTTATAAGCTTGATTTATTATCAGGTATAAACTATTCTGGAGGTCCACTGTTCTGTTTTTTTTTCTCCTCCTGTTGACAACAGTTTCCACCTCTCCTGCTCACTTTAGTTTTGTTAGATTTGAGAAGAAAAGAATAATAAGACCTTATTTTATTAGAGAATGATTAAAACCCTTTATATACAAAAACCTAATACACGTGTAACACAACAATACACGTGTAACACAATAATCTAAAACATATATAATCTAACACCCCCGCTCAAACTCAAGGTGGATCAAACAATGCAAGTTTGCGGACAAGAGACTAAAATCGTGGAACGGGATGAGACTTTGTAAAGAAGTCAGCAACTTGCTCCATAGAAGAAATATGCG
Source organism: Acorus calamus (assembly GCA_030737845.1). Lineage (NCBI taxonomy): Eukaryota > Viridiplantae > Streptophyta > Magnoliopsida > Acorales > Acoraceae > Acorus > Acorus calamus. The sequence goes on from CM060870.1 coordinate 26,817,032, forward strand.
GAAGCGTAAGTGTATGAGCAAGGAAGTGCTGACGCACGAAGTGGCAGTCAATCTCAATATGTTTGGTCCTCTCATGAAAAACCGGATTGCTAGCAATCTGAATAGCGCTCCGATTATCGCAATAAAGTGAAGTAGGACCGGAAACATCAACTCCGAGATCGACTAGCAGACGTCTAAGATGAATAATCTCTTTAGTCGTGATGGCCATCGCTCGATATTCAGCTTCTGTACTAGAAAGAGAAACTACATCTTGTTTCTTGCTGCGCCAAGAAATGAGAGAATCCCCAAGGAAAATGCAGAAGCCTGTAGTAGAACGACGAGTAGTAGTATCTCCTGCCCAGTCAGCATCAGTGTAAGCCCGAAGAACAAGAAATGAAGATGATGACATATAGAGCGATCGAGTGACAGTCCCACGTAAATATCTGAGGATCCTCATGAGAGCACCATAGTGAACTGAACGAGGAGCAGAGACGAACTGACTAACAATACTGACGGCATGAGCAATATCAGGTCTAGTGAAGCTGATCGATGCGTTGAATGAGCTGTCCAAATTGGTCCGAGGAAGGCGGACCTGGTGTTGTGGAGGTAGCTGTAGCAGTAGTGGGACAACACTGGCCATGACCATAGAAAATCTGACGCCTTTCCGGAAAAAGTTTCCAACAATTGACAATCTGATGACCTGGTTTCTTGCAATAGGTGCAAAGAGATCGCGCACGAGAGGAATTCACATAAGGAGCGGCACCCAAAATACCCTCATATATGTTTTGAGAAGCAACAGTGATGATTTTCGATGATGAGTCCGGATATACCGGATCCGAAGGCAGTAGATTCATCAACGTCGTGATGGGAAGATGTCAGATGAAAACGAAAAATACACAGATGCGTAGAGGACGAAAAACGGAACAAAATGAGTACTAAGATTACTATATTCGGAGTCAGAATGAATCCAGAGTGCAAAGAAAGAAAATAACAAGAAAAATAATAATAAAATAAAATAGTCTGAATGAATACGTCACCGGTTTTTTTTTTTTTTGGTTGCTGCTGCTCTTACGTGGGCTCCACTATACCAACCATTTTTTTTTTTTTTTGTTGGGTCAAGCCTCAACTCTCAAGGGAGCGTCAGAACCCCTTTATTCTCCTTTTTTTTTTTTTTTATTTGGTCACGGCAGGCATCGTAACCCTTTTTTTTTTTAAGAGACAAGCACGATAAACCTCAGAACACGACGCAAGCTAGATCGACAAACCTTCGGCGTGATGAGCGCGACAAAGACGATGAAAACGATGGAGACGATGACGCGCAAAGATGACGACGGAGACGACGGCGCGCAAAGATGACGACGGAGACGACGAAAAATAGGATATCAAAAGAAGAAGAAGATCCAAAATTAATAATAATAATAATATAAAGAAAGAGATCTCAAAGAAAATTTTAGGGTTATGATTTTTGAGGTGGCTCTGATACCATGTTTGATTTGAGAAGAAAAGAATAATAAGACCTTATTTTATTAGAGAGGGATTAAAGCCCTTTATATACAAGACCTAATACACGTGTAACACAACAATACACGTGTAACACAATAATCTAAAACATATATAATCTAACAAGTTTATCTTCTTTAGTTTATTATTGAGAAACCATGCATCATTTGTTATTAGAAAAAGGACATTAATATACTTAATTAAACATCTATGCATTCAATTCACCATGTACTTCTTTTTTTATTAAAAAAACACACTTGATTAATCAACTATTTACTTCACAAATATCATAACATGTAGCATGTAAAAAGGATTGAGTGTTGATATTTTTTTCTTAAGAAAATTAAAATATTTGTCATATGAAACATCAAAAGCATTTTGGACCATCTTGGAGGTAAGAAAGTAAGAAATATCTCACATAGTGGTAGCGCAGGAGATCAGAAGACCATGAATCCATAAAGAAGAAAATTTAAATCAAATATTTTTTAATAATTACAAGGTTTATCATAGTATTGATATTTTTTTTGCTACAATCAGTGAAACACGATCCTTAATCATAGAATTATATAAATTCTCTAAAACACACTATGTTATAGAATTACAAAAATTCCCTAAAATATAGTAAAACATACTAGTGTATCCCTATAAAACAATCAAAATTCACTTACCAATAATAAAAGTAAATTTAACATAAATAGTTATTAAATTGTAATTTTCAGGAAAAAAAACTGATGTTTGAGGATGAAATGAAAGACTTTAAAAATTGAATGGAATGCATCGGGGCTTCAGTGGAACAGAGCTATGGTGGTTTGAAATATAGACCTTTCGTAAGTCTTTTCAGTTCGTTTTTTTTTTGGATTTTTTGTTGCATTAATAAATAGTTTTGATACATCTAATCTTAGAAATTGCTCAACTTTTAGCCTCCAGATCATATGCATTTATTTGAAGATCATACACTAAAAAAGAAACTTTATTTAAATGCATATGACCTAAAACTAAAACATAACATTGTGGGCGAAAAGTAGGGCAAGTAGTGTGTAACATTTTCCTACTAATAATATTGGGCTCTTTTTGGAAGTTTATAATTGTTGAAAGGTACATGGAATCTGCCCACCTGAATAAACACAAACCCTAGGTCTCATTATATTATATACATGTTTGTTAGTATTATATACCTTACAATATATAGTGTCAATTATGTGTTATATGCAAATGTGTGCATTATAGAGGAAGATTGAGATGCAGCCAAGGGGGCCTCTCTTTCACCTCAAACAAAAGCTAAGTGGTCTATCTATTTAAAATAAAAGAGAAAAGGAGGAGATTCAAAATCAAATGCAAGTGGACCTCACTTTGGACCTTCTCTTTACTGCTCTTTCAAAATCAAATGTAAAGCATTCAAGTGTTGATGGGAGGCAGTAGAAGATGCCAAATTCTGGCATTTCAAATAATGTATGCATTTATATGCATTAATTGTAAAGTTGATTTACGAAACAATTATTGAGGGCATGTTTGTGTTAAAAGAAAGTGAAAAAAAGTGATGGAATGTGAAAAAAATTTCTTTCACTATGAAAAAATCTAGTGTTTGTGTCAAATAATTAAATAAAAAAATTTTCATAATTTTCCCTCCCTTGTTTTGTCTTATTAGGAAAGATGAGAAAAAAAATTCATTTCCCATAGATCAGAATTTATGAATGATAAAAAACATTTTACCGCATGTACAAACATCATAAAAATTGATTAAAGAGAAAATATTTTACTTGCTATCACTTTCCTTTTCATTCAAATTCTTTTATTTTCTTTCATTTTTCTTTCAAATTTATGCAAAAAACACCATAAATTTATGTAATACATTCATATGCGGAAATAGCAGAAAAGACAATAAAGATGTCGAAGACGATAACGAAAACGAACAAGTGGAGAAGGAAGAGCAAGAGCATGGAGATGGATGTCTGCGAGTTCCACACATATAATTGTTTGAAACATTTTAAATGTTTTAGTTTTCCCCCCATATTATTTTAAATGTTTTTAAATAAAGAATCAAAGGTTTTAAAATGTCTTGGAGAAAAAATATTTCATCTATTGGTTTTTGTTGCTTGGGAACATAGTCCCACATTGGTTAAAATGTTTAACCACAACTTCCTTATAAGGAAAAAAGTTGCTACTTAGGTAGGGTCCCAAGGGGGGGCAAGGGCTCGCTGGTCCTGGTTTCTGGTCACCTGGTCAAAAAGAGACAAAGATCTTCACCAATCTGTAAAGTCATGGACTGTAACCGCCGTGATTAAGGCGACGCGATCTGTACCCGCTGTAATTAAGGCGACGCGTGATTGGGGGCAGACATTTGTGAAACATTTCATCCGTTTTGTCGAAACGGCTCTCTTCTTCTATCGCCTATATAAACAGGCTATAGGAGGACTGCAGAGACAAGCAATCTCAACTATCTCTCTTGTTACAGAAAAGTTTTCTTTTGTTCTTTTTGGCGATTATTCAAGTCTACGACCGGTTCACATTGTTTTCTTCCTGGTGCACCAGAGGAAAAGATCAGCAAGGCTGGGTGGTTGTATCCGGGGAGCAGATCGTCGAGTACCTTGTGCGATTGAAGGAACGATTCTGTTTTTAAGACAGCGTTCTCGGTGCCTCCATCCAGGCCATCTCTGAATCCCTTTCTGTTTTGATCTGCTATTTGATCCACTGTTTATTTGTTTAATCTGATTTTGAAAAAGTTTTTCCAACAATTTAAGAACAGAATCCTCGTTTTCAGATTAAACATGTTCTTCTCCCCTTCACACACTGCCATGGCCTTTAATAATGATAGGGAGTCTGCCAAACCCGATACCAAGTTCAATGGAGAGAACTTCAAGAGGTGGCAGCAACAGGTGAAATACTGGTTTACAACATTGGGTCTTATTTCTGTCATCTCCGTTCCCTCTGTTGACTCCAGAAATATCCCTGATTCCACTACCGAAGTCACAGACCAGTCTGCAACCAAAACCTCCTGCCCCTTCTGTGAGTTCTCAAGATCTTGACTATTTGTGTCATGGTCAGATCCTATCCACCCTTTCTCTAGAACTTTATGATGCATATTGCTCCACCAAAACTTCCTTAGAACTTTGGAATGCCTTAGAGGACAAATACAATTTAGAGGATGCGGGTCTAGAAAGATACCATTTCGTAGATTGGTTAGAGTATAGGATGGTAGAAAACAAAATTGTTACTACTCAAATACTAGAGTACACTTGTTGAAAAATCGTCCCTTTCTTGGGACAATTTTGCAAAAACCCTTAGGCACCGTCAATGCCAAATGTCTATGTTTGATTTAATCAAATCTTTGAAAACTGAAGACATACACAGGGTCAAAGACAAGAAGGTTAGCCATTATGAGACCAGCCTAGTTGAGGGCAAGAAATTCAAACCGAAAGGAAAGAATTTCAAACCCAAAAAGAATTCCTCCAAGAACTCAAACACCAAAAATAACCCCAAGTCAAAACCAAACTCCACCAAAAAGACCTACCATTGTTATGTCTGTGGTAAGCCCGGGCACTTTGTAAAGAACTGTCGTCACCGCATGGACCCGAAACCTGGAACCTCATTTCACACCGATCCTCCTCCCCAAGTCAACATGGTAACCTTAGAAGGAAAACCCGTTGGTTCCACTAATAGGTTTGTAACTATTTCTCCTGAAATAAATGTTATGAGCATTTTCACTGATTGGTGGATTGATACTGGGGCCAACACTCATGTTTGTTTCTCTCCTTCTTCCTTTTCTAAATATCAGCATTCCGATGGAAGAAGGGTGATGATGGGTGATTCTGACGCTACAAACATCAAGGGATCTAAACGAGTTGACCTGAAGTTTACTTTCGAGAAAGTCCTAACTCTTCGAGAAGTGCAGCGCGTACCAAATATCATGAGGAATTTAGTTAGTGGATCATTGTTAATCCAAGCGGGTTACAAGTTAGTTTTTTAATCGAATAAGGTTGTAATAACTAAATTTGGCTCCTTCATTGGGAAAGGATATTTGTGTGATTGTTTATTTAAATTATGCACTGTTGACTCTTTTGATTGTAAAAATGATAATAAAACTCATATTGTTTTTATGACTGAATCATGTGATGTTTGGCATGCTAGGCTAGGTCATGTTAATCACTACTCTATGAGAAAATTGATGAGCATGGAATTAATTCCTAAAGGTCAATTTGATAATTCTAAGAGGTGTGATATTTGTGTGCAATCTAAAATGTCTAAGAAATCTTTTAAAACTGTTAACAAAAATTCTAGTATTCTTGAATTAATACACACTGATGTATGTGATTTGAATGGAATCTTGACTAGAGATGGCATGAGATATTTTGTGACATTTATTGATAATCATTCTAGATATTGTTATGTTTATTTGCTTAAATCTAAAGATGAACAATTTGATAAATTCAAGATCTATAAAAATCAAGTTGAAAATCAATTAGAAAAATCTATTAAATGGGTAAGGTCTGATAGAGGTGGTGAGTACACTTTAAATGAATTGAATTTATTTTGTGAACAAAATGGTATTATTCATGAAATGATTGTTCCCTATGCTCCACAATCCAATGGTATTGCTAAAAGAAAAAATAGGACTTCAATTGATATGGTTAATTCTTTGTTTACTCAATCTGGGGTGAGTAATAAATTTTGGGGTGATGCTTTATACACTGCTAATTTTATTTTGAATAAAATTCTTTTTAAGCATGTTGATAAAACTCCTCATGAATTATGGTTTAGTAGGAAACGTTGCGTGCAATATTTAAAATTTTGGGGCTTTTTGGCTAAGGTTAAAATTCATTAATTCAGGAAAAGAAAACTTGGGCCTAAAGCAGTAGATTGCATATTTTTGGAATATGTAGAACATAGTCATGCAAATAAATTTCTTATTATTAAATCTGAAATTCCTTATTTTCGAGTTAATAATATTTTTGAAACCAGACCTGAAGATGCTTTTCTTATAAAAGAAAAAATTATTAGACCTGCTGGTGAAAATTCTTCTCATGTTGCATCTACATATGCATCTACTTCTGAATACCCTATTTATGATGAACCTTAATTTAATGATAATCTTGGGAGAGGTAAAAGAATTACAACTGAGAAGAATTTTGGTTCTGATTTTTATATCTATCTTGTGGAAGATGATCCTAAGACTTATCAAGAGGCTATGAATTCCGTTGTTGTTGGTTTCTGGAAGGAAGCCATAAACAACGAAATTGAAAGCATAATGAACAATAACACTTGGATTTTATGTAATTTACCTTCTGGTTATGAATCTATTGGTTGTAAATGGGTATTTAGAAAGAAATTAAAACCTGATGGATCTATAGATAAATTTAAAGCTAGATTAGTTGCAAAATGTTTTAGTCAAAAAGAAGGTATAGATTTCTTTGACACTTACTCACCTGTTTCAAAAATTACATCCATTAGAGTCCTGATTGCCTTAGCTGCCATGTATAAGCTCGAGGTCCATCAAATGGACGTCAAGATTGCCTTCTTGAATGGTGATCTTGATGAGGAGATATATATCGATCAGCCTAAAGGCTTTGTGGTTACAGGACAAGAAAAATTGGTGGGCAAACTGGTGAAATCATTATATGGACTTAAACAGGCACCTAAACAATGGAATGAAAAATTTCATAAAATTATTTTATTTGCTGGCTTTGTGAGTAATGAATCTGATAGTTGCATTTACAGTATAATGAAGAATGATGCATGTGTAATTCTATGTTTGTATGTAGATGATATTCTTATATTTGGTACGAACATGTTAATCATTAATGAGATTAAGAATTTCTTATCTAGTAAATTTGACATGAAAGATCTTGGTCCTGCAAATGTAATTCTGGGTATAGAATTAACTAAATTGCCTGATGGCATCTCTATTTATCAGTCTCATTATGTTGAAAAAATTTTGAGAAAATTTGAATATTATGATTGTAATCCTGTTTCTACACCATATGATCCCAATTTCCATTTAAAGGTAAATGTAGGGGATCCTGTCCAACAACCTAGATATGCACAAATCATTGATAGCTTAATGTATTTAGCTAACTGTTTTAGGCCTGACATCTCTTATGCTATAGGAAGACTGAGTAGATACACTAGTAATCCTAATGCAAACCACTGAAAAGCTTTATGTAGAGTCTTTAAATATCTTAAAGGCACAATTAGATATAGCTTTCACTATTCTGGTTATTCATCTATTTTAGAAGGATACACTGATGCGAACTGGATCTCTGATTCTGATCAGACCATCTAGGAGGTGCTGCTGTATCATGGAAGTATGCTAAACAAACTGTTAGAGCAAAGTCCATCATGGAAGCTGAGTTTATTGCCTTAGATCTTGCTGGTGAGCAAGCTGAATGGCTTAGAAACCTGCTTTTAAATATACATATTGTTAGAAGACCTCTTCCACCTGTATCTATTCATTGCGATAATAAGGCAACCATAGATAAAACCAAACAGTCTAAGGATAAACTTGGGAAGAGATTCATGAGGCTTAGGTATCAGAATGTAAGGGACTATGTCTTACATGGAGTGATCTCATTTGAATTTGTTAGATCAGTAAGTAACATTGCAGATCCTCTTACTAAAGGATTAACGAGGAGGCTAGTCTTATTATCATCGAGAGGGATGTGGCTAAAGCCCTTAGAATAACACCACAGTAGATACCTTACCTTATCAATTGAAGATTCCATGAGATAGGTTTAAAGGGACAAACAAGCTGTTGAGTGACTATATAAAAGCACTAAAATCTAAAACCATCCATATGGTGCCAGTGCTTTAACTGTGATTATTTAGGAAGAGATAAAAGCTCTTAATGAATTCAAGGACTTTAAGACAGGGTATAGGACCACGCAGTATATCCTTGGAGAATTCTACTATAAGAGTGTGATCGTGGGGCCGCGATCTATGAGAACACGGGCTGATCTCTAGAGCACTCTTGAAACTAGATACGCGTACTGGCCTTAATGCGCACACCGACTTGAAACCTGGTCTAGTACTTGAGCTATGATGTGTGACTAATTGAAATCTAAACAAAAGGGTCTAGTTCAAGACCTAGTTCACTACGTCCCTTCAGATGGAAGTCAGTCAACACTAAGTGGAGGTTCAAAGCCCTAAGCTACCTTTACTGAATGCATAGTAAAATATCGCAATATTTTATTTTCTTTAAAACTTTGAATCTTGGGGGGGATTGTTAGAAATTAACATTTTAAATGTTTTGGTTTTCCCCCCATATTATTTCAAATGTTTTCAAATAAATAATCAAAAGTTTTAAAATGTCTTAGAGGGAAAATATTTCATCTATTGATTTTTGTTGCTTGGGAACATAGTTCCACATTGGTTAAAATGTTTAACCACAACTTCCTTATAAAGAAGAAAGTTGCTGCTTGGGTAGGGTCCCAAGGGGCAAGGGCTTGTGGATTGCATTTGCATTTGCATTTGCATTTGCATTTTACTTTTTGGTCGCTGGGTCCTGGTTCCTAGTCGCTGGGTCCTGGTTCCTGGTCGTTGGTCACCTGATCACCTCATCTATAAGAGACGAAGATCTTCATCAATCTATAAAGTCATGTATTGTAACCGCCGTGATTAAGGCAACGCGATCTGTAACCGCTATAATTAAGGCGACGCATAATTGGGGGCGGACGTTTGCAAAACATTCCATCCGTTTTGTCGAAACGGCTCTCTTCTTCCATCGCCTATATAAACAGGCTATAGGAGAACTGCAGAGACAAGCAATCTCAACTATCTCTCTTGTTCCAGAAAAATTTTCTTTTATTCTTTTTGACAATTATTCAAGTCTGTGACCGGTTCACATTGTCTTCTTCCTGGTGCACCAGAAGAGAAGATCAGCAAGGCTGGGTGGTTGTATCCGGGAAGCAGATCGTCGAGTACCCTGTGCGATTGAGGGGGCGATTCTGTTCTTAAGATAGCGTTCTACGTGCCCATCCAGGCCATCTCTGAATCCCTTTCTGTTTTGATCTGCTATTTGATCCACTGTTTGTTTGTTTAATCTGATTTTGACAAAGTTTTTCCAACAATAATCCCATTAGATGATAATTACTATCTTTAAAGAATCAAAACATATGTAGACTGCAGGTGAAGCTATAAATAAGTTTGTACCTAACAATTTTCATAAATAATGGATGTTTCCATATCTGACCCAAGCAAATACAAGTATACATTGAGTACCATTAATTATATATATTTGGTTCAATTTATATGATTTCCTTTAAATTTTAAACAGACATATAGGCATTTTTCTAACACATTAATGACACCCCTGTTAGTAATTTATCCACAAAACTATGTTGATTAATATTTTCTAAAGTGCAAAATTAGTGTTTTAATGTAGAACCATATCATGTTGGAGTGTGTTTACCATCTTGTATTTAAATAATGGATGAAGACACAGAGACATGTTTTAAAAAATACAACCACATTCATATCTCATCTTATATTTAAAATCTTGTATCTATGTCTGATCCAAGGTATCCTTATTTATTGGCATCCCTTGGTCCAACTTTCACAATTATGTTTTTCTAATAGAATCGCACAATGTAACATGCATGTTTTAAAATTACTTATTGTTATAAAATGTTTAAAAAGGCAAATAATTCTATAAGCCAAAATATATGAAAAACTAAATCTCTGTCTAGACCAGATTGTAAAATAACCAAATCTTTTTTAGAGTGGATTCAATTAGTGCTACATTCATTAATTTATATCAATCTTCAATTAGGATCTGATATATATCATCTCAAAATCTATTATGTGATGGGATAAATCATTCTCTAATTGGATACTGATGAGTATTGACATAATCAAGCCTCGACATATCTCATCCTTTCTTAAAAATTGACATGAGATCTTCATTCGTTGAGGTCCACTTCACAAGGTGCTCACAACTGTTGGGATTTTTAACAATTTTATTTGTGTGAAATAAATAACAATAATCGCGGAGTAGATTATACGAAGCCCAAATCAATCACCGGTGCAATCAGAAAAATATAAAAGCAAGCAAACCACAAAGAAACACCAAATTTAACGTGGTTCGGCGTAAGCCTACATCCACGGGGCACTCCAGCAACAATCCACTATATCAAATAATAATGATAATAATGTTCTCTCAAGTTTTTTCCAAAACTTGAGGAATACAAGATGAAAGAGGGATATAAGGTTATCTCAATGAAACCCTAAATAAATCTTCCAAACAATATGGAGAACCCAACCTCGATGTAAATCGGAATCCAAGGAGGAACCTGAAGGGAACTGCTCCTTCTCCTCTTGCTCTCCTCTTCTATCTCTCTTTCTCTACGCCGAACAGAACCCGCCGCGGAACACCTTTCTTTCTTTTTTCTCGCTGCGCTGTTGCCGTACGTCTATTAGAGAAAGGAAAACCTAATAAAACATATTATGCACTGTTCACGTCATCACAATATTCATCCATGCATGACCCATCTAATGTATTGAATAAAGAAGGGCCCATCATGGGCTGGACCCAAAGAAGGCCCATCATGGGCTGGGCTCACACCCAACAATCTCCCCCTCCAGCCCAATGAGGGGGGAATCCGATCCGCGACTCCTCACCTGGAGTCCGTACTGTCCAGCTTCTCGCAGAGCTCATACGTATTCTGTTTTTCATGAGATTGTACATCTCGAAAACTTTTTACCTCCCCCTCTTCAGTAAAAATGATATACTCAAAGGTGGGGTAACTCAACGATGGTCTATGCTTTCTCAATGATATCTTCATCGGAATTTCTGTCTCTGACTCTCTCGATGACCTCTTCATCGGAATTTCTGTCGCTGACTCTCTCGATGACCTCTTCATCGGAATTTCTATCTCTGACTCTTTCGATGACCTCTTCATCGGAATTTCTGACTCTCTCGATGACTTCTTCACCGGAATCTCTGTCTCTGACTGATGACTCTGCTCCCCCTGTTCAAGAGCTTCCTGTTCTGAATCTTCATCAACGTCAGGTATTCCTGGCACCTTATCAAAGTCTTCATTTCTCATCTTCTCCCCATCTGTAGCCGGCCGAATCAGAGAAAGAATCGGTGTTAAATCTACAACACCACCAACTGATTTCAAAACCCCATCGAAATCTTCAATAGTCTGGTTTTCATAGAAGACCACATCCCTGTGCCGAACAATCATCTTCGTTGCTGGATCCCATAGCTTGTAGCCGAATTCATTTTCATAACCAACGAAGATACATGAGACTGCTTCATCTAGCTTCTGTCTCTCCTCTTTGGGTACAAGCGCAATAGCTTTACATCCAAAGACCTTCAAATGCGAATATGAAACCTCAGTACTGGACCAAACCTTCTCTGGAATCTCCATATCCAAAGGAACTGATGGTGACCTGTTCATCAAATAGCAGGCAGTCGAAATAGCTTCACCCCAGAAGGTTTCAGGCAATTTAGCCTTCTTCAACATACATCTGACTTTCTCAACAATAGTGCGATTCATCTGTTCTGCGACACCATTGTGTTGTAGAGTACCGGGCTCAGTCCTTTCGTGTCGAATCCCATGACGCAAGCAATAATCTCTGAACCTCCTCGAACTGTACTCTCCTCCATTAACGGTCCGCAGTGACTTCAACCGTTTTCCTGTCTCCCGTTCCACCATGGCATGAAAGTGCTCAAACACCTGATCCTTTGTTCGTAACAAGTAAACCACACTTTCCTGGATGCATCATCAATAAACGTAGCAAAATACCTATTGCCACCAAGCGATTCAACCTCAAACGGACCATAAACGTCAGAGTGAATCAAGTCCAAAATATTATACTTCTTTTTCGAACATCTATCAAAAGAAACTTTATAATGCTTTTCAATCAAACAGTAATCACAAGAGCTAAGAGTCGTACCATTGATAAAGGGAATGTAAGACTTCTTTACCAGAACTTATAGTTCCTTCTCGCTCATGTGACCAAGCCACCTATGCCATAAATCCGGAGACGAATCTTCTTCAGCTACATTTATTCCATCCTTGCACACTTTTATATTTGTCTTGTACGAAGTACAGCATGCCTTTCCTCTAGCAACAACTAGCGAACCCTTGGTGAGCTTCCATTTTCCATTGCCGAAGTGATTCTCAAATCCTTGACGATCCAAAGCGATCCCAGAAAGCATATTGAGGCGCAAATCAGGAATATGACGAACATCTTTCAAAGTCAATGTGTGTCCGACATCAGTGCGTATACACACATCACCAATTCCTGCAATCTTTGAGTGACTAGTGTTTCCCATCTTCACAATGCCAAAGTCTCCTGCCCTGTACGAAGTGAAGAAATCCATCTCAGGAGTCGCATGGTAGGACGCTCCCGTATCAACTATCCACTCAGTATTCTGATCTGCAATATGCGGGCATTTTTCCTCTCCGAAAGAGAGAGCCACAAACTCATCCTTATATGCAGTCGCCACGATGTTCTTGTCGTCATCTTTCTTCTTCTGATAATTTTCCTCATTCTGTTCTCTTTTCCAAATTCGGCAATTCCTCTTGAAGTGACCGGCTTTACCGCAATGGTAGCACGATTTGTCTTCAGACCTTGACTTGCTTCTGTATCTGCCATGACTTTCTTGTTCTTGACCATTGCTCCTCCCCCTGTTCTCTGTGACAAGTGCTTGTGCATCATCTGTACCTGTTGATTTTCTTCTTGTTTCTTCATTCAACAAGCAGTTCGTAACTGTACTCATAGACAACACACCATCTGGAGCAGAATTACTCAATGTGACGACTAACGTCTCCCAACTGTCTGGCAAAGATCCCAAAAGCAGTAGCGCCTGTAACTCATCATCCAAAGTCATCTTCATATTAGTCAACTGATTCATCCAAGCTCTGAAACTCATTTATGTGCTCTGTAATACTGTCACCTTTGAATTTTAAATTCACGAGTTTCCTGATTAAAAATGCTTTATTCCCCGCAGTCTTTTTGTCATACAAAGACTGAAGCGTTTTTCATAAAGAGTGTGCGTTCGTCTCATTCGCAATATGATGGAATATGTTGGGATCAATCCATTGCCGAATATTAGCAACACATTTTCTATTCAACTTGGTCCAGTCTTCTTTTGTCATTTTTTCTGGTTTGCTTTTATCTCCTTCAATTGGTTCAAATAAATCCTTACAGTAAAGGATGTCCTCCATCTTGGGCTTCCACATCAACCAATTGGAACTATTCAAATCAATCATCTTGCCGATGGAATTCTCTATAACTATCTCACACAAATAAATTCAACATTGCTCTGATACCACTTGTTGGGATTTTTAACAATTTTATTTGTGTGAAATAAATAACAATAATCGCGGAATAGATTATACGAAGCCCAAATCAATCACCGGCGCAATCAGAAAAATATAAAAGCAAGCAAACCACAAAGAAACACCAAATTTAACGTGGTTCGACGTAAGCCTACATCCACGGGGCACTCCAGCAACAATCCACTATATCAAATAATAATGATAATAATGTTCTCTCAAGTTTTGCCCAAAACTTGAGGAATACAAGATGAAAGAGGGATACAAGGTTACCTCAATGAAATCCTAAATAAATCTTCCAAACAATATGGAGAACCCAACCTCGATGTAAATCGGAATCTAAGAAGAATCTGAAGGGAACTGCTCCTTCTCCTCTTTTCTCTCCTTTCTATCTCTCTTTCTCTGCGCCGAACAGAACCCGCCGCGGAACACCTTTCTTTCTTTTTTCTCGCTGCGCTGTTGCCGTACGTCTATTAGAGAAAGGAAAACCTAATAAAACATATTATGCACTGTTCACGTGCATCACAATATTCATCCATGCATGACCCATCTAATGTATTGAATAAAGAAGGGCCCATCATGGGCTGGACCCAAAGAAGGCCCATCATGGGCTGGGCTCACACCCAACAACAACTTGATAATCTGTAAAATAAAAATATCTGAAAACATTGACCAATTTATTTTTTATTTATTTATATTGATAAATCTCTTTTTGGGTGATAAAAATTAACTATCTTGGTGCAAGTGCTTATATGGTGCCTTGTTAAATGCGGCACTGTGTTTGACAAAGTTTAGATTAATGAGATGGTAAAATAATAATAATAATAATAATAATAATAATAATAATAATAATAAAGAATTGCTACTTCTTTTGTTTCCCAAAAACAAGATATGTGGTAAATAAAAAACAGGTTACATGAAATATTGATAAACTGTGATAAAAATAATGTAAAAAAATGTTCATCATATAAATATGAAATATGATATACGCACACCAGACCGTTTCAAGCAATCTATAACAAGTTTTCAAAAACCACCTGTTCAAATAGTGGTCTGATTTATTTTTAAAATTTTAAACTAGTTATTATAAATCATGAGGGTTGATCAGATCAAAACCTAGACTGGTTGTAAATTCATCCTTTTAAGCCATGCGAATCTATAGAGTTAAGAAAATATAATGCAGTCCTTTTAACATTTGAACAATTCGATGACCAAAATTGCAGAAGTCTGGTTGGTTGATAATCTAACAACTTGGACCATTCAATCTGATCTGATTTTTTTTTTCAATCAATGCATTCATCTTCATCCATTGGACAAAAAATTTGGTTAAGTGATTCAGCATTTGATCAATATAATGACCCTAATTCATTTTGAGCCAAACAATAAATAAATAAATAAACCATCATCACATTACTTCTGGGAGATGTTGACTATCATTTTATCACTTACCACTCATCTTGATCAATTAAATTGATCATAAATGTGGTTATTATTTTCTTATTCTAACATTAGAAAAAGAAATCTAAAAAATAGAGACATGTAATGAATGGACAGTGCCTTTAACCTTTCATTTTCACATCTTTCCACCATGCACCTTCCTTTCCTTTCCCATGTGATTGATCGCCAAACTGAACCCCACCAAGAAAGATCAAACACTCATGATGATTGTAAATGTTTCTTTCTGATTCCATAAACATTTGACTGTTGACCAATTGCAGCCTTTCATTTCTGAGATTAGCAACTGTTCTTCCCATGTTGCATTGCATTTCTGTATAAATGCCAAAAAGCACCCCCAATATTCCTACAATCCCCAAATTGCCCCCCAAGAAGCACAAACCATCTATCACAAAACTCCAAAGTTTGGAGCTTCTTGTAGAAGGGTGTGGACATTGATGGCAAATCATGAGTACAGCTCATGAATCTTGGGATTATCTATAGAAATAAAAAAAAAAATTGTTTTCAAAGAAAAAGTGGAAAGAAGAAAAGAAAATAAAAGAGAGGCCATCAATTGCTCTCCATGTCGGGAAGCATATATTGTTACTTTTACCTCTAAAAAAATTGTTAATTTGTTGCATTGTAATAAAATAGAAAGTTAGCTAAATTGCTTTTTAGTCTTTATAAAATTAAAAAATCATCACATGTTCCCATGTCATTAGAAAAAATCATTTCGGTCATTATCGTCACTTCACCTAAATAGGTAAATGATCAACTCTAACTATACATTAATAATTATCAAAATGCATTCACCCTTTATTTTTGAAAAATCTATACAGCTTCCTAGAAAGTGTGAAAATCGAAAAAGGTCCCTACAAAATTGGTAAATCATCGCATGTCTCTATCTTATTAAATAATATTTATTTTATTCTCTATTATAACTAAAATTAACCAGATATGTTGTTTACTTTAAAAGAATTTACTAATTTTACAGAGATCTTTTTTATTTTCATAAGTTTTAAAATTAACCAGATATGTTGTTCACTTTAAAGGAATTTACTAATTTTATAGAGATCTTTTTTTATTTACATAAGTTTTAAGGGATTTATATCAATATTTTCATTTTTTATTATATAGGATATTAGGGGAATTGTCAAGAAAAAACAGGGGCATTTTTGTCATCAACATTATTAAATCGAATTTTTCATATTTTTTGTAGGGACTTATTTGAATTTGTTTATTTGTGCAATTTAACTCAGGGATTAAATCTATTGACCATACATTCTTTTTGGGGACCTATGGAGATTTTTCAATTTCACAGGGATTAAAACTAACTTAGTTAACTTTTAATGGAGTTATATCGATTTTTCCCTAAAATAAATAAAACTTTAGTGAAAGGTCCCAAGAGAAACTGTTTTTATAGAAAAGTTCCTGTCCAAGTGTCTATCCCTATCATCTAATTGTATACATAATACGAAAGTCCCTTGTACTCCTTTATTGTTGTTTTCCATTATGCTAAGATTTAAGACATTATTTTGAGATTAATAAGTGGCCGCATTTTATTTTGCTAAAACTGCCTTATTTAAATTAAAAATTATCAATAAATGCACTACATTAATTTCTAAATACCAAAATAATCTTACAATAGAATTCACAAGCACCATGTCAAGAATATTCATTCAGTAATCTTCAATATCCAATGAGCAATGTTAAATATCAAATTTAAAAGGTTAAAATAATGATTTCATGTAAAGGGTTTTTATACCATATACAAATTTATAATGCTATATAGAATTCTTTTTAAAAAAATACATATATGTTCAGGTCCAATAAACCCTGGACTCTAGTGCATGTAATCTAGTATACGGTCGTCCATGTAACTATGTATAAGCTTATTAGATAAAATATATTATCATTATTATTTGGGTATACTATTCATCAAAGTATGCGCTTCATTTTATAAAGATACATGTTATATGTAGATTATATAACATATTAGATAGAAGAGTATATGCAACATTATTATTTTTTAAAATTACATGATTCAGTAAAAAAAATTTCAAAAAGTTCATCCAAAAGATTCTCCTAAAAAAAATTTTATTCTTTTCTACCACCTCAGTTACCAAAAATTTCAATCCATTAACAGATTTTGAATTTGGTAATATATTTATGAGAAAAAATGAAGCGTTTTATACTTTGTTTAAAATAATAGGTTAAAAAAGATAATTGGGAATCTGGGATGCAAAACTGAAAAAAGTACATTGTACTCTAGGGATGGCTTATAAACAAAACCTCAAATGAGGGACCTCTTTATCATTTTATACAAAACACAACAGTCTAAAAAGGACGCCATGTGGCACCGACGGATCATCATCACATATTATAATAGTGGAAATATCCATATAACCCCCTGTAAAGTTACTAAAATTCATATATCCCCCTGTCCTTTTGGAAAATCCAAATAACCCCCTACAAACTTCACAAAAATGCAAAAAAATAACTGAGTTAAAATTAACTAGACGGAAGTGGAATATTCGTAGAATTTTTATTATGTTAACCCACCCAAATTTCAAACATACAGATAACCCCCTACAAACTGCTAAAAAATGCAAATAACCCCCTAGATGTTTTTGCTAATAAGAGAATAAGATCTACATAATAATTATAAAAAGGAAAAATTCATATAACCCCCTGTAACATTCATATAACCCCGTGAATTAAATTTTGTTTAACAAATAACGAATATTTTGTTTGATTAACCCTGGCTGAAAACACAGTATGTCAAAAAATCTATAATGTGTTAAAAATATAAAAAATCACCTATAAATGATGATTTTACATCCTAAATAGGGTTTCATAATCTATTCAAATGAGTAAAATCATCATTTATAAAGAGTTATCTACATTTTTAACACATTATATGGGTTTTTTTTGTATATTGTGTTTCAATCTGGGTTAATTAAACAAAATATTAGATAAAATATTCATTATCTGTCAATAAAGTTTAATTCAATGAGCTCTTTAGATTTATATAGGTTTTTTCAGCGGGCTATATGATTTTTAAGAAAAGTCAGAGGGTTATATGGATTTTGAACAATTTACGGGGGTTATTTGAAGTTTCCCCTTATAAAAAACAGAAACAAAAATCTACTTTATAAATCCATTGATTTGAAGGGTGTTTTTGTAATTTAACCCAATTTATTATATATTATTACTATATAACTAATCACAAAAAAAAATTAAATAAAGCTTTCTTTGGAATCTCTAACTTTATTTTAATCATATCATGTCCTTTATTTTAAAGACAAAAAAGAATTCCATCGACTCTGTGTCGCAGATTTAAAAATAAATAAATAAACATATGTGAAAAAAATAAAAATAAAAAATTTTTAGTTCTCAAAATTATATTTTGTTCAAATAAATCTCCGGATCCATTTATGTTGGGTTCTAGAATACCGGGTCTCTATTACACTCTCTCCTCTTCTTGTTCTTCTAAGTTGTAGTTCCTCTATCAAAAGTTGGATTTTTTTTTAATGGGTTAGGTTCAATTTGAGTTTTTTTAAATTGGGTTGTTAGAATTTGTGGTCTGATTGAAAACTTGGGTTTTGGGAAGTACTCATAATGGAACTGTTGTGATTCTTTCCACCTTTTTTTTTGTGTCTTTAAAGGCTGTCTTGTGATCTGGTTTGTTAAATTTAGAATTCTTTCTTATAGACTTATAGTTGGTTCTAACAGTTTTTTTCAAGCTCACCTAAATTGAGTACAATTTGGATGGATTGAAGTGGGTCTTCTCCTGGGTTTCCACAAATTGGGTTTTGTTCTTCTTGATTGAAAACCAAGTGGGTCCAAACCAATTCCATGAATTAAAGGTGGGTTCTTCTTGAAATCCAATGTTTCCACATATTCCAATCCAGTTTTCACTCAACTGGGTTTCTTTTGCATCACAGGTTTCAGTTGGGTTTTCATGGAGGACCCAAAAAAGCTCCACCTTTGGGCCCTCCTCCTCCTCCTCCTCCTCCTCCTCCTCTGTTGCTTCTCCTATAGAGTCACCGCCGAGACCAACCCGGGCGACCTCGCCATCCTGAATGACTTCAAGAAGGGATTGGAGAATCCAGAGCTCCTCAAATGGCCGTCTGGAGGCGCAGATCCTTGCGGCGACAAATGGATGCACGTCTACTGTGTGGGTTCCCGGGTGAGTCAAATTCAAGTCCAGAATCTTGGCTTAAAGGGTCCATTGCCAGAGAACTTCAACAAGCTCACTGAATTGACAAACATTGGTCTCCAGAGGAACAGCTTCAATGGGAAGCTCCCTTCCTTCAGTGGCCTGTCGAAACTAGTATATGCATATTTAGATTACAATGAATTTGATGCCATCCCCCCGGATTTCTTCTCCGGCCTTGATAGTTTGCAATTCATATCGCTTGATTATAATCCATTGAATCAGTCTTCGGGTTGGGAATTCCCGAAAGACATTGAGAGCTTGACAACTTTGAAGAATTTGTCAATGAATCGATGCAATTTGGTTGGAGGGATCCCGGACTTCGTTGGGGGGATGGGTTCTTTAGAGAAGTTGTTGTTGTCTTACAACAACCTTTCAGGGCCAATTCCGCCGAGCTTTTCAGGGTTGAATTTGAAGACTCTATGGTTAAACAATCAAGGTGGGACGGGGTTTACTGGCCCGATAGATGCCATTGCTGCAGTGGTTTCATTGCAACAGCTTTGGCTACATGGGAACTCATTCACTGGGAGCATCCCTGATGGGATTGTGGATTGTATGGCATTGTCTGATCTGTCGCTCAATAATAATCAGTTCGTTGGATTGATACCGGCGAACATTACAGTGATGGCGAACCTCGCAGAATTGAAATTGGACAACAATCAATTGATGGGTTCAATCCCGGATTTGAAGATCGATAACTTCACTTATAGTGGCAACCTATTCTGCCAATCCAAGCCTGGTATTCCATGCTCACCGGAGGTGAGCGCCCTCTTAGACTTCCTTAAAGATGTGAAATACCCACCAAATATTGTTTCAAGTTGGTCGGGGAATGATCCATGTTCGTGGATTGGTGTGTCTTGCAGCAAGAACAGCGTGTCTAGTTTAATCTTGCAGAATCGGGAGCTCAATGGCACTATCAGTCCTTCCCTCGGAGAGTTGAAGTCTCTTGTGAATATCAAACTGGGTGGAAATAGCTTGAGTGGGATGATCCCAAGTAGTTTAACTGGGTTGAAATCTCTGAAGATGTTGAACCTCACCACCAACAATCTCAAGCCACCGTTGCCAAAATTTGATAGTAGTGTAACAGTTCTCACTGATGATAATCCTTTGTTGAATCCTAATCCATCTGCACCTCCAACATCAGATAATAGTCCGCCTTCAAGTAATGAATCTCCACCGTCACCCGGTAAGGCACCTCCTTCATCAGACAACGGTACTCCTTCAAATAGTAGGTCTCCTCCTTCGAACCATTCAACTTTGTTGAGAACTAATGGTTGGAGCACAATGTCGAAGATATTGATAGGTTCTCTCGTCCCACTTGTGGCTCTCATTTTCATTGTTTTGTGCGTATTGGTCTTCCGTCAGCAGAAGAAGAAGAACCACACTGTTGTCACTCCAAACTCAGTTGTGGTCCATCCAAAAAACCTGTCCGATCCTGATAACATAGTGAAGATCACAGTCGCAGCTAATAACATCAATAAGAGCATGACATCAAGCAATTCACAGTGTGGGAACAGCGGAGCAACAGGTGAGACACATGTTATTGAGGCCGGGAACATGATCGTGTCGGTTCAGGTCCTTCGCAATGTGACCCGCAATTTTGCGCCTGAGAACGAGCTCGGGAGAGGAGGCTTTGGAGCTGTTTATAAGGGAGTATTTGATGATGGGACGATTGTGGCTGTGAAAAGGATGGAGTCAGCAATGATTAGCAACAAAGCTCTCGATGAGTTTCAATCTGAGATAGCTGTTCTTTCAAAGGTTCGGCACCGTCACTTGGTTTCTCTTTTGGGATATTCTGCTGAAGGCAGTGAGAGGCTCTTAGTGTATGAATACATGCCCCAAGGGGCTCTCAGTCAGCATCTGTTCCAATGGGAGGATTTGAAATTGGAACCTTTGTCATGGAAGAAGAGGCTTATTATCGCATTAGATGTTGCGAGAGGGGTGGAGTATCTTCACAACTTGGCCCACCAGAAGTTCATACATAGAGACTTGAAATCTTCTAATATATTGCTTGGGGAGGACTTTCGAGCCAAGGTTTCAGATTTTGGGCTGGTGAAACTAGCACCCGATGGGAAAACCTCTGTTGTGACTAGGCTTGCCGGAACATTTGGATATCTCGCTCCAGAATATGCTGGTAAGTTACTTCTGTTCTGCTGTTGTTTTTTCTACTCATCATGTATTTTCTAGAGTAGGCAGGACTGAATTTGCTTTAGCATCGAAGGAAACTATTAAAAAAATACGTGTTCATCTTCCCAACAGTTGGGTTTTAACTCTTTTTAAAAGAGAAATCAAAGACTGCAGTATACATATATTTTTGGATGTTTGAGAGTAACTTGATATGATTGAATACTAAAACAAGTAGCATGAGGATTAAGTATCTACCAGCAAAAATTCCTCAAGTTCTTGTATAAAGCTTAAATGCTGTTTTTGCATGTTGGTTTTTTTTTTTCACTTTTTATAAGAATTGTTTAGTTGACTTCTAACACAAACTAAAATATGAAAACCAAAAACTAAAGTTCTAAAAAACTTATTCAGCACCAAAAACTGATTTTGTAGAAACATTATCGATTTGACAATTGGTTCCAAATGGGGCCTCAATCCAAGAAAGGATCACAATTGAAAACTTGATTGTTGAAGTTGAGTATTGTAGATATTGGAAGAACAAAAGATGTGAGGGCAGTGTTCAAGAAACGATCACATATTTGTCAAGTATATATATCAGTTATTTTTTTGAACATTTAAAACTAATGCTTTACTTCCATTAATCCCCAAAATCTTCTATCATCCTAAACTCTCAAACTCTGCAAATCAATCCAGTGACGGGAAAGATCACAACCAAGGCCGATGTCTTCAGCTATGGAGTAGTACTCATGGAGCTAGTGACCGGACTAACCGCACTCGACGAGAACCGGCCCGAGGAGACCCGATACCTAGCCTCATGGTTCTGGCAAGTGAAATCAAGCAAAGACAAGCTCATGTCTGCCATAGACCGTGCTCTCGATGTGGACGATGAGACATTCGAGAGCATCTCCATCATTGCAGAACTCGCGGGCCACTGCACAGCAAGGGAACCACACCAGAGGCCCGACATGGGCCATGTGGTGAACGTGCTCGGCCCACTCGTCGAGAAGTGGAAACCTGTCAATGAAGACGATGATGAGTGTTCAGGCATCGACTTGCACCAACCTCTTCTTCAGATGGTCAAAGGATGGCAGGACGCTGATCAGACAAATGGGAGTGGCACGATGAGTCTTGATGATAGCAAGGGAAGCATCCCCGCCAGGCCTACTGGATTCGCTGAGTCCTTCACATCTGCTGATGGCCGGTGAATTCATTGCAGTACCTAATCCTGTCCTCTTTTTTTTTTTTTGGTTAGCTTGGTTGCTTCCATCATACTTGGTTTTTATATATGGGATCGTATTGTATGTTTGCGTCTGCTTTTTGTTGGTTTAGTTGCATTGGGTTTCAGTGTTGTGAAGTTTGATTGGAGTTCGGGTTGTAGATAAAGATAAGGATGGATTTCCCCTGAGAATATTTGTCAATATAGTTTTCGCTCCTCGTTCTTTCCATATTCACCATTGTTGTTGTTGTTGTTGTTGCTGGTTTTTTTTTTTTTTTTTTTTTGAAATTAAAGTTATAGATAGAGATGAGAATGAACTTCCTTTAATTCGAGTTTTCTTCCACATATTCATTGATCTACAACTTTCCAATGGCCATTATTGTGGCTGGGATGATCATCTAAAAATATTTCTTTCATCTTTGCTGCACTTATAGTCTAAGTGTTGACATCTTATGAACATGTGTGTCCATATAATTTGGTGGGTTGGCTAATCTATCAGAAAAAATTTCATTTTCTGTTAGGTATGTCCACATGACTTTTTTTGGCGTCGTGTACAACAGTAAATCTGTCAATTATTGATTTTCATTTTCACATGGTGGGGACATCATCTTCTCCATTGCAGACTTCTCTTTGGAGGAACTGTGGATGACCAAACCAACATGTTATTAATGGTTGGTTCCCTTGTGGTTCAGGTTCTTCCATCATCAGTGGACCACGTTCATGTTTTCCTAATTAGTTGAAACTGTGGCAGAATAGGTTGGACATTATTTACTTCTAGTTGTAAGTCACAAAACTGGGCTGTGGTGTTTGATGTCTTTTAGTCAATATCTAGAATTGGTCAAATAGACTTGGTTAAAAATAGGTACATTTCCTTTTGTTGGGTGACAATTGAGAATGACATATGGACTACTTAGGGTGGAAGAAACAAGACCCTTGTTTTGTAGGCTAGTGCTTTGTTATATTTTCTATTTAAACCTTATCTTATTAACAGGCGTATCTTATGAGCAGGAGTATGACTGAACCTAGGACTCCTAAGGAGTACTATGTGAACCTGTCAAGAGGTTTACTTCTTTTTTTCATGTAGCTAATTTTTTTTTCCATTTTTCCTTGATAAAACCCCTCCATGAGAGGGAATGTCTATACTAATTTGTCACGAGATGGTTCGGTTTAGAATGATCGAGAATCTTATAAAAGAAGGAATCCCTAGATGAGTTCATGAGGCCATTTCTTGGTTGTAAAATGAACTACATGAATATTTAAGGCATAATTTGAAAATGAGTTTTTTTTTATCATTGAAAAAGCTTTTATGTAAAACAGCTTTTTAGGAAACATACTTTGTTTAAAAAAAAAACTATTTTTCATAACTAAAATCTGTTTTTCACATTCTTAAAATAACTGCGATCATATAGAGCATTTCAAAATAAGTATGGATTAAGTGATTCCTAAAAAATTAGAATCTCCAGAAGCTATCAAGTTTTTTTTAAGATCATACTAGAATTGAGTATTGTTTAAAGTTTAAACCTTCCATTTGCTTGAAAATGATTTTTCTTCAAATAAATTGTAACATGTTTATCATACAAGTTGCATCAAACAGTAATTTGAAGGTGTACCAATACAGTATAGAAAAGGGAGGTTGCTTGAGGTTGACAGCCATCATCAATACATTAACTTGCTCTTCTGTTGACATTATGGACTAGGTTCTGTTTGAATGTTAAAAGCACTCCATTTTCTACAACCACCATATAATCAAAGAATTTGTTGGGACCTGGGAAGATGCCCATCCTTGTCTCAGTTGCATGGACAGTGACCTCACACCTTATATATTATATTACTGATTAAGGACAATGCTATACTTTAGTCATTCCTGCAAGGCCCCACACACTTTGAATTTTTTTGTTGGAAATATATGTTTGTTGGAAATATATGTTTATCTAATAAAATATATTTTTACTATTAAAAAAAAAACACATACTTGAATAAATTGAATGCGTATGTTTTAAAGTTTTCCGTAATACAATATAGTTTTTTTTTTAAAATATTGGGGTAAGTGATTTTATGTAACTATGTTAGGGGATGTGTTTTGTGTAGAAATGTCTTCATGAGTGTTTGACTAATTTTATGGCTCTATAATTAAATCCTATTTATTTTACGTAATAATATCCTAATACAGATGAATGTGAATTTTTTCCATTAATTCTCTCTCCTCTCCCCCCCCCCCCCCCCCCCCCCCCCCCCCAAAAAAAAAAAAACACCACCACAAAAAGGAAAAAAACACATAAAAAGGGAAGTTAAGAACCTCCATCTTAATATAAATGGTTTATTCCCATATCCTTTCCAGGTATTCCCAAATCTCCAATGTAGGGAGAGGCATAACTAAGGAAATAAATGAGAATAAGAAGAAAAAAAAAAGTAGTTTGTTCCCAATGGTCACGTCTAGATAAACTAGAAATAAACCTGATAATTATTTTAGGGGGTATAGAAATTACTTATTAAGGGTTTATCTATGTCAATGAATAAAAAAATTTCGTGTCATTTTTTTTATGTATCTTATTGTGGAGGTGGATTTTTGAGTATCCCTTCCTGGGCCGGATCTTCGTTGATCCGGGCTTCTGAGATGAGTCCGGAGAAATGGTTTGAGCCTGAACTCCTCCCTTCGTCGATACTCCTCGCCTTGATCGGAACGGAGTGCTCCCCGTCGTCTCCGACTTCCAAGCACCTGTCACTCACACCAGTGTGGTGCCGGCTAACGCCCCTCCGACGCTCAAGTCAGTGATTCACCTTCTCGGAGGAATTTAGATATTTTTTCTGACTGAAGCGAGAGGGAAGAGTGTATTCCGTACCTGAGGAGGGAGGGGTAACCTCCCTTTTATAGCGGGTCGGGGCGTGCCGATCGGGACCTCGAGGAGTGTCCATAGCGTGATATGTTGCTTCCTGCTAGGCCTACGGATTCGGGACACGTGGCGTCTAGGGATCATCATTAACCTATAACGGTTTCCCTGACGCCTCGTCCTTTTTGTCGTCAGAGAATATTCCCTTCGCCAACTGTCTTGAAGAAGACAGGGGAGGGATCCATATCTGGTTTGTTACTCAACTCGGGCACTGACGTGCCCTGGCCCGAATAGGTCGCTACAACCTTGTCCTTTCGCATGACTTCACCAGATGACTGTGTATCTCTGGTCGGGCGTTGTTGTCGTGGTCACGCCGTGGTCGGGCATACGGTTCGCCCGACCTGACCTACTCTCGTTCGTCCTTACCTTCTGCGTCCGGGTTCCCGGGCCCATAATCTCGTCGGGCGAGGTTACCTCCCTTGGGTATCGCCAGATGGGTCTGACCTCGAGGCCCGGCTAGTGGGCCTGCCTCTCTCTTTGGGCTGGCTTCATGTTAATCGCGAGATGGGCTTTATCCGGGTTATTCCCTACTTTCTGTCTTGTTCGGAATTGCCCTCCTACAAATGCCCCCTTCTTTTGGGCTCTCAAGGGCTTTTGTGAGTTCAAAAGAACTGACCTAGGATAGCAGGACAGCCTTTTCAGCGGAAGTGGAGTATCTCGTAAGTTTCTTCCTGGTTGGTCTGTGTCGTGCCGTACGGCTCTGCCTGCTTCTTTTCTGTGCCACCTGTATCTCGTCCGTACGCTTCCCTCATTAATGTCATTTAAGCGCGCGTTTCTATGCCTTTGCCTTTTGCCGCTTCATTTCCTTTTTTTTTTTTTTTGAATCGTCGCGGTGTTCGGGCTACCTCGAACCGGATCCTTAATATATACCCGGACTATTCGCACCTCTCCCTCCGCGCGTGTTGCTGAATCAAACCTCTCACCAGATCCTTAAACGTTCCTGTGTCCTTTTCTCTCCTTTTCTTCTGCTTTAATGGCGCAAGTTTCCGGGACCGTGTCGATCGAAGAATATCGGGGTGAGATCCCCCCTCCGCCTGACCCGTCGTCGTTCTGGGTCTACTCCGGCCAAGTAGAGGCCGGGAGGATCCTTTTTCCGCTATCTATGCTGATAGTGGAATTCCTAAGCTTTTATGACCTTCACCCCCTCCAACTGGTCCCGAGCGCCTTCCGCATTCTGGCGGCTGTCTCCGCCCTCAATCGCGCCCTTGGCATCGACCTTGGGCTGAATGAGGTGAGAAGCTTTTACATCCTGAAACCCCTGACGGGTGGTGGCTCCACCTACTACCTCGCTCGGAGGCCGGGTACTGGGACGCTGATTCTGGACGCCCAAGACTTCATCTACGATTGGCGCTCGAAGGTCCTCCGGGTCCGCGGCGCCTGGTTTCCAGTGAACTGCCCCTTCCGCATCCCTACCAGGATGAGAAGCCCACTTCAGGGTTTGCGTGAGTTCCTTCGCCCCAACGTTGGATGCAGTTCGAATTACTATTCTGTCGTATTATAAAATGTGGTCCCTTGCTTATGATTTTCTCATACTTGTTCCAGGTGCGTCGTTTTTGAATGCGTGCCCCTCTGCAGAGATCCTCCGATCGGAGGATATAGAACGGGCTCTGGCTTTTGAAGGCCGGAGTTGGAGGGCTCTGCTGGGCACGGTTTCTTCGAGTTCCGCCA
Organism: Acorus calamus; assembly: GCA_030737845.1. NCBI lineage: Eukaryota > Viridiplantae > Streptophyta > Magnoliopsida > Acorales > Acoraceae > Acorus > Acorus calamus. The sequence continues at coordinate 26,844,341 of CM060870.1, forward strand.
CCCTTTCTTCCTCGGCTAACCCGGCGTCCGGTCGCCGTCTTTCCTCCGCGTTCCCTTCTGGTGGTGCCCCCGGCCCGTCTACTGGGGGGGCGTTGAGACGGTCAAGCCACCGGCGCAGGGTTGCGGTTAGGTCAGCCGTGCCTTACAGCCGTCCCATCGATGTCCCCGAGGAGGACGAGGTTGCCGAAGAGGTGCCCTTCGAAGTTGGCGACTCGCTGTCCCCCGTTCGGTCCTCGTCGACCACGCCTCAACCGTCCACGTCGGTCTTGCCCCCTGTTCGTGCGGGGGGATAGAGGAGGAGAGATCGGGCAACGTTCGGTCCTTCACTGCCCCGCCTTCGGAGGCTCATGCTGATAATGCGCAACAGTCGGCTGGTGAGGATCCTCTCCCGCCTAGACCAGTTTCGCCTCACCCGTCCTCCGGAGTTCCCTCGAATCACTCGGCTCGCGAAGGGGGGCCCGCTGAATCCCCGCAGTCATCTCCTGCGACCGGGAGGGACCCTCGGGCTTCATTTGCTTCCCCCATATCCCCGTCTCGGGTACCGCAGTATGTGTACTGCGTTAGCCCTTCCCGAGTTGAGGCTATGGGAGGATTTTCCATGCCCCCGGCCCTTCCTCGCAAGGCTAGCCTCGTGGCGTGTGGCCACGTCAGTGCGGTGTGCAGGGAAATGGAAAAGATGAGGCGGCTAATCGAGGAAGAAGAGAATGAACGCTTCAGGGATTTCTGTGCCGGCTTTAGCACCGGCTTCCTGGCCAGGCAGGACGGAGTGCCCTTTCCTTCAGAGTCCCGGCTGAAGGAAATGTACCAGCTCTCCCTCTTCGAGAGGAAGTGTGGTCGTTTTTCGGAGAGGGACCCGGATTCTCCTGTTCGTTCAACTCCTTCCTCGTTCCCTCCAGGGCGTCAGGGGTGAAGTTGGCGCCGAAACCCCCTTTTTTTTTTTTTTTTTACCTTTCCGGTGTGCGCCGGGCATTGTTTCCGGGCTGCGTCCCGGGGTTGACATTTTATCAAAATTTGAACTTATTGATTTGCTTGTGGATGATGAATGACTGCTTTGATTTGCTCTTTTGCTTCTCGTTATTTTCATGCGTATTGACTTCTGTATGCCACTGTTTGAATGCCCGAGCTATTTTAAATGGTTATCCGATGTGACCAGGCGTCTTAAAGGTAATCGGGCGATGCTTCTCCCCGTTCTGGGTGATTTTACCCATTTAGCCCCCGCTCTGTCCCTTTCCTTTTCGCACTTCACTAAAATCGTCAGTAGTCCTGCTTTAGTGGCCGTTTGATTTGCCAGGTTGGATGAGTGATCCTATTTTAGTGGCCACGTAGGACCTGGGTTAGCGATTGCGCGTATCTTCGAATGTCAGAAGCCTGACCATACTTTACACGTGGCCCGTTTTGGGCGGGATATTTAAGACGTTCGAATTGTCTTCCATGATTAGCGTTTCTTCCCAAGGCCACTCGTCGTGCCCTAGCCAGTTGAAAGGACGCGCCGCCGTTCTGTCGGGTCCCCTGTCTTTTAAAATAAGGACTTCATTACCGCCTTCGGACGACCGCTCATTTCAATCGCTCTGTTCGAAGGTACTTCTTCTCTTCTTACTCCCTCTCCGGCCTTTGCACCCGGTTTCCCGCATCCGCTCTAGGGTTCAGGTATTAGGGGAGCTCTTCTCTATCGCTCTTTCTTCTTGTTACATTCATTCCTCTCTTTTAAGGATGTCCATCCTAAAGTCATTGTCCGGTCTTAGGGGTATGTTCGATATCCCCGAATCGGTGGGGATGGAATGGTCGCCTTACGATCACTTCCCCATTCCGTTAGACCGCCTAAACCATTCGAGCATGTATGTGTACCCCTCTCAGATTGCGAGGGGTGGCTTAACGCTGCCCTTTCCTCCCCTCGTCAGGAGGTTTCTATCGACGTACGAGCTTCACCCTACCCAGTGCAATCCCAACTTCTTCCGAGTCTTGATGTGCTTCGTCGTCATGAATAGGGACTATGACCTAGATTTAGGGATTCCCGAAATCATGCACCTTTACGAGCTTCGGAAGTCCGGTAGGGGCTACCATTTTAGGGCTAGGGACTCTAGGCAGAAGCTCGTAGATGAGCTTCCAGATTCTGACAAGGGCTGGGCCGAAAGCAGGCTGATAATCCTGTCCGGACGCTGGGAATTCGGCGATGCCCCTGAAGATATCTGGAAGGTGCCTCGCTCCATCTTAATGGGCGCGATAGGTCGGGCTGCCATTTTCTTCATTACTTGCTCTCGAATGTCTGATTTAACTTTTACTGATCCCTTTTGCTTGGCTTCCAGCTCCTGGCGCGAACTCCCGTCCTTCTGAGAATTCCGTGAAGTTGGAGCATGTGCGTGCTGCTTTCCGCATAAGCGACCGGGCTTTCTTCAAGCTTTTTGGTTGGGACAATCCGAATCCTGGCAGCACTCGTCGGTTGGGACCGCGCTTGAGAGACGTCTTTGAGGGTCCGCCTCGCTCGCCGCCTCAGGTCGTATCCCCGGTTGCGCAAGAGATTCATCCTTCCGCGTCCGAAGGAGACTCCGAAGAAGAGCTGCAGCCGCTTTACAGGCTCGGATTTGGTGACCCAATGGTGACCGAAGGCTCATCGGCCGGCGCCCGGCATGGCTCTCGCTCAAGGAGAAGCCAAAGGGGGAGTCCCAGATCGGGGGAAAAATCTGGCTCTCATTCGGCCGGGAAGTCGGTGGCAATTTTGGAGAAAAAGGGTACCCGCCCCCAGCCCGGGATGTCCTCGACTGAAGCCCGTCCTGAGGATAGGTTGGGCTCCAGCGCTTCCGGTTCTCGTCCTGGGGATAGGAAGGACTCTGCTGAAGAGGGAGGTTCTGCAGAGACTGCGTTGCGAAGGAGGGGAGGTCTGTGACGGTGGACCCTCATGTTGCCCCTTCCTTCTCCGCCAGGTCGGGCATTGACCCTGTAGTAGGGTCGAAAACCCCTTCTAGCGAGGAGAAGTTGGCCCGACTGGCGGCGCTTCGGGCTGAGGTGGATGCTCAGTCTGGGAGAATCGGCCAGCTCCCTAGCTCCGAAAGGAAGCGACTTCCCTCAGTGTCGCAGGTTCCCGCCGCCCCTTCCAAAAGAAGCAAGGTAGCTATGGTCAGCCCGATTTCTTCGTCTCCGCCACCGAGGCCGTCCTCAGCCGGCGTCTCGGCCCATAAAGGGAAGGATGCTGCTTTGGTCGTCCGACCGTCACCCCCGTCGTTTGCCGCCAGGGACCCGGGGTCTCGTCCTTTCGTTCCTGCTCCCCGGGCTATGTCTCGGCCCGTTCAGACTACCGATTCTGGTTTGAAGGATCGAGATGTAGCAATCGGCCTTGCCCGTTCAGTTGTACTGGAGAAGGACAAGACCCTGGCCGGTGCCGTCTCTATTCCAGAGATTGGCTCCATTCTGCAGAGCTTAGCTTACCAGGTGATATTCATATCTGCGTTTGATTTTGTGCTTATATCACCAGTATTGATTCTTATCCATCATTCTCTCTGTCGCAGCTTGGCGTTTACGCGGGTGCAGTAGGCCCGTCCTACGAGCAGGTTGTAGCGGACGTTGCCCGGGCTCATCGGGCATGCGAAGAAGAGCGGCTCGCCCGACAAAAGGCCGAAGCCGTCCTGAAAGCTGCGGAGGAGGAACATTCCCGAGCCATCGAGCGACTTAAGAAGGAATGCCTCGAGCTGTCCCTGGCGCTAGACAAAGAACGAGCTGAAAGGGCCCAAGCCGCATCAGAGTTCGAGCGGCACAGGAGAGAAGTCGCGTTGGACTTTGAGATCAACGTCCTTCAGACCGTGAAGGACCGCTTGGACCCGATCGAAGAGAAGTCCAGGGAGGCCGCTTTTGAAGCTTACGATCAGGGGTATCGAAGGGGTTTCCAGGACGGCCGGGAGGGGGCCCCCGCTCCTGGTGCTGATCGAATCATCCGAACTTCGAGCCCATCCGACCCTGATCCTATGCCCGAGGACGCCGGAGATGCCCCCGCGGGCTCTATCGCACCTCCCGACCGTGACGGGGTCCTAACAGGTAACCAGTTATCTCGGCTGTGATTTAACCGACATAATAGATGTTGATGATTTTCCATCCCCTGGTCGCCGAGATAACCTGTCTGCACAAAAGCCGTCACCTGCTAGTGTTGCAGGGGTGAGGAGCGAACCTCCTGAAGCTGTTGCCGGATCGGAGAGCTGGCGTTTGGAAAGTGATGCCTTACCGACCCCGGTTTGTATGGAGAAAATCCCGGTGGCATCGGCTCACGACCTGGAGGATCCTTCGGAGGATTTGGAAGACTGCGCTCCCATGATTCACCGTACCTCGCCAAGCCGCGCTGCCCGGGAAAATTAGTGATGCCTTGACTTGCTGTAGTGCCGCGCTGGACAGCGATAGCTGGTTGTCCTTGATGTTTTTTTTTTTTAAACGTCTCATTGTATCGTGACGGATTTTGGACCGCTTTATTACATATATATTTTTTTTGAATTAAACGCTTGTTGTGTGCTACGATGCTTTCGCGTTTCAATCCTGCCTATTATGGCCTAGTCCGAAATAGTCGATACGTTTAGTCGTATAGGGGTCGACATACAGGTTTAGTTCTGCTGTCCCCTCTGTTATACGAATGCTTGGGTTGAACCGAATTTGCACCTAGTCGGGCATGATTCCCTGGTATTATCCGGCTAGACGCACGGTTATGAGGACCGAACTGAGTCGAATGCTGACGGCGACATCGATAGAATTGGGCCCGATGAGCGCGGCTTAGGGTGCCACTTGGTTAGTTGCGCGTCTGCGAGGGCTGAATCGAGTCGAGTGTTAAAAGCGTCCCCGATCAGACTCAGCCCGTTGAGCGCGGCTTAGGGTGCCATTCGGCTAGTTGCGCGGCTGCGAGGGCTGAATCGAGTCGAGTGCTAAAAGCGACCCCGATCAGACTCAGCCCGTTGAGCGCGGCTTAGGGTGCCATTCGGCTAGTTGCGCGGCTGCGAGGGCTGAATCGAGTCGAGTGCTAAAAGCGACCCCGATCAGACTCAGCCCGTTGAGCGCGGCTTAGGGTGCCATTCGGCTAGTTGCGCGGCTGCGAGGGCTGAATCGAGTCGAGTGCTAAAAGCGACCCCGATCAGACTCAGCCCGTTGAGCGCGGCTTAGGGTGCCATTCGGCTAGTTGCGCGGCTGCGAGGGCTGAATCGAGTCGAGTGCTAAAAGCGACCCCGATCAGATTCAGCCCGTTGAGCGCGGCTTAGGGTGCCATTCGGCTAGTTGCGCGGCTGCGAGGGCTGAATCGAGTCGAGTGCTAAAAGCGACCCCGATCAGATTCAGCCCGTTGAGCGCGGCTTAGGGTGCCATTCGGCTAGTTGCGCGGCTGCGAGGGCTGAATCGAGTCGAGTGCTAAAAGCGACCCCGATCAGACTCAGCCCGTTGAGCGCGGCTTAGGGTGTCATTCGGCTAGTTGCGCGGCTGCGAGGGCTGAATCGAGTCGAGTGCTAAAAGCGACCCCGATCAGATTCAGCCCGTTGAGCGCGGCTTTCCCGTTGTGTTGGCATGCACTCCAAGGACTCGAAGAAGAAAAAGAGGATTTCGCCTTTGTATTTAATGATAATACTTCTTCAAATGAATTACATTCCAGGGACGAGGAATCTCAAGCCCGTCCATTGTTTCTAGGTGGTAGGCCCATTCGGTCCGATTCTGATAACTTTAAAAGGCCCTTCCCAATTTGGACTCAGCTTGCCGTGGTTTTGTTTTTTGTTTCTGGAAAGACTTCTCTGAGGACCAAGTCTCCTATTCTGAAGTTCCTGTTTGACACCCGCCGGTTATAATATCTGGATATTTGGTTCTGGTAATCCGCATTCCTGATAGCTGCGATTTCCCTCCCTTCATCCCGGAGCTCGAGGTCTTGCATCAATTGTTCATCGTTCGCTGCCCGATCGAAATTCTCGGTTCGATGAGTAGGCATTTCAGTTTCAACTGGCAAAACGGCTTCGATCCCGAACGCTAGTGTGAAGGGAGTTTCGCCGGTGGACCTTCTTGAGGTTGTCCGGTAAGCCCATAGGACCGATGGTAGTTCGTCGACCCATTTGCTTTTCGCGCTACCTAGCCTCTTCTTCAGACCGTCCAGGATTGTTCGATTTGTGATCTCTGCTTGCCCGTTGCTCTGGGGATAGCGTGGGGTAGAAAAGTGGTGCTGTATTTTCAATTCTTCGCAGAAATTCTTTATCAGTTTGCTGTCGAACTGTTTGCCGTTGTCTGAAATGATGGCTTGCGGAACTCCAAATCGGCATATTATGTCTTTCCAGAGGAACGACCTGACCTCGACGTCTCTGATTCTCGCCAAGGGTACTGCCTCTACCCATTTGGTGAAGTAATCGGTGGCAACTAGCAGAAAGCGTTTTTGCCGGGGAGCCATGGGCAGGGGTCCAACAATGTCTAGACCCCATTGCGCGAATGGCCATGGGCTTTTAATAGGAACCATATACGTGGCTGGTTGGTGAATGAGGTTCCCAAACCGCTGGCAGTTTTCGCACTTTCGAACCATTTCTGTCGAATCTCTCTTCATACTCGGCCAGAAATAACCAATAGACACCGCCCGTAGGGCCAGCGAGCGAGAACCGATATGCCCACCGCAAAGACCCGAATGAAGCGTGTTGAGGACCCGCTGTGCCTCCCGGGGTCCAATGCACCTGAGGTAGGGGCCCTGAAAGCTCCTTTTGTAAAGGATCCCCATGGATGACACCCAATATCTGGCCGCCCTTTGCCTAAGTTTCCTTGCTTCGAGCTTGTCCTCTGGTAGGGCTCCTTCTGAAAGATATCTCTTGATGTCAGTCATCCAATTAGGCGAATCATCCACGCAGGCTATCGTCAGAATTTCGCCGACTCGTTCGATGCTGGGGGATTTTAGGTAGTCGATATGGATACTTCTCGCCGGCTTCCCGCTGAGGGACGATGCCAGGGTTGCCAGCGCATCGGCTTGGGTGTTAAGCTCTCGTTCTATCTGATGCACCTTTATAGACTTGAATTGAGAGAGCAGCGACTGCACCTTCTGCTGGTATGACACCATCCTGTCGTCCCTGGTCTCGTATTCGCCCGTGCTTTGGAACACAACCAGCTGTGAATCACTGTAAACATCAATGACTCGTGCCCCCAAGTGAGTTGCGAGTTCCAGTCCTGCCACGAGTGCCTCATACTCTGCTTCGTTGTTAGATGCTCTGAAGCCCAGTTTGATAGCGTGTTCGAACAAGGGGCTGTTTGGCAGCGGTGGAAAGTAGATTTTAAGTGCTGATTGTTAAGTGCATAAAGAGGAAGGATGATAATCTTTAAGAGTTTTATGAAAAAAAACGTTTGGTTCAATGAAAAATATTAAGCAATATTTTAAATAAGTGTGTTTGGTTAACTAGTTGACTTATGTGATTAAAGGGTATTTTGGTCCATTTAATAAGTGCTTAATGTAATTTGATGTTTGGTTGAAAACTTGATTATTTGCTTATTTTTTCTATTTATTAAAAACAGATACTTTGATATATGTCTATTTAATAAATTATGAGATACTGCACTTTGAAGACTTGTTAGAACCTAATACAAGCCTATACAGATTTTTAAAAATAACATGCCTCTTATGTGATTTAAAAAAAGTTTCACCTAATAGTAGCAAAGCTGTATATTTGGAAATGCATATCAACTGTTACAGAGTTCATACTCTCAATCTCAAGGAATGTCCCCATAGAATTCTAGTTATGTGTCATATAATATACTCAATTACCACATGACAAAGCATTGAATAGATGATTTATTAAATACAAAACCCTCATCATCATAGCTTGTTGTTTGGTTACAGTTACAAATAATTTTTACAATCATGTCCACCAAATCTACACTCCTCCCTAAGTCCATTAAGAACAAATCCCTCTTCACAGAAAAACCGACCGATATAGTCATTTCATAAGCCGTCGATGATCCTTCACGGAAAGCCAGGTTTGTTGTAGAAATTGGAAAAGGCTGTCGCTCACACCACGCTCTTCTATATATCTGTGGAAGGTATTCCTAAGCTTCACATCAAGAGCTCTACAACATCCTAGCAATTATAAAACATGAATTTCAATCACTCTTTTTGTATCAAAATATACCCACTATAGTGATGCTTAGTGCTAGACATTCATAGGACATGATATGACACAAAATGCATTGAATTAAATTTATGAACAAATGTAAAAGGACAACAGGTATGTACTCTTCATCATTAAATTGCAATATCTAAAAGCATAAAGAAAAGGGATATCTGCTGTTTAACATCTCTGTGAAGAGCTCAAGCGTAAAACTATTGCATGAAGAGTGCAATTGGATTACATCTAATAGCAAAACATTTTTTAAGTATGAATTTTGACAGTCAAATGAAATAAGAATGTGACAACCGAGAATAATATTTCTACCTTCAAATAAAAAATGGTATGAGATATTAATAAAGATAACAGACACAAATAAACAGCAATGTAGGAGGTGCAGAATTAAAAATGTCAGTATAAAATCATGGGACATCAGTGATCCCGTTTGTTTAGTGATAGGGGCATCAGAGAAAAACACAATTAACCTAAACATTAACATATATGGAATTCCTAATGCACATACACCTCTTCAAAGATCAACAAATCAATATCAGTCAATAAATCACACCATAACCCCAGACAATACAGCACATTAGAGCTACTCAAATCCAAAACCAAATCTCACTCAAGCTTAAAATTCTTGCATCAAAATAATGTCGGACTAAAAGGAGTAATTGTGTTACCAAACAACGTAAGTCAGAAACACTAACCTCATAAACACAAATAAACAGCAATGTATCAATTACTTTTCCCTATTTTCTTTTGAGTATCTTGTTTAGAAACACTAACCTCATAAACACTAAAACTAAACCAAGTTCATAAACACAAATAAACAGCAATGTATCAATTACTTTTCCCTATTTTCTTTTGGGCATCCTGTTTAGAACACTAACCTCATAAACACTAATTTTTCAATGGATCATTTACATTCTAGTTCTATATGTAGTTATATGTAATAGTGGATCCCTTAGAAGAATGTTACTGAAATATCCTACCTCCTCTCCATCTTAAATAATCTCCAGTTACTGAAATAACCTTGCATGTAGTGTTATAGCCTAGGTGAATGGTTTATAAGAAACAAATCAAACAATTATAATATTCTAGTGATCAAATTCAAATAATGAAACCCAAACATATGATCATTCACCTAGGCTATAAAATACCATATTCTTCTAAGCATACAAACTTTTAAAGATCAACAAAATGATTGGTCAGAAACAGATCCAAACATACCTGGATGTGAATCACTCATCCATACATACCTTGATGTGAATCACTCCATCAAAAAAAAAGTTGATATGGTTTTAACCATGCATTACTGTAAGGTGCACAAAATCAAATAGAAAAAAGAAAATCAATGAATGGATCTAAAACAACATCTTTTTATCATCCAAGGAACAACCCATATGAAAACATCCCATGAATCAAATCACTGGAGCTCTCAGTACAAGAATGGTACAAGCATGAACATCACCTCAACTTCTGAAACACCCAAATAAAAAACACACCACCCAAAAAACCCTACAAAATAAAAAGAAACATCAAGCAACCAAATACTGATAAGCAAATCCAAAAGCTTGACCTGATCTATGACAAAAACAATGCTAAAAAACTCAACCGAAAAAAAACCCTACAAAAATAAAAACTTCATCAGCCAATTTTTAAAAAGGGGACCTAGGGAAGATCTAAGTTGCCCCAAATGGTCACAAAGAATCCTATCACAGATAATTGAAACAAACCCACCTGCTCTATCATCTCTCCCTCTCTCTCTGCCCCTCTATGTCTCTCACTCTCTCTATCTGTTTCTCTCTTTTTGAAACCTCTTCAGATGGAGATGTGAAAGAGCAAGCACAAAAAGAGAGAACCCGACTAAAAATGCAGTAAAAATGTGTTGCTTTCTTAATGTCAGGTCATGATTTTTTTTGTAAAATATTATTTATTCTTACATACACACTCATATACAATATCAAAGCAACAAAACTTTACAATCAATCTCAAAAGCAAAAAAAACAAATACAGGGAGAGAGAGGTTACCATGTTAGGATGTAGAAGATAAATCACATATGGAAAAAAAAATACAGAGAGAGTGAGATTTTGTCTCATCCGGATGTACAAAGAAATCAAATTGGAAAAAATAAAACCAAAAGCCCTATAAAATCACATGAAACACTTATTATTTGAACCTAATGTCATCCATAACTTATAAATTACATGATTCAAAGTCAGTTTTACATACCTTGAACAGATGGACTGTGTGAATGTTTGACGAAGAAGAGATTGGTCTTGCGGCGGTCGAGGAGGGGTTGGATCTCTGTGAATGATTGACGAAGGAGAGCTTGGTCTTGCGGCCGTCCATGACGATCGGATCTGTGTGAACGATTGACGAAGGAGGTCGAGTCTGAATGATTGACGAAGGAGGACAGACAAAGTTTTGTGAAATAATGGTGGAACAAAAGGGATTTAGGTTTCCTTACTTTCATTAATAGGGTTTGGAGTGGCAGACTGATTTTATGATTTCATTAATAGGGTTTCGATGGCTAGGGTTTGTTTTCTTCAAAGAGGGAAATCGACGTCAAATGAAGAAGGAGAGAGAAGGTCGATGCCTCTGAAAATGGGTTTATATACCCCATGTAATAACCGAACTTGACCAAGGGCAATCTCGTCTTTTTGTAGGCTGATAGAATCGCTTATTGCGATTGCTGACTTTTTAAGTGACTTCGCAGGGCTGAATTTTTGAGGCCCATAATATCTGAAAGAGGAAACCAATACGAGCTTCTTTGTTCTCCCACCAAACGGACTTAAAACTGATTTTCAACTTTAAATTGAATAAGCACTGAAAATAAGTGCAACCAAACACCCCCCAAGAGTCCATCATTGTTCTTTAGAACTAGCCCTGCGCCCGCGCCTCTTCGATTGGAAGCTCCGTCGACATTCAGGGTCCATCTCAGGTCCGGCTCCTCCTCTCGGGTTTCCATCACTAAGACTTCTCCTGAGTGCGGGGTTAGATCGGCCAAAATGTCAGCGACGACTTGCCCCTTGATGGCGTTCCTTGGTATATAATGCAGATCAAAAGGGGAGAGTTCTATTGCCCACTTCAACATTCGTCCTGTGATGTTGGCCCTCTTCAAGATGGGTTTCAGAGGGTAGTCGGTCACAACATTGACCGTATGGGCCACGAAGTAATGGCGGAGTTTTCGAGATGAGACAAGCAGGGCGTAGACCACCTTTTCTAGATACAAGTATCTTGACTCCGGCCCACAAAGAGATTTGCTGACGTAATAAACGGGCCTCTGCACCCCTTCATGCTCCTTTATGATGGCGGAACTGACTGCATGAGCTGAGGCTGCCAAGTAAAGGTAGAGTGGCTCATCGGGGTTGGGCTTCATTAGAAGCGGAGGCGATGACAGGTATTGCTTTAATTCTTCAAAAGCTTGTTGGCACTCGGGGGTCCAATTGAATTCCTCGGTCTTTCTTAATAATTTAAAAAAGGGGAGGTTTCTCTCGGTGGCTTTGGAGATGAACCGGTTCAGGGCGGCCAGTCTCCCAGTCAGCTTCTGAACCTCCTTCCGATTCCTTGGTGGGTCCATTTCGAGTATAGCTTTGATCTGGTCGGGATTGGCCTCTATGCCCCGATGCGTGGTGAGAAAACCAAGAAATTTCCCTGACTCCACTCCGAAGGAGCATTTTACCGCGTTAAGCTTCATGCGATAACTCCGAAGTACTTCGAATGCCGCCTTCAGGTGCCCGAGGTGATCTTCTCGCTTGCTGCTTCGCACTAGCATATCGTCGATGTAAACTTCCACTGTCCTGCCGATTTGATGTTCGAACATCTTAGTGACCAATCTCTGATAAGTTGCCCCTGCGTTTTTTAGTCCGAATGGCATCACCTTGTAGCAATAGGTTCCCATCGGAGTGATGAAGGCCGTCTTGTCGACGTCGTGCTCGTACATTGGTATCTGGTGATACCCTGAATATGCGTCCATGAAGCTCATCAACTCGTTGCCCGATGAGGCATCAACCAGCTGGTCTATTTTTGGAAGTGGGAAGCTGTCTTTCGGACAGGCGCTGTTCAGGTCCGTGAAGTCGACGCAGACGCGCCACTTCTGGTTCTTTTTCGGTACGACCACCGTGTTGGCTATCCATTCTGGATACCGAATCTCCCGGATAAAACCGGCCGCCAATAACTTTTCCACCTCTTCTTTGATGGCCTCAGCATGGATGGGCGCCACTCGTCGCTGTTTCTGTTTGACCGGGCGAACCATTGGGGAAATGTGCAATCGGTGGGATATCACCACGGGACTAATGCCCGGCATCTCCGAAGGCGTCCAAGCAAACACATCTCTATACGCGCGGAGTAACTCAATCATTTCCATCTTCTCAACCGGTTTCAGCGTGGTTCCGATAAGAAAATACCGTTCAGGATTCTGTGGGTCGATAAGTATTTTTTCCAAATCCTCTATGACCCTTTGAGCAGGATCGGGTCGGGCCTCATCGGCTCTTACCCGATCCTTCAGTAATTGCTATCGTTTCGGGTGAATATCGCCGGCCTCCCCGGCCTGCTCCTCGGTATGGGCCTTCCCGGACGTTGCTAAAGCGTAGCATCTTCTCGCAGCAACTTGGTCACCTTGTATCTGCATAATTCCTCGGGCGGACGGGAAACGCAGTTTTTGATGGTAAGTGGACGGAATGGCCTTCATCGCCCCTAGCCATGTGCGTCCCATAATCGCGTTGTAAGGCGACCGAAGGTCCATGACAATAAACTCTGTCAGGACCGTCTCGTCTCCCGCCCGTACCGGTAAGGTTATTCGCCCAGAAGGGACTGCTTGGCTGCCGTTGAAAGCTATCAACGGCTCCCTCATCGGCTCCAAGCTTGATGATTTCAACCCCATTTTGTGATACGGCTGCATGAATAGGATGTCCGCAGAGCTTCCGGTATCGATGAGTATACGCTTAACATCAAAATTCGCAATCCGCAATGTGATGACTAAAGCGTCGCTGTGAGGGATAATTAACCCGGCGAGATCCTCATCGGAAAATGAGATCACCCCTGGATCATCCGCCTTTGCTTTCTTAGGGGCTAGCACCGCCTCCTGATCGATCTGCAGAATCTCCAGATGCCGAGAACCGCGCTTAGCTGTCCTTGCAAACGACTTGGTGTCCGATAATCGCGGCAGTCCTCCACATATCGTGTCGATCACCCCTGCCACCTGCGAGGGCCCAACAGCCACCACATGTCGTTCATGCTTCTTCTCCTCCTTCGGCACAATGAACTCCCGGAGCTTGCCTTTGCGAACCAGGGACTCCAAGAAACCTTTCAGCGTCCGGCAGCCTTCGGTCTGGTGACCGAAGTCCCGGTGGTAGTCACACTTGAGCCCTTTGTCACGGGCGGCTGGATCGCTCTTCATGGGGGGTGCCCACTGGAAGAATGGAGCGTGTTTGATTTTTTCTAGAATCTGTACGAGAGGTAAGTTGAACTTTGTGTAAGTCTTCTCCCGGACCTCATTGGCTGTCGGGTTATTTCTCTGTTCGACGCGTGACTTCCGCGCCTTGTCTTCCCTTGGTTCGGGATTCTTGAAACTGTGGCGACGGCCTGGGTCCGCGAAGTGGTCGCCTCGTCCTCGACCTTGGCGTACTTCTCTGCCCTGCACATGAGCTCACTAAGGGTCTCCGGAACTTTCTTTACCAGAGAGTTGCGCAAGTCGTGCTTCGGCGGCAACCCGTTTCGAAATGCCATTATTGCGGCATTCGAGTCACACCGATCTACCTCAAACATGAGGAGACGGAACCGATCTACAAATCCCCGAATTGACTCCCCGGGTCGCATCTGGATCTTCATTAGGTCTCCCAAATCCTTCTGTTGTTTTCGGCTGCAGATGAAGTGCTCCGCGAATAGAGTCCCAAGTTCTTCAAAGTTGTGGATTGATCCACCGGGGAGCTGGTGGAACCAACTGAGAGCCGCCCCTTCGAGACTAGAGGGGAACATGCGGCACATGAGCTCATCGTGCTGCTCGTAGAGTGCCATCGCGTGCCGAAAGCCCAACACATGATCAAAGGGGTCGGTCGTTCCGTTATAAAGTCGGAACTTTGGCTGGACGAACCTCCGGGGGGTATGCTGTGTAGGATGTGATGAACGAAGGGTGATTCAAATCCCTTCAGTGCTCTCGAGATAAACTCCCGATCTCGGGCGCTGGTCATTCCACTCCTGTGTGTCTTCTTTGTATGTTCCCGACGCCTTTGTCCGCAGTCGTCATCCGAAGACATCGAATAACGGCTGGGGCTTAAATGACGTCGTTGTCCTCCAGTCCGGTGAGTGTTGGCTCGTTTTCTTCGTTGTTCCCGATGAGGTGAATGGTCTCGTTGCTCATCGGGATTCATCCTCGCGTAATTCCCTTCAAGGGGAACGTCAGATGGATCCCGCCTACCCCCCTGGCGGTGTCCTTCGCCCGACGAGTAGATTGATTCATGGCTTCGCGCGTTTGGCCGTCTACTCTGGCGATCATGGTCCCGCGGCTCCTCACCAACTCTGACCGAGTTCGGCCGATCTCGTGCTTCTGGCGGGGGCGGCGATGGTGCCGTTTCTTTACGCTTCAGGATCTGCTCCACCAAGCTTTCCAGATGCTGATGGCGCTGGCTCATCAGTTCGAGCTCCTTTGCAAGGTCCCGCCCAGCTTCTGGGGTCGGGTCTTGTGACGATGATCCGATCGGCGCCTTGCCTTTGGCTAGGGGAGGGTCATCTGGAGTTACGCGTTCCCCTTCCATGTCGCGTTCGAGGATCGTTGAACGAGTCCTGGTTGTCACCATCTTCTCCGGTGAGTTTATCGGGACGGCTTCTCGCTCGTGTCCCACAGACGGCGCCAAATGTGGAGGTGGATTTTTGAGTATCCCTTCCTGGGCCGGATCTTCGTTGATCCGGGCTTCTGAGATGAGTCCGGAGAAATGGTTTGAGCCTGAACTCCTCCCTTCGTCGATACTCCTCGCCTTGATCGGAACGGAGTGCTCCCCGTCGTCTCCGACTTCCAAGCACCTGTCACTCACACCAGTGTGGTGCCGGCTAACGCCCCTCCGACGCTCAAGTCAGTGATTCACCTTCTCGGAGGAATTTAGATATTTTTTCTGACTGAAGCGAGAGGGAAGAGTGTATTCCGTACCTGAGGAGGGAGGGGTAACCTCCCTTTTATAGCGGGTCGGGGCGTGCCGATCGGGACCTCGAGGAGTGTCCATAGCGTGATATGGTGCTTCCTGCTAGGCCTACGGATTCGGGACACGTGGCGTCTAGGGATCATCATTAACCTATAACGGTTTCCCTGACGCCTCGTCCTTTTTGTCGTCAGAGAATATTCCCTTCGCCAACTGTCTTGAAGAAGACAGGGGAGGGATCCATATCTGGTTTGTTACTCAACTCGGGCACTGACGTGCCCTGGCCCGAATAGGTCGCTACAACCTTGTCCTTTCGCATGACTTCACCAGATGACTGTGTATCTCTGGTCGGGCGTTGTTGTCGTGGTCACGCCGTGGTCGGGCATACGGTTCGCCCGACCTGACCTACTCTCGTTCGTCCTCACCTTCTGCGTCCGGGTTCCCCGGGCCCATAATCTCGTCGGGCGAGGTTACCTCCCTTGGGTATCGCCAGATGGGTCTGACCTCGAGGCCCGGCTGGTGGGCCTGCCTCTCTCTTTGGGCTGGCTTCATGTTAATCGCGAGATGGGCTTTATCCGGGTTATTCCCTACTTTCTGTCTTGTTCGGAATTGCCCTCCTACACTTATATCCATCTTTTAATTCTTACTTTATTCAAGGTTAACTAAACAAAAAAAATCATTTTTACATCCCAATGAGAATAACAAAAAAAAAATCAATTAAACAACTTCATTTATTTTGTATGAATTGTTATTAATTCTGATATAGTCATCGAGGACGAATAACTGTCACACCCCAAACGGGAAATGGAATTATAGCATGCCTATAACAATGCCATGAGTCATAATATTCTTTTCCTATAATTTTCTTTTTTAACCTGTTTTTTTTTATCTCTGATTTGGACGTTATCCATTTTGATATTTTTAAAAATGAAAAATGCCCACGATCCATTATAAAAAAAACAATGCCATAAGCCTAATGTTATGATTGGGAGATGCACTCTAGCTGGCATATGCCATATCACTGGGGTTGGTAAATGAGCCGAGCTTTGACATATTAAAGCTCGGCTCGTTTATAAACGAGCCGAGTCGAGTCGAGCTCACGAGCCTCAACGAACCTAGCGTTATTCTTCATTTTAGGGTTTTTAACGGTTGAAAATAAAACTTTAGCCTAAATAGTCAAATTCATAAGCCTAAATGAGCATAACTTTGTATTGATTTAATGTTCTGATTTTACAAAAGTGTTTAGTCAAGCTTTGATTAAGTTTTTTATAACACAAACGAGTCGAATTTGAACACAAAATGAAGTTCGATCCAGGTCCCGAGCTTAACCAAGCTTTAAAAATTGTTCAAACTCGTTCATTTGTCTAATTGAACGAGCTTGAACGAGCTTCGAGCCGAGCCCGAGCGGCTTGGTTCGTTTACCAGCCCTACATATCACCTAACATAGTTTATAATCACCTACGACAGCATATACTCTAGTATGTTTGTATATATTCTTTATGAAAACACAAACCCCCGGATGGCGTAGAACATAAGGCAAAAATAAGGAAGAATACATGAAAATAACTAAAAAAAAGTTGTTTGTTTTGATAGAATAAATTCCGATGGTTATGTCTGGATATGTTAGATAAGACCTGATAATTATTATAAGGAAATGTTGGAATTGCTTATCAGAGCTTATCTATGTCAATGGATAAAAATACTCTTCTCTGTTATTTTAAAAAATTTATCCCACCTAACAGTTTCACACAAATTCTAAAAAATGTCACATCTATCAAATCAATCATATATTTCTCACACTTCCCCAGGGATATAGTTATCATTTAAAAAGTTATAAACTCTTATTCATCCCTTATCAACCATTTATCATTACTTTATCCAAGATGAATCAAACAACCAAAAAGTCATTTTTACGTTTCCCAATGAGAATAACAAAAAGTTATTTATTTAACATGGATTGTTATCTATCTCAGTATAGTTATCATAAGCGAATAACTCAATGTCACACATATACGGGGCTAAAATGTATGTATTCAAATTCTTGTGTGTGTCTGTATGAAATCATATAATACTTCAAAAAAAATTCAAATAATGTGTCATCTAGAAAATGACAGACATTTTCAGAGACATTTTCCTTGATCCTGGAATGATTCATATCTAAAATGTAATTTAATATACATCGTTAGAAATCTAGTAAAATATATACATCATTAGACGAGGTATATACCTTGTCAATTTTTTTTTATTTACTAAAAATAAATTCATTCAACTTAAAATGAAATAATATACATTTTTTTATCGAAGCATATAACTCGTTAGATGATATTTAATATTTTTAAAAAGATAAAAACATGTGACCTACATTTTGGACGGTAAAAAGGACCCAATCTAACATTTTTCAAAAGAAAAATGTTACACTCAAGTCCATTTATAATCCAAAACACAGATCACATGTTTTCTTTTTTTTTTTAAATCATCTAACAATGTATACACTATAAAAAGGGAAGTATATGTTCCAATGAATTGATTGATGTCATTTCTAAAAATAAATGTGAAATTTTTTGAATGAGGTATATACCTCAATACAATGAGAGGAGATATATGACTGCATTTGAAAATGTAAAAAGGGCTCTAAAAAATTCTAGGCAAGCCAAAGTCAGATTGTTCATTTTCCTTCATCCCAGTACAATCCAACCACCATGAAAAACAACCATAATATATATATAATAGGTGGTTCTGATGACTTTCAAGGACATGAAAAATGGCTGTTATTGAAGGATCACACAAACAAATTACATATATATTTTTTCTCTTTCAAAACAATCTTCATAGTTTGATCTAAATAAGGATCATCTATGTCAACCACTAATATCACTGATTGACTTTCATGTCCAATTATACACATCTGCATTGTAGAACATGAATTTACATTACCCAGAGTAAGTAAACAAACTTACTAATCACGTACCGAAGCTCGAGGCACGGCAGGCAAACCCAGTTCATCCTCCGCCTGTAAAAATGCAAGGGAGAAATTTTGAACTGAAACATTGCCAACTACCAAAAAATAAATTTGCAATGGGAGATTATTCTTTTTCTCTCATTTCTTTTTCACTTGTGATTGAGTGTATTTGGTTGGCTCAATGGAAAAAATTGTTTGTTCTAACATTTTGTGCAACATTAACCACAGTACTAATGCCTAAAAGACAATCTACTGGTTTTTCTTGTATTGACTGAAAGATGTCTCGTGCCTGTGTTTCGTTAATTTTGTTGGGCATGCATATTTTATGTATATTTCTTTTGATTAAAAAAAATCATTTTTTTTATGTTTCAATGCTTAAAAAATCTATCAGAAATCCAAAACTGTTTTTTATTAGTTCAATGTGTGTCAAGGAAAATCAATTCTGAAAAGAGCACTTTTTACCAAGAATTTATTACATAAATTTTCAAGATTTGCATTAATTTCACTTTTACCAAGAATTACTAATAGATTTAAAACAGAAACACAGCATAACAATGTGTAACATAGCACACATGAAAACGTTAGATGATTGGCTGCTGGGCCAACATCCAAACATTTTCATAAGCAGAGGTCATTAGCAAATCCAATAACAGTTGGAATGCATATATCTGGAGATCAAGTCTTCACACATCAAGCAAGGCATATTGAAGAAGAAGAGAGAAAAACTAAGGAGTTCAGAAAGGCATGTGTCATATATGTACCTGTGCATTCTGTCTGCCAGGTGCTGCATGCCCAGTTGGTGCTGCAGGCAGATTAAGTTCTGAATCCAAATCAGGTTCAGGTTGAAGATAGGAAGGTACAGAATCGATGTCAGTCTCTGTGCCCATGTCAGCTTCCAAAGCATCAAGTTCTGTGTTAAATTCATCAACAGAAGAAAAAAAAAATCAAAAGCCGCATTGATCTGCAACTTCAGAATAGAAGTATAAATAAATAAATAATTGAATGCAATTTGAATTATTCTAGCTTACCGCCCATAAGTTCTTCATCGTCAATATCATCAGGGACGTTGTAGCTTCTACCAAGAGTTTCTTGAATTTCATTACTCACATCCATCAGATCCATCATCTCATCTTGCATGCTCTACACAAGAAAGCAGGCAACATTTAGAACACCCTCACCAACATATTACACTTCAACTGTCTCAATCAATGCAGATGAAATTGTATATAATACATCAATCTCTTGAATCTTCACAGTTTTCATCATCCCTTTCAACTCCTTGTTTGCAGATTTCAGTGCCGTCATCTGCAGAACCAGATTGTACATTAGATCTACATGATGGTTTTGGAAAGTGGAACTGCAAACCCTCTAGGAAAAATTCTCATCACATACTGTTTCTTTAGCATCTTTAATTCCCTCAGATGCAAAAGCAACTTGGTCAAGGTTAAAAGTCTGATTGTACAACATATCTCGTTGTCCTTCGTACCTGAGCAGTAAAAAAAAAAAATTTAAAAAAGGCATGACTTATTAGTACATTGCAAATAATCATTATCATATGAAATCAATGATTTTCACCAATAAATTGAAAGGAACAGTCGGCACAATATACACTAAATAGTGAAAGGTAAACCATTCACTAATGCGAAACTTGAGGGAGAAAAATCAATGCCCATGGATGTCTAACCACAATTTTTCCATCTCCCTTACTCCCTCTCTGATAATGAATTCCTGATACGCATATTCACTCGTATGCATGCAATTATGGATGTTGATCAGGTCAGTGTAAGTAAGAAAAGGGGATTGGATCATCTGCAGTGTGTACATGCACTGGAGACTGTCCAGTCCATGTTACACTAATTAAACCAATTCATTACAGATCAATGGTTTGATTGGATATTGTCCATTCTATGTGTTAGATTATTTAAACCACTTTGATTACAAATCAATGGTTTGATTCAATGTTGACATATTCCTTGACTCTTTTGATATATGGTAAAAGATTGATATGTATGAACCACTTCATTGAAAATCAGTGGTTTGATAGTCACTGGATGTTGGCACATTCTTTTGAGTTTTTCATTATAGAAAATGATTCATTTATATACACCAATTGATTGCAAATCAATGGTGATGAGAAGCATGAAGCATGATTGAGGTCACTGTGAATTCTACACCAACAAGGTGCAATCACAGAATCATTGAGATTTTATTAAGTTGCTTAGGAAAATCATCAGGGATTGTAGTTGATTAGGGATTTTTATTGATCAGGGATTGTGTTTTTTTATTTATATCTAATGTTTCGCGCTATGCTAAATTTTTTTTTCTTTATAGGAGTAAAAGATTTATTGATAATTCTTGATGTTCCCTATCCCCCTTCCTCTCTTTTCCTCCCAAATCTATTCTTCTCCTCTATTCTTTTCTAACATTGTCCTGCATCTTTTTGGTATCAGAGCCAAAAGATATTCTCCCTTCCAATCACTTTCTTCTGCTTGTCCCTCCCACCCTCCCCCTACCTCTGCCTTTTCTTTTCTGCTGGATCACTCTATCCCCACTTAACCCTTTCTCTAACTCTCGTCTCTTTTTGTCTCTCTCCCTTCTTCTCTTCTTCTCTATCCTTGTTCTGCATCAAACAGTTTGGTTGGTCTTTGGATGCTGGTACTCTTTAAGTATATGGTAAAAAGTCCTCTGCTATGGACCCCTACATGTTGAAGAGGCCGCATGTCACCTCTTTAACATACTGCGGCATGTCCCATGCATAGAGCAATAAAGAGGATTTAAATTTCAAAGAAAGGGTCATGGACTGTCCCCAATTTCAAACAAGAATATGGTCTTCCTACAGTGCTCTAATTTCCTTGATTTTTTAAATGAAGGTTTTTAAACAAAAAAAAAAGCTTAAAGAAAACTAGAAAAGTACCTTGTATCAGGACAGTGCATCCAAGAGATGCTCCTTTCTTTTCTTTTTCTTACCAAAGGTGGGAGGTTGTTATTTTCAAGAAAATGAGAATGATGAACCTCCACAAATGAATTGTTTTCTCAAACTGGAAATTTCCATGCAACTCAATTACGTAATAGTTAATACTATAGTTACTGTTGCTGTCATAAAACATACACTTATAAATTATAATTGTACAACGGACAGTCTTTATAGCATCCAGATTTTAATCTTCCGCCCCTCCCTCCCCCATCTAGTGCATTCCACAGTATCCCAAAAATGCTCATGCACATACATGCAGACACAATGTATGAGTGCATGTCGCCGTTGTTAATAACTGTATGTATTATACCCATGATAGCAAATAGGCTCACCTTTCATTCATGACCATGCTAACATCTAATTCTTTCATACCATGTATAAACTTAAATGTAAAATATAATTGACCTGTGACTTAAGAAATTCAATGTTCAGCATATCCAAGACACTGCAGTACCGAGAAGGCATGAAAAAGACAGGAAGCTTAAAGTTTCTCTCAAACATGAAACAGCACAAGCAAATTAGAAAAAAGGAAAGAAGAATTACATTCAATCAATCATGGATCCACTGCAAAGGGAAAGAGCAAATCTAACATTTACAGAAACCTTATTGTCTGATTGAATAAATACTAACATGATTCCACCATTTATTCAATGAAAAGATACCAGCGTGCATTTGTTATTTTGTTAATAAAATTGATGCAGTCTTTTAGTTATATGGAAAGAACAGAAACGCTATATTATTCCTATATATAAAAATGATAGCTATGGCATTGTTAAGAACATAAATGTGGATGCAGAACTGTTCAGCAGACAGGCTACAGTTTTTGAGTTAGTTAGAACAACATCAAAGCTAAATTCGTTCAATAAACAGTGGTAGAATTGGACTAAGGCTGACAAACAAGCAATGTAGAGTAGAAGTTGATATGTAAAGCTGTTAATGGATCAATGCTCAATCATGATTTAATCTTTGTCCTAAAAACAGTTCACAAAATATCGGGGTAAAAAGCTTATTCAGCTCAGGAAAGGTCTACATTGTTTCTATTATAGTTCTATGTTGATTTGTATCAGTCTTCCAGAAGTAGATTTTGTCCATATGCTAAATTTATGGTATTCTAGCAAGCAGACGTCAAAACTAATTTGGTTTGTCCTGTGTAAATTACAAACACCTACCTAATCAAATCTATCGTGCCCTGTAAATGCAAATTTTATAAATATGGGACTTGGACCCTTAGCTCAGTTGTTGACAAGAGAATTGGCAACCAAGAGGTCATGGATTCAAGTACCAACATTTACCTACCAAATGAATACTAATATTTAATCTCATAACCATGCACCATTTGGTGGAAGACAATTAGTAAAATGCATACAGATCCCAGAACCATAAACTAGTTAGTAGCAGACATACAGATCTTCTTCAGCATATTTTATAAGCACTACATTTTACAAGTAGCAAGATCTTTGAAAGCATTTTTTTGATAAATTTTTTTTAAAAAAAAACACCAAGTTGATTTTGAAATGAGAAAACATATGGCACACATCATTTTGTCAAACAAAATATTGCATACAATTTGATCATTGGCTCTTTTTCTTTTTTTTTGAGGAAAATATAGGAGAATCTTATTTCAAGAAACCCCCGGATTTAGGAGACAAGGGATCTCCTTATAATTAAAGAAAAGGAAAATACAATTAGATATTAGACTATCATTTCCCCCATTTGTTACCCATGATAGAACCGGGCGAATGCTCCTCTAAGATGAATTTGACCCAATCCGATAACAACGAAGAAATCATAAACCAAGTATTTTCCCAATACAGCCTTTTGTGCATAAAGAAACTCTCGTTGCGGGTGAGCCAAATCAACCAACAAGTAGCATGAGGAACCAACCATTGGAATTATGCTCGAGAACTTCTATCTCCTTTCTTCCGACGATCCCGAAACCACATCCACATATCCTCTGTATTTGAAAAAGAACAAGATGCCTCAAGAGCCTCCCCAACCTTCCACATATAAAGATCATTGGCTCATTTTGAGATGGAGAGCTGGAGATAAAGACTGACAGTTCTCACCTTCCACTTACACACAATTTTTAGTCATTGACGTGGGACAAACTGGTCATGGATTCTTCCTATTCTGCTTTTGATTTTTCAGTTAAAGATCTGAGGTCCAGAGAAGAATTACTTCCTGATCATTCAGATCACCTCCATCTACCAAGCCAACGCTTCTTCAGATATTCAACTTAGGGTCCGTTTGGTTCCGCGTTGGGCGGATTCCGCTTTTTGAAGTTCCGCGTTGGGCGGATTCCGCTTTTTGAAAAAGCGGAATCCGCCCAAACGCGCAACCAAACGGGTCGGATTCCTGCGGAATCAAAAGCTGGATTCCTTTTAATTTCTCTCTCAAAATCCGTGTTTTTAAAATCTCAAAAAGAACGATTTTTTGTCGGAATCGATTTTTTGAATTGAAAAGCAACTTTTTCTACCAAACATTAAATTCCTTCCAAATATTGATTCCTGAATTTAAAAAAAGCATCCAAAAAAGTCAAAGGTCTAAAATCATCTTAAAAAGCAGCTTTATTCCAAAATCTACTTTTCAATCTGTGTTTCCAAACGGAGCCTTAGAGGAAAAAACAATAGATGAAATGAACTAAATATATTTTTGAAGTCCAAACTTCATCATATGTATCTTTTAGGAAGATTAAAGTTTATTAAGAGAGTTGGTATTGATACACTAGTGGTCGGCACTCCTAGGACTAGTTTGGGGAAGGGAATAAAATTTTGAAGATAAATTGTCATAATTTTAGGAGATAAAAGTGTCTAGATTTTATCTTATTCAGATCTGTCAAAATCGGATTAGGACTCCAACACAGCAGATAAACCAGGGTGGGACATGAAGAATGTTCCCGACCCCTGTTACATATCAAAATTGTACAGGTACCATTCCACTATAACTCCTTTCCCTCTTGATGATCACACTATCAGCCTTTAAAGGATTAGGACCTCCAAATCTTAAGGAAGCAGGTGACAGATGACAATCTATTCTCCGGGTGCTGTCTGCCATTTATCATTTCATATCCATCAAGACCCAGCACACAGCCTGTGGAAGTTTGCTTCCCAAACCAGTACATGCTAAAATGAATTTGAATGGAATTCTTTCCCTAGGGCCAGCCCACCTTGGATCAAACCAATATTACTGAACTGGTAGGGAATGAATAGGTGTGGTGAGCCTTCGCCCTGGTCCTGGTTACCACAATGTTAAAAAGCGGGGAAGCCCCCTGTTGCCCAAAAAGCTCTATTTACCTCAGTAAGGAGCTTGTTAAGAGTCTTAAAGACAGATTCCACATAAAAATCCTTAACCACTAGTAGCTCTTTTGCTCCTGAGATTTCCCTGAGCCTTCTCACATCAGTCCCTCCCAATTGATGATTTTTATTTTGAGCAGCTTTTACCACCACTTGAAAGAATCTTTTATTTCTGGTTAACAAACACACCAGCAGATGGCACGTGGAAACAGTTGTTCGAATCTTCCTTCCCAGTTATATCTTTTTAGTTGAATTAGTGGAAGAAAATGATGATTGACCTAAATGATCCAAACATTATATATTCCCAACACACGCCCAAAATCAATTCATGTAGTTGAGTAGCTCCTGTACTGCAGTTATCGCAAGTGCATCTGATAGGGACCACTAATTAAAAAAATAACCTTTTTTTTTGCTATAAAGCAGTGTTTTTTCTAACCTACACAATGGTATCATTTTAGCATTAATGAGCAAAAACTATGTGCACTCGAAAACCCAAGCAGGCATTAAATAGATTTGACCAGCATTTTAACCATAATTTTCTTTTTTTTTCTGCTTTGAGAAACTAGTAGGGATTTACCCACCAAATATCATTCAAAATGTCTGTGGTACAACTCCATAAAAAGAAAACAATCTCGAGTGTGTAACACAATGACTTCCCAAGCAGTTTCCCATCCTAAGAGGCTAAGCCTACAATCACCAAAACACAATTAAATTTGGAGTTCTAAACTTCTAATGGGACCTAATCCATCAGTGAAGCTATTGTTCACACCCAATTTTCATATCAGTTGCATTTACAATGTATTATATACATGTCATAGATTATTACACTTGCATAACATTTATTACAACACAAAATTTAAAATTTAAAATATACTCCTAAATAAGCACAAAAAAGAATACAAAGATTGAAACTCTACAGTGGAAAAGGAGACTCACATTCGTTTTTGCTTGAGCACCCTCATCGCCCGAGCTTTCACGGCTTCCTGAGCAGGACCCGGCCGCGTCTTCTTGATCTGTTCTTTGTATCTACTGAGTTCCGCTTCGAGCCTCTTGATCTTGTCATCTACGGATTCCCCCCTTTTATTTATCTAAAAATTGACACAAATCAATCATCAATGAACAACAAAAAAGAAGCCCAATTAATGTCACGCGAAATCAAAACCCTATGTGGAGGAGATCTGCTAATAAAAATTTCAACTTTCATCCATAAATCGAACAACTTTTCGTTCTTAGTCGGTTCCTTCCGCTTTAATTTAAAATCACAATTTTTTTGCTAGTTTATGAAGGGAATCAAAAGAACACGTTGAAAATCCACGCTTTTGAGGGGATCTGATCAATGAAAACAAAAGGAAAAACAAAATCGAAAGAGAGAAACAGAGATTGACGAACTCTTTCGGAGGCGTCTTGGATCGTTGGAGGGGGGTCTTTGTTCTTCTTCCCGCCGAACACCCTCTTCATCTTTCTCTCTCTCTCGATTCAAAGAAAAAAAAATTGAGACGAATTCGAAGAGTTCTCGTTCTTAGAAAATTAGGGTTTTTTTGGGAAGGTAAATTATACGTATTCACAAGGACTCGTTCAGAGAAAGTTCGGTTTTTTGTGTTTAACGACCAAGGAAGCCCCGAATAAACGCCAAATAAAAAAAAAAAAACTGCAAATAGGCAGCTTTGTAGAATGCTGGTTATACAATCGGCAATCAAATCAAACAATTATACTGTAACAATTTAAACATATTTTAGTTATATAATGTTCAAAAGTTAGGATTTTCAAAAGCTGAGGGAGTGGGTTTCCTGTCTAATCAATTTTAAAACCCAAGTTCCTATATAATCCATTTTACAATCGCATAACCAAATACACTGTTAGTTTTATATCTCATTGATTGTTTTTCATGACACCTATCAAATTTATCGAAATATAACAAATTATATATTTTTTTAGATAATTATATAATTTCTAGAAAAATAAAAACATAAACAGAATGTGTTTTGAACCGTAACATAAACTGTACGTAACATTTTGTAAAAATTAAAATGAGTTTTTAGAAAGAAAAAAAATATCACACAGCATTGTTTATTGTCACAATTCACAATTATTTTGATTTTTAAAATAAAATAGTATAACTCATCTGACACTAAAAGAGGGATTATATATAACAACACATTTAAAAATATGTGATTTCTGTTGTAGGGTTGGGTTTGAATTTGAGTTAAATCCAATCCAATTAAAGTTGTGTGGACTGAAATCTATTGTAGATCTGGGTGATATGTTTGAGAAGGGTGCCTCCATCTGCATCCCTCAAACCCTATGTACACACCCAATCCATTATATATTGTCTATTTAAGAGCCCAAAACATACAAAAGCTATTTGGTTTTTATTTGTACACCCTCCCCATTCGAAAACAAGCCCTCACCCAAAAAAAACTCTGTGACCAATCTCTTCTTTCCAAACTTGACCATCGTCTCTTCATTGTCGTCTCCTCAAGACCTTAGTCTATTTGTTGTCATCTCCTAATAGCCGTCTTTATCCAATACTAACTGGATCTCATTGAAATCTAACAAGAATTGATAAATCCAATACTAACTGTATCTCATCTGCCCATACAATGATAGGCATGATTAGATGCAATCTACCATAAATAAGCAAGTAGAAATATAGAACTAGCATGCTCATGATTTGTCGCACGTCCCCTCGCTGGCGGGATGGACGAGTAGCATATGTCTCACCTGGATGAACCGGGGTCTAACCCGGCTAACCCCCTTGGAGAGTAAAAAAGCCTTGTGCCCAGTTGTTCCTAGTTGTACTTGCCCCTAGTGAGTCTTGCTACCAAAAAACATGCTTATAAATTGCCAATAGTATAATGTGGATTACACCAACGGAGGCTAATGTTTGAGGTGTTTGCTTTGGAAAACCCCAGTCAATCTCTCTCTTCCACCCCAATTTTGGATAAACAAACACTAGCCTCTTTAAAAAAATTCCAATTCCCAGTCTCATCTGCAATCCGAATCATTTTTTTTAGTAGAGAAATTCAACATCCCCCCCCCCCCCCTAAAAAAAAATACTTATATAAATTTAAATAGCTCCATAGATTAAACTTTCATTGACATCTAAAAAGTATTCTATAAATATTCTATTTAATCAATCTCAACTAAAAGCGCACTATATCAAAACTCTTATAATGTATTAAAAATACAAGTAACCTTATACAAAAGATAATTTTACATATATATATATATATATATATATATATATATATATATTTTATTTTTTTTTCTGTATTGTAAACACATTGTAAGGGTCTTTGACCAACTGTTTTTTTTAGACAGAGTTAACTCAATGTCAACATAATTCAACTACCTGATTTACTTGAATATCCATGATAAGGTTATATGAAATTTTTTATTTGAAAAAAAAAATTCACTCTTTTTATTGAAGTATACGTATATAAATGGAAGTATTTATTAAAATAAAGGGCAATTTTTACAAATAACCTCTTAAAATATTTTAATTTTACTTTTAACCCGTCTCATTTTTAATTGTAAAAATTAATCCTAAACCACTGGTCCATATTAGATTTTGCTATTAAAATAGAGAAAGAGAGAGAGGGTGAACGAAATTAAAAAAAAATTGAGGGTAAGAAGTGAAAATTACCCTAAAATAAAAGTGTATTTTTAAATATATATTTATTGTGTGCGGACCCCAACCCGGTTTAGGATAGCAATTCGTCGACCGGAATCGAAGATTATGTCGCAGTGGGAGACGCCGACGGTCACGATTCGCGCGCGTGTTGTTTGGAGGGTCCAGATGTCACGCCAGGCAGATCTGGTCTTTGGGGAGTGGAACGTGTAATCGGATTGACGAAATTGCCCTTCTAATGGAATCCAACAGTACTGTTTTTTTATTTTGCATGTACGTCCCTAGGATAAAATTTAATTAGACAGAGACCTCGTTCATATGTTGCATATATTTTTTTAAAAAAAAGTGCTAAAAATAAAAGGAAATTCAGCCACTCATATTACCCTTCTCATAGACAAAACAAAAGAAAAAAGAAAAAAAAACATGTACAAAAACAAAAAGTGGAGGCAACATGTCATTTCATGCATTTTGTGTTAGCCATCCAATACAAAAACCAGTTTGCCCAACTGAAGATGCACTCAATCATGGAGTCTGAGGCTTCTTGGGGCTCCCATTATGGTGCAGAGGGTCTGGTCCAGAAGGCACCCTCCTCAAATCCCAACCGTACATGTTATTTGACCCTCCATCACGACCGTCCAAAGGTGAGCTTCTCAGGTGCTGATGATAAAGCATCACACGTAGTATTCAAACATCAAAAACACCTAGATCCAAATAATGTCAACAGAACATTTTGTTGTGTAATATAAGAACACAAACCTTTCTGGTTTGAAGTCCACGAAAGCTGACAGTCTCAGAGCACTCAAACCCATCTCCACAACCTGCAAAATAAGAGAATGAGAGAGTGACACAGTCCTTAGGTGCTGTTCAAAAACAGTGCACCAAGAAAGAGAGAGAGAGAGGTACAACTTATATGTACATGTTTGAAGAAACAGACCTTCATTAGCCATGGCCACTACACACACAGCAAGAACAAAAACAGCCAGAAAACGAGCATCCATGTTGAACAAATGAAGAAGGAATTAAACCAAAAGCCCTTTTTCGGATTCTCTGGAAAGATGAACTGCCACTACTGCTTCAAAATGGTCTCACCAAAACCAGTATTTATAACATAGAAGAATATAAAAAAGAACTCATTGAGAGTTGGAAAACAACAACCACTGCAGTTAATAAATAATCCTTCATAATTAAAACAGAGATCCTGTTATCGATCAAAAAATCTGAATCCATAATCATTGCTTCTTATTCTCTGCAGTCGAGACAAAAAAGAGAGAAAAAAAATTGAAACATTTTTTTTATAAAAAAATGACTATTTTCACCGGCGGCTCACCCGAATCATTCCTCCCCGCGCGTATCTAACGCTGTCGGATGACGTCACCACAAAAGCGACAAATATCCCTCTCTCGCCGCCGAAAATCTGTTATGTCATGTTAATTGACCGATCTACCCCTACTAGTCTAGGTTGTTTTGGAAACACGTGACGTAATGAGAGGGGGTAGAGATGTCATTTCAGCGGCGCTGTTGATGGGTTTATCAGGAAATGATGACGGCGGGGTTTTGAAAGATTCGACGGGGAGGAGATTTGGACGAATTTAGTACAACTCACCTGAAATTTTTTTTATTTTACAAAAATGTCCCTAATTTATTTTATTATCAGTGAGAGTTTGAAGTGATAGCATTTTTTGGGGGAGGTGAATTTTTGCTGACCTGGGCAGGTACGTATTTTTTACCATATTTGGGAAGGGCAAACGTTTTTTTTGAGTTTATATTAAGTTATATTTTACAGGTGACTAAAAAGATTGTCACATTTATTGAGATATTTTAATTATTTTGAAACAGCAGAAGGGTGGAGTGATATTAATTACATATGCTCTAGATTTATACCTGCTGTTAGTGATCATTTTTTTTTTTTGGTGTCAGACTGGTGGTATTTTTTAATAATAAGGATTCGGTTTTGAATAAATATATGATGGAATGACATACACTTGCAGTCATTTAATATAATCCAAAATGGTTAGATACGTCGTCTTATAAAAAGTATGGAGCATGTGGAGGACAAAAAAATAACTGATCGGATCTGGGTTGTAAGATATGTCTCCTGTGTTATTAGGCCTCAACCGATTGGATTCAGACTCGGACCTAATTGGATCGGACACGATTATACATGTAACATATCATATTTGATTTGGATCTAATCTGATTTGGATTTGAACATATAAATAGGTCGGGTCCAGATCCATCCCGTCCTGATCCGTTGAATTCAAGACTCAACTGTTTTATTAGTATATGTTCATATATTATAAAACTATTGATATTAGTTGACATATAATTTTGTTTCTTATTTATCAAGTTACATATATAAGTTTTAACTCATTTTTATCTAAAGTCCATAACCAAACCTATAAATCACAACCCATAAACAACCAAACTCACTCATTGACAAGCTTTATTAGTTTATTAGCTTTTGAATTTATATAATTAATTGTTTTGTTACATGATTTATGTTCATTGTTTAAGTTAACATGTTAGTGTTTATTGTTTTAAATGTTGTTTAAATTAATATGTAGTGTTTATTGTTTTAAATGTTTACTTTATGACACAAATAATCATTAGCACTTCATTTTAGTTCATTGTTATATTGTTTAGATTTTAGTTTATTTTGAATATTATATGTTAGTGTTTATTGTTTTTAATTTTACAAAAATATATTCAAATATAATGTCAAGACACCAGTTTAGGAAGTTCAAAACTAATATTTTATACAAAATTTTCATAATAGAATGATAAAGCAAACAAATTCATGACCTCTCCATTTTTTTTTTAGAAATCATATTTGGGTCGGATCGGACTTAGACCTGACCTGAATCCGGGTTCGAGTCCACATTTTCCTGGACCTGGACCCGCCGGGTCTTACCATGGGTAAAGCATATACATCGTCTAACGGTGTAAATACTTTGTTAAATTTTTTTATATATCAAAATACAGTCTTATATATCATGTTAGAAATCTAGTGAAACATATACATCGTCTAACGATGTAAATATTTTGTTAAATTTTTACTCACACTTATTAAAAATGATTTTATTCAATTTAATATGACACGATATATATACTTTTTATTAAAATATGTACCTCAACAAATAATATTTACTATTTAAAAATAAAAATATGTTTGGCCTGAAGTCTTAACTTCAAAAATTATTGAACAGTTTTCATACTTAAGATAAATGTGGATCACAGTCTGTAGACCCACTCAACTAAAAATCGGTCCACTGTACTGTGCAGACCACTTTGTCCACAGGTTCTTGGTAAGAATCGAAACCATGCATGACCTTCAATTAAGTCTATCAATCAAACAGATGCAAATCAAATACGTTAATATCCATATCCAAATTTTTAGATTTGGATAGAAACATTAATTTTTGGATTCGGATATCTACGGATATGGATCGGATATTGATATTTTTCAAATAAATAACATTAAATTTGATAATCAAATGATATATTAGAAAGAGATAAAAATTAAAATTCAGATTTTAAGGTTTATTATTTCTTTTAGATATTATATATTGAAAATTTAATAGTAATATAATATATCATGATTGTGATTAATGATACAAGATAAAAAAATATGAGAAAATACAATACAAATATATTTTTATAATATATGTTAGATACAAATATTTTTTTAATCAGATACATTGATATCCATATCCACATTCTGAATATTTGATTATTGGATATTTCTAATTTTTTTGATACTGAGTCGGATCAGATTCATTCAAATAATTGAGAGGCATACCTCCAAAATCCATTCACTCTTTGACTGGTTGTTGGGACAATACAAAGGTAATTAATTCATACTAAAAATGATAAGATAATATTTAATCTTGTTATTATCTTAAATAAATTTGAACATTATGATGAAGCCACGCGAGATGCTCGTGATGGGGTGTTAGAAGTGGAAATTGCATTGTATCGAGCACCTGTGACACGTAGGGATGGCAATGGGATTGTTCCATTAGAGTACCCAACCCGCTCCTATCCGATTTGAGTTTAGGACAGATGGAGGATAAATAAGATGAAACCCAATGGATCTAGGAAGGGAAATGAGTTTACTTAGTAAAACTCACCTCAAACCGTCCCTGATTGCAATTAATAT
This sequence comes from Acorus calamus, assembly GCA_030737845.1. Classification (NCBI taxonomy): domain Eukaryota; kingdom Viridiplantae; phylum Streptophyta; class Magnoliopsida; order Acorales; family Acoraceae; genus Acorus; species Acorus calamus. Next base: position 26,876,566 of record CM060870.1, read on the forward strand.
TAAAATTAAATATTTATTATAATAATTACATAAATTTTATTTGTCATTTAATATTCCAAAAAAATATATATAAAAAATAAGAAAGAATAAACTCTAAGGCTAATTAAAATTTGAAATCATAAACAAACACGGGTTGGTATTAAAAAAAATGAAACATTATATTTGTCACTTGTTATGAAGATTGAAAGTTTATATTTCATATTTTATTTCTTATTTTGTAGAATTTATTCTAATAAATATTCATTTTTATTTAAGATTTTAATTTAGATGAAATATTACATAAAAATATATTTTAATATTTTTTTTCAATCCTGTCTTGACCCCACCTGGCTTGACCTATCCCGACCCGACCTAAATGGGACGGATTGGGGTGGGTTCAATTTTTTACATGCTTGTTGGGAAGAGTTTATGATGAAAATGCTATATCCGTCATGGGTATGGGACGGGTTTGAGATAGGATTTCGTGAGTAGGTTTGAGTTTGTGATTTACAAAAACCCATCCCAACCGGGACTGGATCCGGTCAGTTTAGTCAGTACCGAACTGGACGACGTGAAAATTGAACTCCACAACCAATTGTTGGGTATATATATCACTCTCTTATTAAATCCAATCAACTATTGGAGGAAATATGAATCTTAAGTATTATCAGTATCCAATAGAAGAGTGAAATATATACCTAATAATTGATTACGTAGTTCGATTTATATGTAGTACAGTTCAATTTTCATGTCGTCCAATTCGGTACTGACCGAATTAACAAGATCCAATCTTGACTAGATCCGGTCTCATCCCAATTCCCAACCCTTCTCGTTGCCAGTGGCACGTTAATTGGGATAGGAGTGCGGATTTAGTTGCATTAATAAGCAATGTGGGTAGCCATATTTCCAATCAGAAACGTGAAATGGTCAAAATTATCCTTCCATCAATATAAACTCAAAAGATGGTCTAATGCTTATATATGCGCACAAACCCTACCAACTGCAAACCAAAAAACGAAAAAGTGCGATATTACACTTTATCCATTTTGCTGCCCATACACTATTATTAGGCCTGTCAACGGGTCACGGGTCGACCTGAACCCGACCCAATAGAAGGCATAAATACCCGACTGAAGGACCCGACAATGAAAACGGGTTGGGTCTGGGTCCACCCTGACCCTATCCTATGGACCCGATGGACCCAATTGACCCAATCCAAATACTTTGTGATTTTTTTATTTATGATCCAACCCAACATTCATGATCCAACCAAACATTTATAACTAAATATTGAATACTCATTTAAAATTTTAAGCATTTGAAATATTTTTACAAAATTTAACTTCACGTAAAAGCGTAATAATCTAAACCGTATTCCAAATGTCATCTTATTAAACATTAAAAAATTAAAATAGTGAAAAACTATTTAAAATATATTACACTATTAAAAAGAAAAAAATGAAGCCATTGTAGGCCTTTGAGAAGTTTCTCAATCTCTCTTTGTCTAGCCTACTTTTGTTACTGGGTCAACCCGATCCGATCCGATCCAACCCGACCCGAGACCCGATGTGGACCCGATCCGAAGGACCCGCCAATCAAACGGGTCGGGTCCGGGTCCACCCCGTCCCGACCCGGACCCGACCCGTTGACAGACCTAACTATGATGATATAATATATATTATATTATCATAGTATATGAGATGATATCATAGTGTATGATGTAAAAAAAATACACTATTGTATTTCAGTATACACATCATTTAATATAAATGAAAAAGTGTAAGAGTGCAAGATTTGTAAATGAAAAAATCTTACACTCGTGTATACTATTGTATCTCAGTATCTCAAACCGAGATATGTATACACATCATTTCATATTATTGTATGAAATATTTCATACAATAATGGAGGTTGAACTATCGTATCTCAATATATACTTGATAACATACTATTGTATTTCAATATACACATCATCTTAGTATACACTTCAATGAAAGAGTGTAAGATTTTTTTAAAAAAAAGTATAAACTGGAATTAGGGCTAGTGTCACGGGGTCAAATTTTGAACTAGAAATTTTCCCCGTGCGGCACCGATGCCCCCACCGGTCAGCCCCGACACAATCCTTAGGCACCCACAGATTTACAGGAAACACTCTTCTCAACATTTTTTATTCAACTCCCGGAATACAAAAGAAATGACTCAAGGACTTGTGTTTCATGAAGGATCACACTTACACCCTTTATATAGACTGCCTCAGTCTACAGTTACAAAAAATTCAGCCCACGTAGGAGCCCCACTTGCCAGTAACTACCCATGTTCCCAGCATGGATTGGTTACGGCAGTTACATAACCTACATACTCTGCCCACAGTTGTGGCAGTTACATAACTGACCACACCTTGTCCACTTTGCGTGCATCACGTGCCACCTCGTCCCACAAGTTGTCCACGATTCTGCTTCATGCGCTCGATACTCCGCTCGTTCTCGCTCGCATGCTAAGTGGTCCGGCCAGTGTGGATGGTGCGTGCCACGCCGATGCCTACGCGCGCATCTCCCTCACTTCCACGCTCAGTGCAAACCGTCTGCCCTCGTGGCGCATTAGACCGTGTAACCGTGTGCGTCTAACTGCCCACCCTCACATCCCTTGCAACTGCCCGTGTTCGTGGTGATCTCGCGTATGCTACGTCGCGTCCCGCACCACATCACCCACGTTTTCGCAAGTTTCGTGCAACCACTCGCTCACTTTCAGACTGCGTCTCTACGTGCCCCACGTTATGTCATGCACCACGCATCTTCCACACTTCCACACCTTCTGATTGTGCTCACGAGCCATTGTGCACTCGTGCACTTGGTGCACACCTTGAGTGCATCCGGTCACCCTACCCGGATGCCCACTGGTTCTCCGACTGGTACACCACGTACTATGCGGATTCCCTTTTGGTTGGAGTGATCATTGCGCATCACTCCTGCATATCCTCCCACGTGCCCACGTCTGGCTTATGCAATCCAGTCCTTGCAAGGCCAGATCCCTTCTGAGTGTCCATGTGTCCCCCGAGTCATTGCGCACTCGGTGCATATCTTAGGACACGACTGGCAACACTGCATAGGTTCTCCCGAGTCCGTCCGGTAGATTTGCTAAGTGTGCCCGGACACGATGTCCGGCACTCCAGACATGTTACCCGACACTCCCGATCGAGTTATCCGATGTTCCCGGATGTATTGTCTAACGCTCCCGATCAGGGCTTCCGAAGCTCCCGGTCTAGTTGTCCAGCAAGCCCACGTCATTGCGCTCGTGGTGCCTCCAGACATGTTCCTGACACTCCCGGTCGAGTTATCCAATGCTCCCGGATGAATTGCCTGGGCTTCCAAAACTCCCGGTCTAGTTGCCCGGCAAGCCCACGTCATTGCGCCCGTGGTGCCGGCTCATTTGGATCACGCTTCTCGGCCATGCCTCCGTGTATGACTGGGGTCCGTTCCAGTCATCCCCACATGTCTCCGAGCCACATACGCGTCCCGCTCATCTTGACATGTCCGCAAGCCATTACGCGCTTGCACCCAAACATGCCTGGCACGTGTCCCCTTCACATGCCATGAGTTTTAGGGTGTGACAGCTAGAATGGGGGTTGGATGTATCATTTTCTAACAAAAAAAAATATGGGCCCGATAAAAAAGAAAATCCCTAATATTCCCCAATAAGCAACACAACCCCCCTCCTCCCCCACACAAAAAATAGGAAAAATGAAAAAATAAACACATGTTGTGGCATATCTATAACTCTTGAGAATCTCCTTGATATCTTAGCTTCAGTAAAAATTTCATGCGATTTCGAGTTCATGGAGCCTTTGATTTCTACTAGTCGATTTTTCTATAATTACTTAAAAATCTAAAAAGTGGACCTTTACGGACTTGTCGCTTCAGGAACGCGTCGGCCACCCGTTCTCCGTCACTTATAGCCACCCTGGGGAAGACTTATCAAGAAAAAAAATACTTATCAATGGCTTAATGGTGGAGTTTGGCACTTGGTAATTGGTATTAGAGGTTTCTATTCTATGTGAGTACACCATGGTATGTTTTATAATCTCCTGAATTGGGGGGGCTTCCTAAGCTGTGTGCGTATGATTTTTGGTATATCATATGATTTCGATACACGAATAAATTAGGTTATTATAAAGAACTGCTACCATAGGAGAACATTCCAACATCAATAGCATGTCCACAGTCCATTATTCAGTAATAATAAATAATTTAATACATTTGGATTTGAAACAAGGATTGAAATCTTACTTCGTTTTAAGGAAAGGAAATATTTTATGGATAAACAAATTTTCAATAACGAATGATAATATATATACAAATAGATAGAGATGATAATCTATTAGGATGTTTGTTTGATTCCCCTAGAGTCTAATTTATACATGTTGGTAATGTTTATTTTTTAATCTTTGAAAAATGATGCAAAACCATGGGCATGCCTTTGACTAATTGAAATTGCCCTGATATGGACATGCCTTTGCCCTGATATTGTATTCTCTTTTCACTTGTTAATTTTCTTTTCACTTGAAGTTGCAATTGTTAATTTTATTGTCGCAATTGTTAATTTTATTGTCTTCTGCAGAATCAACTATTCAATAAATTGGTTTTCCCTCAAATAATATCAATTGGTAACTAAGAACATTGACATTTCCAATCCAAAAAATCAAACATAAATTATTCCTCCAACGTTCTTGTGCATGAGATCAACCACCAAGCCCAATATAACAACTAACAATAAAACCAAGGGTGCGGTTATTCCCACCCACCATGTTCACAATCCCACCATTCAATATTTACAAAAAAACCTGGATTTCCATTTTCATTATACTGTATCAATCCCACCACCCCAAATTAAATAACAACACAACCCCACCACCTAAATTAAAATAAAATCAAACATTTATTTCTCCCAACATCTCTCTCCCTTTTTTCCACTGTCGACGGTGTAGATACCCCAATTTTGACCGTTCAAAAAGATAAAAATACTTCAAGTAACATTTTTAAATGACCACATTTGGATCAAATAGAAAACTACTTTAGAGAATTAGAGAAATAATAGATAGGAGAAACTCTGGCCACAACACTTAGAAAAATTAAGTGACCAGAAGCCGGGCGGCTAGTTGAAAGTAGCCGTCCCTCACTAGGCGGCTAGTTTCAACTAGCCGCCCCTTAACCGCCCCCAACCGCTTCTTTTAGATGGGACATAAAGCAACATTTTATGCTGAAGATTATGGCGGTTTTTTCCAATTAGCCGCCCCTTCTCTGACGGTTCAACCTTAGTAACCGCCTCAAGTCACCGCTTCTCAGAGATTGGACGTTTGACAGGTCATCATACCGGCGGCATCTCCTATCTAGCCGCCCCTCACTGGGCGGCTAACTACAATTAGTCGTTCCTGCCCGGGCGGCTAAATTAGGGTAGCCGGCTCGCATCTGGACTCACCCATAAAGCATAAAACAACTTTATTTAGGTGTGAAGTTACTTAGCCTCACCCTTTTGTTCAACCCATGCTATTACCCAATGGACCATAGAGTGCGTCTTTTTGCAATGATGGTTACTTGGCCACACCCTCTTACCTAACCCATGCTATTGCCCAAAGAATAATCCCATGCACCCTTTTCTACTATAAAAGGAAGGGTAGGGGTGAGAACCAAGGGGTGGCCATTTTCATTTCCAAAGTGTGTGTTAGAGAAAGAGAAAGAGAGAGAGAGAGGGAGAGAGAGCCCTAGTTGAGAGAGAAGGAAAGTCATCCCCCACCAAATTCCACTCTCTATAAACCCCCTCTCTAAACCATTGTCCTAAACCACTCTTAGCCCTAGCCAAACAAATCCAAATTTTTACCTAGGTGCTGCCCAAATCTAGAAGAGGAAATCACCAACACCACTTTCAATCCTCATTACCACCACCCTAGCCAAAGCCAAAACACTTCCCTACCTAGGTTCTGCCCAAATCCAGAAAACCCAAAACCAGGTACCATGCGGCTAGTCCCAACCAACCGTCCCCTACCAGGCGGCTAATTCCCACTAGCCGACCCCCTCCTAACCCTTTTTTAGTCTCATATCTCCTCTCGTCAAGCCCCTGAAGCAGAATAGGATTACCTGTTTTTCACCTCTGTGTACGGTATACCCGTGTCCCAGAGAGGAGACCCCACAAACACCCCCCGCGAGGCAATCAAATCCAACACCAACTTTTCCTGCTTTTTGAGAAAGCAGGTGGCGATCACAAACAACAAACTCTGTCTTTCTGAGAAGTAGTCGGGCGGCTCAGGAACGACTCTCCAGGCGGTGATCTGATCAGTCGCGAGACGGACCAGGACCAAGTTAGCAGGAACCCCCAGTTTTACATACCGACAGACGGGAATTGGCGATGTCGATGGTCCGGCCAATCACAGCCGACCCCCCCTCTCTCCGGCGACACTCAGATTCGTCTCTAAAGGCACCTTGCATCTTCTTTTTTTGTGTATGTGATGCCCTAGATGAAAGAAGAGGGATCCAATGTGAATATGTGAGACAATCTTGATTTGTGTTATTTTTTTGGATTTGTTGTGTCTTCATGTGGCATTTGTGATTGTTTTTTTGTGGTTGTTGTGTTGGTTGTTGAAGTGGTGGTACATTTAGGGTTTGTTGTTGTGGAAATAATTAAACAAAGTCAAAATACATTTGCCGAGTTGACGGAGTAATGTCATGTATTATCGATTAGGTTGACAGATAACCGTCGAACTGGGACTTCTGTAAACAGTCATACCCATTTGACACACTAACGTCGAAATACATACTGTAATGTTGACAACGGTAATCACATCTGTAATTGTTTGGGTTGACTGATGGTTGTCGAACTAGGGCTTATGATACACTAATGTTGAAATATATATTACAGAGTTGACGGAGTAATGTCATCTAATATCGATCGGGTTGACGGATGATCGTCGAACTGGGTTCAAAAAGTGAAAACATATATACTCAATCAGTTCCTGTGGAGATTACATGATGAAAATCGACTAAGACATCAAATTAAGTTCATCTGTTGATATTGCATACAAACTTCCATACATTACTAAACAATACCACATTAAAAATTTCATGCATTGCCCACAAACATTTAAACAACATGTACTAATTCAAAATCTTTCAAAAAGACTAAACAACTTGGTAAAAAAAGGGCCTAAACACAAAAAAAGCATATGGGACATCGCCGTCGATCATTCATTTGATGTGACCTACACTATGTCTCAACTGAGTCGGGAAGTGTTATTCCATCTTTGAAATACTGGATCACATGTTGAATCCCTCGATCAGCAGTGGTACCAGCAAAGACATGGCTTAAAACCCCTACATTTGAGTAAACAAGTCAAAGAATCAAAGACATGGCTTAAAAAAAAGAAGAGCTCTACCATACATTACTTATCTTCCTATCAAAACCCTAAGTTCGAATAAAAAAATCCCAATACATGTAGGGTATTGGTTTTAAACTAAACAGATGCAACATTGGAATGTGCAGTTTAACAAATCTATAAATCATCCTCAACAAGATCGATTGCTAAGCTAGGCACCTCCAGAACGGGAAATACTATTTCACTAGTCTTTAACTCATTCATTCATTTTGTAACTACGAATGCAATCACACTAAGCTATTGAAACCTTGAAAGTTATAAAATATGAGGATTACATTGGACTGCATATATCAAAACTATATGATCAATTAATCTCACACCTTCCATTACAAGTCAAACCTATTATAGAAGACGTATCATTTTCCAAGTGCAACAATACAACATTGAGCATGTTCTGAAGGAAAGATGAAATGCAAATGATCTTCATTTGAAAAATCCCAACATACAGAATGCATTACGAATACTTTGTTAGATATGTATTTCTTAAAATAATTCACATGTCAAAGGGTACAAGATTCCTTAATTGGTAATATCCAACCCTAAAACCTTCACTTATCTAAAAATACCCTAAATTCCTACCAAAACCCAAACTTACAAAAAAAAACGCACATTATTTGTAATGTAAGAGTTTAAACCAAACAAATGGAATCACACACATGGCTTTCAATTCCAAAAAAATAAAAATAAATCAAATCATACATTGATTTAACAATATCCTAGCTTCCTATCAAAACCCTATCTTTGAATTAAAAAAATCTCAATACTTGTAGGGTAAGGGTTTATACCAAACAAATACAATCACAATTATAATTTACAATCCAACAAAAAAAAGACCCCAAAATCACTCAATTTCTCTAAAAACATCCTAAATACCTATGAAAACTCTAACTTACAATAAAAAAATCCCTCAATGAATGATAAGTAGGAAGAAATTGGATAACTCATGAATCACTAATAACAATGGAGGAAAAATAGATTTGAAGAATCATTTACCTCTCTATAGGTGCTTGGGGGCGTCATGGGGGGAGTTAGGGCGGACTGTGAAAGGGGATTCCGCCACGGTAGCCTCACGGCGGTCTCTTGGTGGTCTTGTGGCAGCCTCGTGGTGGACTCTCGGCGGATTCACGACCGAAATCGCACCGGATGTGAAGGAGAAGAAAACCTAAAAAACAGAGAGAAGGGGAAGAAGAGAGAGGTTTTCATTTCAAAATAGGTAGGTGGTGAGGTTGGGATTGCATTAGGTGTGTATTTATTATGAGGTGGGGTTGGTGTAAGTTAAATTGGGAGGTGGGGGGTTTAAAAGGGTGGTGTTGCTAGTAAATTGGTTGGTAGGAGTAACCGCACCCTAAAACCAATCTTCCTTTGGAAAAAAAAACTATTATCTATACTACTTATAAAAGCACCAATCTTGAAAAAACATTCAGTTTCCTCTTTTACCCTTTTCAAATCATGAAATTCCATCCCTGTCCCGAATAAATTAAATTAATAACTTTCAAACCAAGCCAAATTTTTTTTAATAAGATTTACTCCATCCGGTTCGACTCCTCAATCAAACCGACGCCCTTCGAATTCGACCCTCCTCCTCTACCTCCCCTCATCCATCCGACTGCCCTATCTCCGCCTCTACATCTCCTCGGGATCTGCCTCCTCCTCCTCTGTTTGATGTCACACCTCCACCAGGACGTCGGCTTCGGACTCTCCACGACTCTCTACGAAGGCGACATATGACGCAGTCTGATCGTGTGCCAGTGCAAGATGGTGGTGGTCGACTCTCTCGTCTCTGCCGTCCGTCTGTTGTATCCATGTTTGTTCCTATTTTATTTTATTTGCCATTTTGAAGATGAGAGATTCATTTTGTCTTTTTTTGCTTGAGTTGGTATAACAGGAGATGTTGTTTTCAGTAGTGCCTCAACAAGACGTGAGTTTTTGAAATTGAGAAGGTAAATTTTTTCGTTTGTCCCTCTTCATCTGCTCTATTGATTGTTGGATTGTTTTTGCTTTTCTAGGATCTATTTTGGGTTTTTAATTTTGCTTTTTTCTTATTGTGTAAAATATTATTTTACCTGATCACCCCAGATTTCATTGAGGTTAAACTTATATGATTATTCCTCACATTAGTGGTGTATGGATATATGAATGAATAATAATATAGGGGAAATGCGGATTACATTCTACTTTAGTAATGACTATCTCTGCTTTGTGCAATTCATTGGGGTGTAATTTCATATGCAAGTGTTCTCAGTTTTCAATCTGTTTAGTCATTGGCATGGAATTGATTAAATTAAATTTCAAAGAATTTGGAATTGGAAGGAGTGGTGAAGAAAAAAATTAGAGGTTTCCCTTCCACAATCCACACCGGATGAAGTGAGCTTAAATTTTTTATTTTTTTTATTTTTGAAGGTCGATTTATCAATTGTTTTCAAGATTTTAATTAAGGTTTAACACTTTGTTTAGGTTTGATCTGACACAAGATGAAGTGAGCTTAAATTTTATTTTTATTTTGAAGGTTGATTTATCAATTGTTTTCAAGATTTTTAATTAAGGTTTAACACTTTGTTTGGGTTTGATATGTAGCTTTATGTGTGTCAGATTTGTGTTTTGATTTGTTATGTGGGTTTACAACTGGACAGGAGACGCTGATTTGTGTCTTGGATGTTTTTTCAAGTTAATGAATTTGGTGGACATCCCACCCTTTCATTCAAGAACCAGGTCTCTTTGTTCCCTTGGCTGGGTTGCATACTTGCATTGCAATTGTTGTACACAGGAAATGGCAATGATCACTGGCAATGTTTTTATATATTTTATTGTTCTGGTGGAGTCACTGGTAGAGTTTTTTCAGGCCATTTGAGCCTTTGCATATCTTCGTTATTTGGGGTGGATTAAGGCTGTCATACATTAATTTTATTGATGAAATAGACTATGAAAGTCTAAACTCAATAGTTTTTAGTTATTTTATGCAATTATGCATTCTGTATAACACTATCTTTTGCAATTGCTAAGTTGTTATTAATTTGTTTGTTTACCCTTTCAGGAGAGGTTTATCTGAATCAGAAATAAAATTTCTTAAGGAGGTATTACTCATCTACTTTTGCTACAGTTTCTCATAAAGAATCCTTGTCAGGTTTCAGAATGTAAGTTTGCAATTTGTGTAAAAATAAGTAATAATTTCCTCACACTTTAATGACATGTTCACATTCATTTATGAAGCATTAGAGGTTATAGTTGGAATTACTTATTGCTTCTAAGAAGGGTTTTAGGTGGAAAGCCTCTTCCTATAGCAGCTGTTGTTTCTTTTCTTTTTTTGGTATCACATATCCAAGGAAAAATTGCAGAATATGAGAACTCTTATCCTCTCTGGACTTCTCTTGATGCACTTTCTGGAGTCATACCTGACTATTATCAGTTTATCACTCAAGAAATGCACATCGAACTTAAAATCCACATATAATTATTGATTCAAGAGTTCACTCCTTTTTCCTCATTTTTTTGGAATAAAACAGTCGGACTTCAATGTTTGTTCACAAATTATGTGATTGGTTGTAGAAAAGTATCGATTTAAGTTTCCAATAGGGAGACTAGATTTCTGTTTCTTGTGAATAGCATTCAGAGGGATGATGATACATTGAAAATCAGTATTATTTCTTTTGAACAAGCTTGACTTTAATAATTTTCAGTGTAAACATTTTCTAATGCAATCCCTAAGTTGTGATACCAGTTACTTGGGGGTCCCTGTTTTTCTTCCTCATTTTTCAAGTGTAGTAATTTGATTTTATATGATTTGGTTTACTAATGTCAAGATATTAACTTGTCTAGAAAGAATACATTATTTATCTGTTTCCATTAACTTGTTGAATCCTTCAATGGATTGGGAATTTTTTGACATGGATAATAAACGGAGTTGATACTTACAATTGTTGGAGTTAAGATGATTGATCTTTATTATGAATTTTACAACATCTGTTCTTGACATATTTATAGGCAAACACATCAAGCACTTTCACAGAAATCCTTGGTCACCCTCTATCATTGTTAGATTTAGAGGATTTTCTAATTTGAATTGCAGCTGCAAGCTTTCTATTTTCTTTGATATTTGTTTAAATTTTTTTTATTATGATGATTATTTATACAAGCTAACTTTGTAATGTAGAATAAATCTGTGCAAGAAAAAATTCTTCAATCAGACGGCATGAAAGACATTCCTCTTGGTTTGTGGCACTCTATTCTATTCTTATTTCTATTTATATATATTTTTAATACACTAGACTATTCTATTGTACCACCTTATGTAAGTGTCAACACTTACCAAAAGATTGATTTTCCTTTCTTCTTTGTTAGAAACTGATAGAACTAGATTGATTTTCCCTTTCTTCTTTGTTAGAAACTGATAGGACTAGAAACCAGAGGCCATTGTACATGAAGCATCCCATGTCAAAATTTACATGGACTACAGCTAAAGAAGATGACATTGTAAGTAGATCTTACTGGTGGAATATCAGAGGCATTATATTTATTACAGGATGTTTTTTCCGCTGTTCCTGGACATCTATGATTTCTCTTTAGAAAGAGGAATGGTTTTAACATTTTCAATGTGCCAATTTTTTAAATTATTTTTACATGATGGAACTTCTGAATAATAGATCAGAAATTATTGATATTATTTCTCTGTGATGTTGGAGTTTTGTTGTGGCCCTTAGATACTTTCAAGTTTCAACTAATGCATATTCCTTTTGGACGAACCTATCTACATGCAGTCACTAACATATTTGATGAAATCTGGGTGCACGAACATGGAATTGAATTTATCTACTTGTATTTGACATGAATGTATTTTGTTGCATTTGTCAGGCAGAGTGGTCAAATATGTGCTTAGGATATTTGAATAACATTGAGAACTTTTATAAAGGGAAAGACAATGCCGAGATCATTTACAACAAAGCTGTCCAGGTAGCAATCTGTGCTCGCAGATGTAGCCAGTTTGTTTTTAGTTTTTTAATTTCAGTTGAATGTATAGTTATGAATTGCTTTTTTTTCTTAAATACATAGATGTTCCAATGGGAAGGATGATGACATGCAGACTCTTTTAAAAAAGGAGCTAAAATCAGGGGATTTAGCTGGTCTTCACCATGAGCGTCTGACTGACACATGTGTGTTATTGTAACTATACACACACATGCAGGCATACTCATATTCAAGCAGCAATCCACATTCCTATATTTACTGCATGTTTTTTTATATCAGGTGGGCATTTATTGATTTGATTGCAGGCCCATTTTCATGGGGTCCTGTTGTTGGTGGGGAAGGTGTTCGCACTGGGCATAGTTTACCAAATGTTGGAAAAACCATCGGGGCAGTTAAAGGTATTGTTAACATTTTATCTAATCATGCATCGTTTGGTCTTGTCACTAACTGCTTTTTCTATGTGTAATATTTAAATGCAGTAAAAATTGAAATTACTGTAGAAGAGTTAATTGTAAATGCTTTCTTAAGAAAATTGTACGTGGTAAAATGCGCTTAATGCTGATAGCAAACTGAATTAACTTGATAGAGCTTCTATTTTATATGTAATGAATGCACATGCCTTATGATGAATTATGTTGGGGATATGTGTAAAAGCATATTTGAACATTTATTTGATTATGCAGCTGTTTTCAAATACAATTTTTAAAATTGGGTACCAAGCATCTTTACTTGCTCATCATTTGGTTATAAATATATATATATATATATATATATGAATTTATAACTTTATGCAATTTCATTTGCTTTCTCTCATTGTTGTTTCTGCAATGAATTATCTATCCAAACACAGTGGAATGGCAATGGTCAAATTTTGCATGTATTCGTTGCCAAAATTTAAAAATCTGCTGCAATTTTAATGTTAAAACATTTTTTTTAGTGTACATTCATGAAACTCGACACATTGAATTTGCAGCTTATTGTTATGTGAGCGGGTGATTTGTTGTTTGGAGGGGCCAAGAATCGGCATACTATATGAGACTTCATTTGCTGGTAACCACTGAGCAATCATGTTCCATTTATTCAGAGTTCTAAATCTTTGTTTTTCCTTTTTCTGTCCTCCTTTCATGAGTGACAAATTAAATCATCAAAATGGCATAAAACTTGAAACAATTGGTCAATGATATAATAGTATCATTTGATAAAGTTCTAATTGCTAAACATACATTTATTCCCACAAGATGGCAATAAGTTTGCTAAGATTAAGCATCTTGTCAAATGGGAACCTCTATTCTTGGTCAACAATTAGTCAATGGCATGTAACGATATCACTTGCAACTCCATTCATAGCTGTCACATTAGTTGCTTTTATCTTATGTTTTCAAACGCTTCCTGAACTCCAAGACCTTTCAATGTAAAAAGTCCAATAACAGTTGGTATGCCCTATTCGGGCTAATTTTCTTTTAAAAAATGGTGTGCCCTCTCCGGTTCTCTATTAAAGATTGGCTGGACAACTTTTAATCAGTTTGCCCCCAATTAATATTTGACATTGACGTCTTGGTACTACCTACCTCAAGTAACTTTAGAAAAAGTTTTGGCTAGATAAGAATATGGGCACTAACACAGGATCAGGGCACATACAACTCTTCATTTTCAAATTTTTGGGTTATGGACACATCCATGTTAAATAATATATTTGAGTATACATTTTCTCTCTATCACTAATATAAGTGCAATAAGCATAATTTCGTTCGCACTATGTTTTGTATAGGCCTGTATTATTGTTATTGATATTTTATATCATGGTTTGTATATGTAGCACAACTTGTCACCATAAATTGTGTATATAGTGTGATTTGATTTGTCAAGTTCAAGGTATCACTGCCCAAGTTTTGGGTGTTTGACATTGATATATTAGTCAGCTACAAATACCAGTGCATCATAGTATGCATTTTTTTTGGTGAAGGTCTTGTCTGAAGTGCGGTTGACTTTTTTCTTGCATTGTTCTAAAATGCTAATAGAATGCTTAATGTGATCTTACTATTGTTCTAATGTCAACATTGTGTTTTTTTTTTATATTCTGTTTTGTTGCTAGAGTTAAAGATGATTATAAGATGGTGTCTGTTGGTCGTCCCACATTTTCTTTATGACTAAAATTCCATGAGTTACTGACCATTGTACTTGATGACTACTTTTTCTTAGCTTAACTTACCTCTTATGAAGAATCCATAGTATTGACCCATTTGTTTTTGTATTTGCCTAAGTGAACCTTATGAAATTTATCATGTTGTGCTTAAAAGTAAATTTCTTGAAAAAAATGACTGTGATTCAGCACACAGTTTTTTTTTTTTTAAATACGAGATGCAGAAAATGATCATCTTTCTTCGAATGCAATGGTATGCCTGCAGTCAGCATCATCTATATTTTTGTGGTCTAATATGTTTCCTCCTTTTGGTGAAACCCGTCATTCTTTGAATTAGAGATGCTATTGTACTTATTTAGTTGATGTGTAATTTTTACAGAAATTTATAGACTATGTTTGAGCCATTTTACAAGGTTTTGTTGGTAGACCTTGTAAAAGGTTTTGGGAGCAGGTATAATGTTAGAATTTTAAATTATCTTATAGAGCCTTTGATCAAATATTTTGTTTATAATCATTATATTATTTGCTAAGCTCTAATTTTGCATGGGTATGTTCGCCTTATCAAGGAATTCTACGGTAATTAGATCAGAGAGCTATACCATACCCTTTCATACAATATGATTGAATTCACAGTCGATGATTTTGATTGGTGGGTGCCTACTCTTCTACTCATCTTGCATTGGTGGTTTTTTTGTCTAGCATTGCACCTGAAACTTGATCTTGTCAATTTAATTGATAAAATGTGTCAAGTCAATGCACTTGGTTTCAGTACTACCTTGGGTTGGGGGAAAATAAATTTTGTTCATTATATCTTACATATTCATGCAAAACATAACCTTTTGTAAGCAGGACACCTTACAGCATGTCCTAATGATGCTTAATAATTTGGTGAAGAGAAAAGGACAGTGTTTGCATAATCATATTATATGAAGTGATAATACTTCATAACCTGGATGCACTGATCATATGGATGTTCATTTTTCCTTCTGCAGCAGGGTGACCATCAGCCTAAGATACGCAGATCTCACCTTGATCCTACCATCTCGAATCAGAGTTTTGGCGTGGGCTGTTCATCCCTCCAAGAAAATCTCTACAACCGACGCGTTGGGAACTGGGTCGATCCTTGCCCAATCAACTCCCTCTCGTCTTCCATTTGCGGAGGATCTTTTGATAACGTTGTGTTTGCCAGAAGGTGCTCCTCTAATTTAAATCCATGCCATGCTTAAACAATATCATTAGTTTCTTAAACTCTTTTTACCCGTGTACTTTTTTTTCTCTGATCCCCTCACAGCATACGCGGAGATAGTGCTGAACCTACTGCTGATACTCCAAGAATTTTTCCACTCCTGAAGGATGACTGCCAGGTTTTATGCATGCTTCTAAATGCATCCAGTTATGATCTGACTAACACTGGCAACAGTTATGAATTGAGACTAATCACAGGATCTGTTAATAGAGTTCACATGTTTGATCAATTTCTTTTCCACTGTTTTGGTTTGCTAATAGTCCTCGTTTAATTTGTTCATCATAAATTTTCTTTTTTCAGCTTAGCGGGCTTACAAGTAAGAATCCTGTATATTGTTTTTTTGTTGAACTTAAGTTCAGGATTTACTTAGAAGAAATGAATTCAACTGGGATTGAAGCTCAATGTGGCCCTTGTGTTATCGCAAAAGCTATATTGATTGAAATTTATTAGATATAATAACAACAATAGATTGAGTTAAGGACTCCATTTATTCTCAACTTGCAATTGCATGCCATCTATCAGTTGATCTTGTTGCAGTCCCTCCAGACATCGCCTTCGCTGCCCATCTTGACACCGACCCGGCCCAGCTTGGTCATGGCCGACACGAAGGCCTCCTTGAAAGCCGTTGTGTTGCATTGGATGTGAAAAGGTTGACAGTGGGCCGGGCCTGGCCTGTGGGTCGTTGAAGAGAACCTGATCCGATGTCAAGAGGCCCATTCCCTTCTGGAGGTTTCTGTAGTAGGCGTTGTTGTTGAATGCGTGAGGGGTCTCCGGGTCCAGGGTCACGGAGATTCGCGGGTCCACGTTGGGATGGCACGTTTGGAGTAGTTGGGCTGCGTAGCTTGGGTTCACATATTGCAATGCGCGAACCCAAGCGTGTGCACTACTAAACACAAACATGGATCAAATGGAATCTGAACAATCTTATTTAAAGTTCAACCATCTTGTTAGATTTACCAAGCAACAAAAAAAAAATCTTGTTAGATGTGATGGTTATATGTAGCAAGTTTTTGTTGATTTGATGACTCCTTTGAATCTTTATATTTTATTAGCTACATGGTATAGTTATTTCCTATGTATTAAGACTGTTGGATATGTGGATACACAAAATACGAAGGAGTCCATGTTTAATGATACAGTTCGTCTTCTCCGAAATCATAGGGAGTCTTTAATCCATGCAAGTATTAGAGGTAACCTATTTAGTATTTATATAGTTCAGTATTTAAGATCTTAGTTAAATAATTTTTAATGACCTCAATTGATTTTTATCGAATTTATCTCATCATTTATATCATTTCAAATCGCTAACGGATGTTATTCCCAATGTTTCCCAATCATATCTCTATATGTGTAGCTTCTTTAATTTTTGTATACATTCATTTTATGCCTTCTTTACCTACACAATCACATATTAGATGTGAAGAAACAAACTGGTTTCAAAGATTTATTATTATGTGTTTATTGTGTGTGAGTTATTATGGTTGTTAAATGAATGATATTGACTTGTTATGGCTTGTATTCGTTTTACATGATTTGAGATATCATGATGGTTTATATATATATATATATATATATATATATATATATATATATATATATATGATTAGGTGCGGTCTGTGAGAACCGCGTATATATATCATTTTGTCAAGGTATATGTGTCAATAAAAAAAACATATCAGCTTATAGAAACATATACCTCACCGAGCTATATATTTCCTTTATCGATGTATACACACCTTTAAATGGTGTATATACATAGTTCGCACGGACTGCATGGACCGCATATTATATATATATACACACACACACATATATATATAAAGTTTGATTTATTTTTATTTTTTTAATTTTGCAAGCTACTCATGATTTTTCTTTGGACAATATAAAGACACGACATAGTGAACCAGTGAAAGGCAAAGAGAAGATAACAAGTAAAATGAGTTATGATCGAAAGTTTTACAAGTAATTAACTTGTTAGTATCGTTCCAACGTGTTAGACAGACACCCTTGTCATCAAAGTGTTAGATATATTATTTTTTCTGTATTGTTTATGTTTGATATATTTTGATTTTGAATTTTTTTCCTTAGATTCATAATTATATTTTTTATTTTAATTATTTTAATCTTTTTAGTGTGAATTGTTGAAATGAATATTTGTGATTTTCGTGAGGTTGGCTGGATGGGGCAGTTTGGTACCTTAATCTATTTATAGCTTTAACAGCAATCTAAACTTGACTCATTGCCAAAAACTTTATCAACCATATACTAAAAAATTATATGATTAAGGTATAAACTTTTAAAGATAATACTTCACAAAAAATCGATATTCTCAATTAATATATGTTTATTATAATATTTTAACAAAGTTGTTCATGTGCAACGCACATGTGCATCAACTAGTAAAACAAAACGAAAGAAAACATGTGTAAAAATATGAGACATTACGTGAATATGGTAGTCCAACAATCCAAGTTCTCTTGATTGATTTCATCTTCCAAGCCCCAACTTATACTTTCTACTCTTTTTTTATGAAAATAGGTACTCCCCTGAGTTTGATACCCTAAATTCTTTTATGAAGAGAGGAGTGCTAGTTAACTAATCAAAGCTTGGCTCGTTATACTTTGAATATTTTAAAAGTAGTACAAGAGACATTTTAGACTCCCAACTCTCCAAAACAATCATTATTTACAAAGTACAAAATTGTGATCTTGATTGATAATATTGAACTTGTTGAATGTAGAACATGTCCTAAGATTCAATCTTAGCAATTTAAGAAGAATAATGACAGAAAAGCAGATTGAGTCCTAATAAAATATGAATTTTATATGGGTTCAATAATTTGCTTACGCAGTTACGCCCATAGAAGAGAAGATCAATCAATTCATTTAATTAGGATACAAGATCTCTCAGCCACTCTCCTTCACACATCCCTCTCTCTCAAAACAATCATGTACAGTTTACCTCTTAAAATAGTTAATTTCAATCTTTTAACCATTATGATGAAGGGCCTAAATGAACATGGATGGAAAATATCAAAAACCCCCCACAACATATTCTCTAGTTAAAATTTCAGACAAATTTCATAAAAAAATCGGTTTATTTTTATTTTACATTCCACAAAGTACAAGTATGCTACACAACCAAATACCCTAATTCACATAACAAAATAAAAACTACACAGCCAAACCCATAAAAAAAAAATAAAAAAAATCATACAAAACCAACTCTATGAAAGCAAGACCAAAATAGACCCCCCCACACATTCTCTACATGTCGCACCTCGTCGTGCTGAACCCACCCCCGGCGGTCGCCCCCACAGGGAGGCTGAGGTGACACGTGGCCTTGGGAGAGTACTTGTTGGTCGTTATCCCCGCCACCCTGAACCTGACCCTCGTGTGTATCTCCACGTCCAAATTGTAGATCCCCACCCCCTTCTCCGTCCTGTACCTCGCTAAACCCCCCGCCCCTATCGCCACCGACCGCCCCTCGAACGCCGGCCTTAGCGTCGTCGTGTTCTTGTGTCCCTGGTGAAAAAAAATAATGTTTTTAATTTAAAATTAAAAGTTAGTTTGTTAAACAACATTATTATTATTACTACTACTACTACTACTTTTCTTATCACATTTTATTATCTTGTTTAACAAATTCAGAGGTTTGGTTTTTTTTGTTTTTTTTTCATATTTATATCTTATTTGATTTTTGTCATGGATTTGCCCCATCATTATGATTAAAATCAAACAGTTATAAATACATCAAATCATGAATGTATTCATATGTCGATTTCATTTGATAAATTTAACTGTTTGATTTTACGTCTTTTTTACAAGAAAAATAGATATATATTTTTTATTATATATTTTTATCAAAATATATACCTAATGTTCACTGTTTTAAAAAAATTAAAGCATCTGTGGACTCTTCGTGGGGCTATACGTACCAAACATTATCCTTAAATTCAATTGAAGGTTCACTCAATCCGTTTTACAATCCATTTTACAATCTCATACAATATAATAGCATAGTGCATATAGGATTACATCATATTACATGGAGTAAACTTTTTTTTAAAATATACTATTGTAATACTTTATTTCATATATCAGTATTTATTTAGTATTTATTTCATATGTATGTATGTTATAATATTTTTAAAAGGAAAAAATTCATGTAACCCCTATAAATTGCCTAAAATACATATAACCCCCGACTTTTTAAAAGCCCACTCCCAAAAAACACTCCAAAAAACACCTAAGTAAATCCAAATAACATTTTAAATTAAATTTTTGTTGATAATTAGGATTATTCTGCAAATATTCTGGTTAACACAAAAAAAAACTTAAAATGTTTTAAAAATGCAAAAACTGTTCAATAAAAATGACTAGTTTACCCTCTATTTATATAATCTATTCGGATTGATAAAATTATCATATACACAGTTTTTAAATTAGATCAACATCTTTCCAACAATACCTGGTAGAACGTCGGGAGCTCATCGTAGCCGATCCTCTCCCCGTCGTAGAAGGCCCTGCCCTCGACGAAATCATAGTATATACCGACCCTCCTGTTTGGGTTCCGGATAGTGATCACCATAGACAGGTTGTAGTTGAGTGAGTTTGAGTTTGTGGTGCTGTTGGAGAGGTCGAATTTGGAGAGGTTGGCGTCGGTGACATAGACCTTGATCTTGTTGGGTCGAACGACGAGCCAGAGGACGAGGACGGCGATGCCGATGAGGACGATGACGGTGAGGAGGATCATGAAGAGGCTGCAGAGGAGGCAGCCGCAGCAGGGGCCACAGTGGTGGCGGCGGCGGCGGTTGGGGATGGGTTGCTTTGTATCGGCCATGTTTTGTACAGATATGTCTTGTATTAAAAAAAGATAAGAGTGTGTTCAAAGCATACAACGAAAGAGGGAAAAAACAAAGGGTGTTTTGTGTTTAAAAAGAGAGGGAGAGAGAAGTGTTGTTTGTGTAGGGTTTGTGAGTATATTATATAGGGAGAGTGGACATGGAAGGTTTGGGAGAAACTTGGATAGGTGTGGGTTAAGATATTGATAAGGGAGAGAGCAACATTTGGATTTACTGTAGGGGGGGTTCTGGCACTTGGTAACAGGTGTTAGAGGTTTCCATGTGCATGAGTCACCATGGTTTTGTTTGTCTGTTTATTGTCACCAGAATTGGGGGGAGTAGGCTGTGTATGCATTCTTTTGCACACAGTTCTTTTTTTTTTCCATACCCAAATCTACTAGTACTATATGCGTCGATAGAAAATCACTGAAACATAGACTTACATTAACAAGATATATGCATCGATATAAATTTTTTATTTTTTTATAAATGTATCAATGTAATTCAGCAGAGGAATATATGTTTTAGTTTTTATAAAAACATGCACTTCATTAAATGAGATATACTAATTTTTAAAAAATTCAAGACGTGCATAGGCTGGAATTTGAGCTGGAAAAGGGGCAGTCAAACATTATCCTTCTTGTCTGTCTGTCATATGGTTTCCAGACACAAATATATCAGAGGTTTCCAGACACAAATATATTAGATTACTATGAAAGAACTGCCACTATAGGGGAACCTTTCAACATCCATAGCACGTGTACAATCCATGCAATTCATTATTCATTTTTTTTTTTTTTTTTTTTGAAAGTAAACGGTAGAATTCATTATTCATTGTTAAATAATTAAATATCTTACCAATAATTAAATATCATATGGTTTCCAGACACAAATATATTAGGTTACTATGAAAGAACTGCCACCATAGGAGAACATTTCAACATCAATAGTATGTGTACAATCCTTGCAATTCATTATTCATGGTTAAATAATTAAATATCTTACCAATAAATAAATAACTTAATGAATTAACAAATTTTCAATAATAAATAATAAATATACATATAGATAAATATGATAATCTATTAGGATTCTTTTTATGCCCCTATAGAGTCTGATTACGTGTTGACAATGCTTAATCTTTGAAAAATGGTGTAAAACCATGGACATGCTTTTGACTAATTTAAATTGCTCTTATTATATTCTCTTTTCACCCAAAAGCCCTTAGTTGCAATTGTTAATTTTATTGTCTTCAGCAGAATCAACTATTCAATAAATTGGTTTTCCCTCAAATAATTGGTAATAATAACTAAGAACATTGATCATTTCCAATCCAATGGATCAATTAAAAAGATCAAACATAAATTATGCCACCAACATTCTTATGCATGATCAGCCACCTAGCCCAATGTAACAACTAACAACAAAACCAATGTACCTCTACAAAAAACAATTAAAACGAAACAAAGAAAAGAAAAAAAAACATGGTCCTCTTAAGAGAGTTAACCCAGTGAACTTCACCCTCAGTCCATTGAGGGATTCATGTCATTATAATTTTTTATGCCAAAATGGTGCACCAGTAAAGCAAGCATTAACAATTAACATTCAATGATGACAAATTGAATTCAAGCATGCACCAGTAAACACACAAACAGAGCTGTGTCACACACAATCTTTTTATGCCAAAATGGTGTGGTCATGTTGCATGTTTACAGAAGCAACAACTGAGGAATGATTACACTAAGAAGGCTCAAAGCATCATCAGTTTAACAGTGTCATAGATGAGTTTTATTTCATGAAGAAACAGGAACAAAAACTTCGTTTGAGACCAGGGAAAAAAATGGAATAAAAGAGAGCACCTGGTGTGACCCTTCCTTCTCTAAAGAAAGTTGATGGTCCACATTATCAGTACCTGTGCTCCAGCTTCTCTTTCTCCAGGTAGTTTTGTACATACCTGCAAGGATTGGGTAGACTGAGCTTCAGTGTATGTGTCTAATATCTATACATCTGGCATTTTAGAACACGGGAAAAAAAGGAACAATGATATTTTACCATGGGAATAAAGCCACACCATGTGAGATTTTTTGTGTTACAATTACAACCATTATTAGTCACTGGAAGATAGGTAAATGAGTCTTAATATATACGCAAGAGACATTAGTCCATTCTATTTGCAGAGATTTTATAAACATGAATTCCTATTGTTTACTTCAGAAACTCATTACGAAACAATTTTTTTTTTTTTTGTGCAATGGAACTAATTGCAACCACTAGAATCGATCTAATTGCATATTATATCATAGGAGAGCACAAGCCATCAAAATAGAAATTGTAGAATTTCCCCACTGCTACAGTAGCCCCAGAAATTTCTTTCTGTATTAGGTAATCTTTGTATTAATAATAATAATAAAAGAAAGAGAAAAAACTCATTGTCGATACATCCTTGAGGCTCATTCAGTTAGTTTACTGTAAGTCCTCAAATAACTAGAACAGTATGTTGGCATGCTTTCAATTCCTCCATATATAAGGCTCCACAAACTTCTATGTACACTAGAGTTTTTATAATTAAAATCTCCATTAATGTAATATTTAAAATTTGAGATCAACTATTCAGAAATGTGATGTTTCCAATAGAGCAAGTTTATATATATTTTTTAACTCTGTTTTGTTCATTGTAGACAAAAGAGGTAAGTCAGATATTTGTCAAAAATTAACAGGATCAATATGCACACATTAAATTCATGTCAAAACTCATGTGCACAATTATCCATTGCATGCATGCAAGACAACCAAGATACAATAAAAATATAAAATAATGTCATGGGATGAGAAGAAGAAGATCCCTCATCTCCTCTTGTTTGGGGGCATCATTTCTTAGTACAAAGGCTCCTAATCCTTCATCAAACAAAGAGGGGAAAAAGAAGTAAATCTTCCAATAGGTTCAAATATAAAGAACAAATAGCTGAGGACCTTTCCAGATTACCAACATGGAAAACAAATATTAGTGTCAAACATGAGAGAATTCAAGAAAAGAGTTAAGATACTTAATCGCTAATAAGTAATAACATAAAAACTGTAGACAAGTAGTTTCATGATACACTATAAAAAAATTGCAAATAACAATTTGAGTTAAACCAAGGGAAGATGAAAAAAAAAAAGAGTAGAATCACTCTACTGCAGACCACCAGCAGAATTCTCAAACTCAGACTACTACGCATTCAAAGACCAGAGAAGTCTTTCAATTCGGGAAAGAGAGTATATGATAAATTTACAATATGACCTTGAGTAATTAGAATAAAGACAGAAACATGTGGCATTATTGAAAATAGGCAGTTAGTGTGATATTAAATAACTATGGAGAATACATAATGTGAGATTGAATACTTGTAGGTAGAGATGGGTTTAAACATCGGCACACATAAAACAAGAAGCATTGTCTTATGAAAACGGGATTGGCCACTGAGCACATCTTGAATAAATCAAAAACTTTATGGGACAAGATTCACATAGTTTGAGTTCAGACCAATGGTTGAATAATGTTTGCAATCAAGATGTTTTGGGTATGACCCGAACTTATCTATCAGCAACCAGGATGCAAATATGATTTCTCCTACTTACTAAGCTAGATAGAAGTCACAAAAAGTATCTAAAAGCACTGTTCATAGATATAGTTGTCAATGGTGATTGATAAATAGGATTCAAACACAAGAAGGCTGGCTATGTTGTATTTTGAGTACATGTACCTAAAGAAAGTTTTATTATTTATTATTTTATTTTATTGGAGGAAATGAAGGTTGTTAAAATGGATGCACAGAAAAGTAAGAAGGAGAGACTAATAACAGTGGAAAAATTGACTAATAACAGTGGAAAAATTTTAAAAGCGGACCAAATCTGAGGCAGACTGGTCATGTACAATGAAGGATGGAGTTAAATGCACAGAGAAAAATGAAACCAAAATGTTCAATGAAGAGAAAATGACTAAAAGGACAATAGTAATGCAGGCATGAAAGATGTTAAACTTAATAATACCTACAACCACCATGAACATCAACTGAATATGACTGATAAATTAATGACAAATAAAAATTTCAAACTATAAAGGTACAAAAAAATAGCCCAATATACTTCATAGTTGATGAGAATAGTAATAGGTATGGCATTGACATGGATATCATGACCATAACTGGAGTATCAACATGAACAAAGACACAGATGACATTAGTTAAACTTCCATTCTGAAGTAATGATATAACCATATGTTGTTCATTTGTTCCTCGCATGGTGAACAAAATTTGAAGGACAACATCATGTTGCAGCTTAATTCCAACAACTAGGGAAAGATAAACAAGCAGAGCCAAGAACAAAGCACAAAATTACAACAAGATGCAAAAATTGGCAACATTCTGTTTCAAGCAAGAAAGCAGGGGAATGTTTCCACTTAGTGTTTAGAAATGCGGTATGCAGTTTCCGTGCAGCTAGGGTAGTATATGCGGTATGCGGGAGTATGATGATTATTTTCAAACAGTAGATAACAACATAAATACGTAGATCTAATTAATAATTTATAACAAAGGTCTTTAATCACAAATTAGATAAAATATTTGGGCAATGAAAGTAAATCCACACTAGTTTTTTTACATACAAATCTATAAAGCTAAGCAAATATATAGACCTATTAAAAAAGACGTGCTTACCAACTTATGTGGAGGTTTGCTAATGAATAACACCGTCAAATGAGAATAACAAAGTACCAAATTGGTTAAATGAGTCTATCAATTGTATAGTTAATAGTGGATAGGGAAATGAACCTATCCCAGATGTTTAGAAATATAGAAAGTAAGGAAAATAATAATAATAGTGTCAAAAGCTTCCAAAGCAACTTGAACATCCAAGAGAAAGCATAAAAATTATCCAGAGACTATCCTTCAATAAAATAAAGGCACAGTGGCACACCAAAAGTTCATATTCAAATCTTCTGAGCCATTAATAAAAAAATGTTTGGCCGCATAAGCAGCCGCATATCTGCATATGCGGGTCTGGCCCACATATTGGGCCGCCTAGCCTTATGCGGTTCAGTCATATGCGGCCGCATATACTCCCGCATAAACCACATATCTGAACAATGGTTTCACTAGGGGAAAAGAATCATATGGCCCAACAGGACCTGAGGACAAGGGCTAGTTACATCAAGCACTAGAGTATTGAGATCCCACCACACTAAATGAGGTATCTCAGTTGTTGTTGGACAAACAATGTTGATTAAGGATACCTACTAAATGAGGTATGCCACCTGCATATTGATGTTTGTGGCAGTAGATATGGTGCTAGAAACGGACAATAAGAGAGTAAAATCTAGCAGCATCCTAATGAATCTACAATTTTGAAGGTTTTCAAAAAAGCAAAGTGTTCATCAATTGATACCCATTCAACTACAGTTTACACGTAAAGCAGCAGCAAAACCAGTGGTGAGCAGGCATGCCAAGGATGCATCACATATTTCTCAAAGAAAAAAACTTCCCCTCATGCATGCCGTTGGATCGCTTCTATGACGCAAGGAACTAAGATGTCAACATCTATCACAAAAGGGGAATCTTTTATTATTTAAAGAGGGACCCCAACCTTATTTGGAAAATTCAGCATATACTGAGTCACCCACAAATCATGTGCATTGGGTAAGCCTGAGGGGATTCAGACCCAAGTCCTATGGGAATTCAGACCCCAGACCTACGGAGACCTATGGCTCTAGCCAAAGAACCAACTCCACATGGGTTTCATAACACATGTTAGCATCAACATCATAACACATGTTGGCAACTTTCTGAATGATAACCAAAACATGTAACAACACATTCTGTCCAACATGAATGTACACATTCTGATAACTCTACATCAATTCACACGGAAAATGCACTCAGAATTCCACTCATAGATTCATAGAACATGGATGACATTCTGCTAAAAAAAACTACTAATTCAAGTTACAACACGAAAGCATAATTGAATTCCAGAACCCCAAGAACCTAACCCATCCTGCCCAATTTATCAAGCAAACCAAAATCTATGAAACAAAGATCATAAATAAACACCCAATAGAGAAAATCCAAAGCAAATCAAACACTTTCCAGCCCTAAATCCATCAAATTCAGCACCATTCACCTAATCCAGATAAGCCTATCAATTATCATATATCCAAAAAACATCGGAATTTAACATATATTGTAAAATTATATATGTTTGTATTATATATTATTCATATTCATTATCCTGCATGATTAATTGCAATCATAACACTTTAAATAACTATCATATTTTCTATGCATGATATATGAAAGAGAGTATAAGCCCTAAACACTTGATTTTAAATTTTCATATTTCACTAGTATATCACTTGATCACCCAAAATAATGTCCATGTCAATTATTCAAAAAATATCCATATCTGAATTCAAAAATTAACATTTTAAAGGATATCCGTATCCGATCCGTTGACAGGCCTAGATCCAGAATTCAATCCAAACCAACGCAACGCATCAAAAAGAGTGAGATCCGCTAAAAACCCTAGATCAAGAAGAAACTAGAGGGAGGGGGGAAGTGTGCATACGAGTAGGTGCCGACGAGGGGGCCGAGGAGGAGAGAAGCGGAGATCCAGTTCTCGGAGAATTTCTGATGGATCTTGCCGGGGATGTCCTTCCACAGTCCGGTCATCACCTTCTGCTGGAACGGCGACAGCGCGTACACCACCGCCTTCATCCGTACCGGATTCTTCCCCATTTTGATCCGAACGCGCACGGACTTACTCGCCAAGAATGGCTTCGGAAGGGGCTTTTGGATTGTTGAAGATTGTGTTGACGATGAGAGAGATCGTGACGGACTTAGGGGTCGGCAACGGGCCGAAAAAGGCCCAAGCCCGGCACTGGGCCCAGGCCCGCGGGCCTGATTGGCCAACGGGCCCGGGCCGGGCCGGGCCGGCCCGTGGCAAAAAACAGGGCCCAGGCCCTGCCCACGGGCCTCACGGGCCGGGTCTGGGTTCGGGCCCACGGGCGGGCTTACGGGCCCAAATTCAAAACATTTTATTTTTTATTTTACGTTGTTTATTTGTATATAATGTTAAAATAACACAAAATTTAAAGTATAATGTTGAAAAAAATATTTATATCTATTGAATTTTCAAAATAAAAATATTAAATGAATTAATTACTTACAAAAATGAATAATTACATGTACCTAACTAGGTTAACACCTACATAAATGTTAATAATTTGTATAACTCAACCACAATTCAAATAAAAATCACATGTTACTAGTTCATTTGATCACCCTCCATAGGCCTCCAGGCCGGGCCCGCGGGCGGGCTTACGGGCCAGCCCGAACGGGCCGGGCTCGGGCGGGCCTACGGGCCGGGCCCTAGAACCAGGCCCAAGCCCGACCCGCGAACGGGCCCGGGCCGGGCTTTGGCCCTGCGGGCCCTGCTTTCGGGCCTTGGGCCTGATGATGGACTGGAATGGCTGGCTGCATTTGGGTTTCGTTTGGGATTAAAAACCGGCCCGTTTTGGCCCGAAAATACCGGGTGAGGTCCTTTTTGACCCGGCCCATTTTAGGGATGAGTGGAATAACTAAGGTATGTAAGAAAACACGTTTTGAAATGGTAGGCATTCTCATTAATGTTTGTGTACTTACAATGTCTGAATAAAATGTAAAATGCGTTTGAACCCTTGAAGTTTTCTAAACTGCAGACATCTCATATAGTTTAAAAATATGCAATTACATCCCTTGAAATCTGATTTACTATTAAGATAAAATAAAAATACAATTTTATCTTTTTAATTAAACCTTTATTATGTTTTCACTTTTTTTGTGGGTTATTTTCATCTTTTAATTAACTATTATATTATTTAATTCTCACAAAAATGCATCCAGATATATTTGAATAATTAATTATTGTATAAGTTAATATTCATAAAACATGTCTAGAATTAATTAATTAATTTTTTCTATGGATATTTAGATAGTTAAGGGTAAAATAGTAATTTTAAATTACTTTTGTCACATCTTAATGAAAAAATATAATGGCAGGGTGTGTAAGTGCATGTTTTTAAACTTTAGAGGGTGTTTCTGTAGGTTTCAAAAACTTCAAGAGGTCTAAACGCATTTTTTATACTTTTAAAAATTAATTTTTTTTGTAATAAAAGCTATAAGTAAATTTTTAATTAAACCTAGTATTTAAAATGCGTTTGAC
The DNA here is from genome assembly GCA_030737845.1 of Acorus calamus. Lineage (NCBI taxonomy): Eukaryota > Viridiplantae > Streptophyta > Magnoliopsida > Acorales > Acoraceae > Acorus > Acorus calamus. The sequence goes on from CM060870.1 coordinate 26,905,388, forward strand.
AACACTTTTCAATTTTATGCTTAATTAAAAATAGAATCATTTTCATTAAACATTTCCAAATGCCCCATAAAACCCCCAAGTGGAGAGAGAGGAGGGGGGTTGGGAGAGCGATAGATGCAATGACGACAACGAGGGGTGGAAGCGGTGAAAGGGGAAGTAGAAAGAAAAAGAAGTAGAGTGGGGAGGACGGTGATAGGTGGACAGAAGATGGCGATCGATCACCCTTTCTTTTTTTTTCTTTCTGTCTCTCTCTTTCTCTCTCTCTACCCCTCTGCTGGCTTGTAGTCACCCTCTCCCTCTAGGCCCCCTCTCTTTCTTTCTCTCTCTCTCTATTTTTTCTTGGGAGAATGAAATTCCACCTTACAAAAAGACAAAAGTGGGGGCGGGAATTTCACACTCCCATGGGTTCAACAAGCAATTACTTTACTAGTCTTTATAGCATCTTGAAAAATGTTGGTTACAAATCTATTTACAACCTCACGTGTATTCCACCACATGGTTTCGCGCTCTTGAATTACAAGCTTGTTTGAGTGCGAGTGTGTGTGTGGAGGGGGGGGGGGGGGCATCGGATCTTTTGTGCTGAGCTACAAGAAAGTTTCATGTAGCAATCAATTGATGCGCACCACATGGAAGGGAACCCGGTAGCCACAGTTCTCGTGGGTCCCACTTCTTTGTATGTCACATTTTGACAAAAACGCCCCCCCCCCCAATATAATAAATAACAAAAACTCTATTTTTTCTGGGGTCCACTACGTGTCAATTTTTTTTTTTAAAAAAAAAAACTCTACTGATTAGGCGGTTGTTGTTGGTGTTCTTATTCACTTGTTAAAAAAAATACTAATCAGACAACTCAAAAGCACTCCAACTTTAAAAAAATCTCTTGCCAAACCTGCCATAAAGGACTAAATTAACTTTGTTATGAAACACATAATTAATTAAAATTCATACCGAACAGCTCAAAATCACTCCAAGTGACTGTGAAATATAATTGTATCTCAGTATATACTTCATTTCATATAACAGTAGGTACTTCAATAGGAGAGTATTTATTTAAAAATAAAAATGGTGTGGGCTGCAAATAAGGCTGCATAAGGGACCGAACATAACATTTTCCTTTATACAATATGAAACGAGTCATGATATCTAAGCCCCAAAATATAAGCCTCACTCACAAGCCCCACGATGTGTCATTATGGTTTGTTGATTTTTCAAAAATGGTAAAAAGTTAAAATACAAATCTGTCATTCATTAAAAATCTCTCTCATTAACCCAAATCCTTTTTTTTCTAATCAATTACTAATTTTTCATATTTACACCAAAATTTATGTATTTCAACATTTGAATTTTGAAATCCTTATCTAGTAACTCAATTTTCAATTTCAATTACACCCAGATCTTACCTAAATTACACCAAAACTTACCTAAATTATTTTTTTGTCAAAATCCTTCAATCGGCTACTGTTACATTCACGAATGTAACAAAAATAACACAGATTTAAAAATTAGTTGATTGTTACATTTTTTGTCAAAAAATTTGCATGTAATTGACTGTTACATTTATGAATGTAACAAATATAAATCAATATGCATGCAGTTGACTGTTGCATTTACGAATGTAACAAAAATAACACAGATTTTAAAAAATGACTATTTACATTATCAACAATGTAGCAGTTTTATCAAACAAACTATCCATTAAAAATGTAACAATATTAAATGTTATATTTAGATATTGAAACAAAAACAAATCATGTTGTGGAAAATGATCATATTCAATACATGAAAAATTCATGTTCAAACTTTAAAATAAAAGACAAAACACAATTCAATTTCAAATCTAATAATATCAAACCTAATCCGAGAGACATTAAGGTGAGATCCAAATAAATAAAAAATGATTTCGTGCCTTCCAAAACCTCAAAAATAGAATTTCAGATCTGCTCCCATGTGTTTTTCATAAACAAAATCAGTTCCAAAAATCAAACATCGATTAATATTGCTGCATGATTTTCAGAATCAATTAATGATGAATAAATACAGGATTTTCAAAATTAAATGATACTCCACAATCATAGAGATTTATGTTGAGGTAGTTATCAAGTAAATGACATAATAGACAATGTTCTATTGCCACATCATGGGGCCTGATTTGGGGCCCGTGAAGTTGGGGCCTGGGAATCATTATTAATATGAAATATACGCTCACGTGGGTTGAATGCATATTTTTTTAACAATAGAGATATACAGAGATAGTGGAGTATATACTATATTGAGTGTTTTTATATACTCAAAATGAAATTGTAAAACAAACTAAATTATTTAAAAATTTAATTTCTAACTTTGTTTTAATATTATATGATCATTTTACATAAAAATCTATCATGGCATAGTAGATATGAACTAAAAAAATCTATCAATTTTGTTCATATTTATATTTGTCAAAATTAAAATAAAAGGTGAGGATAAATGACATCCCGACCTTTAGATGGAATAAAACATCCTCATTTTTATTTCAAAATCGAGACAATTATTTGTATTTTATCATAATTATTTTTTATATCAAATGGGATGAATTGTTTTCCTCTTATTAATTATCACCATAACTTTTTCTTATTAAATTAAGATTTAAGTATAAGTTGTCTGATCATTAATTTTTTTCACAAGTGAATAAAAACACCAACAACAACCGTATGATTACTAGAGTTGAAAAAATAATTGATACACAGTGGACCTCAGAAAAACAGTCCTCGTTATTTCATTCCTTTTTTGTTAGTCTTTGTTATTTTGTTATATTAGAGGGGTGTTTTGTCAAAATGTTATTTGCAAGAAAGTGGGACCCACGAGAACTGGGGTTACCGAGGGGAAGAGAAACGAAGGTTAGTTTTTTCCCTTCCACGTTACGCTTATTAATTGGTTGCTACATTTTGTGATACTTTTGATGATGTAGTATTTTGTTTGGTGTGGTTCCCCATTTTATTTTCCATTGGTTCTGGCGTGGGTGATTCCAAAGCCCCTGTTTGGATTGTGGAACAGAGGGTAATAGAGTGGAATATGACTGAATATGTCTTGCAAGGTGTGGGGGTGTTTTTTTTTGTTATCCCCTCTTGGGTCGGATTTATTCTGATCCGGGCTTTAAAAGTAGACCCGAGATGGTATGGGTTCGAACTCTTCTTTGCGACGATCCGTCTATAGCTTTCGTTCCTCGTCGTCCTCTCCTTCCTTCGGGTACCTGCAACTCACATCAGTGTGGTGCTGGCTAACGCCTATCCGACACTCAAGTCAGTGATCCATTCCTTTTGAGAAGAAGAACTTGAAATACTAGAGAATCAATAGGAGAGAGTCAGAATTTTGCATACCTTAAATGAGAAACGAAGTCCCCCTTTTATATTAAGCAAAGGCGTGCCGGATTCGGCCTTGCGGGGTGATCATAACATAATATGGAATCTCCATGTGGCCTTAGGATACTTGAACATGTGTCACCTAAGAATCATCAATATCCTATAACTGTTTTTCTGACACTGTTTTATTTCAGGGGAGGGCTTGTGGCCGACCTACTTTTTAGTTCAGACTTCACCATTTGGACGGCTCATGTTCAAAGTTAGTCAACATAAGATACTCATCCTTATGATCGTATCAGATGACTGTCCTACCTTGGTTGGGCACAAACTTTGTCCGACTTATCTTGGTCGGGCATAAGTTCTGTCCAACTTACCCTAGTCGGCTTATAGCTTTTGCCCGACTTGACCTGGTCGGGGTTGACCACTTATCCGTCAGAGAGAAATGGTTCTGACCAGGCAGTCATAGGGATTTGGGCCCATGGACCTTTCTCCCCTTAGGCCCGTATCTTTTATTAATATGAGTTATTCCTTGATCAATCACTGCGCTTATTCCACTTTATCCCTTATTTGATATCTTAGTCAATTTGGTTTCCTACACAAAGAATATGTCTATGTGGGTATAACTATATTTGAATAGGTGAAGATAAGTTGATATTGCTATTCCAGGTTTTTTTTTAAATTGTATTATTTCATCCATTATGGTATAAAAGAAATTCATATGTCATTGTCATTACTTTTTATAAATTAGAGATCAGATCATCCATGTAGCAAAATAATTTTTTTCCACAAAAATAAATATATAAATCTCTAGTAAAATACCACTAGCCAAACAGGTCTTAATTTTTCTTTTTCACATTAGTTTTTTCAAATGGTATTTTTTTTACTATTTTGTCTTTTGTATCTATAGATAAAGATTTTTTTTAACCCATCTTATAACAAACAATGAATATTTTCTTCTCCAAATTTGAAAGTTATTCCATATACCAAGGTTCTCCAATTCAACATGCTCTATCCAAGAGCCAACTCACATGTCATTTTCTGCTTCCCTTCATGAGCTGTGATCCTTCGTACTTTTGACACCGAGGTCCCTTATGAGAGCCATGTATATAGAAAAAAAATGTTATTTTATAAAAAGATTAAAAACATTTACATCCTTTTAAATATATATAATCTCACATAAGTCCTTGTCAAAATTAAAGTAGATATGCAAATCCTTAAAAATTCTTAAAAATCCATGGTGATAGAATATTTTTAGGATATTATATCAAATTTGGATAAAAATTTAATCCGAGAATGATATTTGAGTTATTCTGAGTTTTGAGGGACATATACATCTTCCCTAATTTTGACAGAGACTTTATAAGAAATTACTCATGTTCGTAGAGGCATAAATGTCTTTATCCTTTTTTAAAATAACATATACAATTTTATAATAAATGTCAAATTCAAATTTTTTTTATAGAATAGATGGCTATTTAAATATTTAATAACTTATGATTTTTCTCTATGTAGAGCATAAACAAATATATTTTGAATTTTTTATTTTTAAATATCTATAAATTATATAATTTAATTGTCGATTCTTTACTTCTTTATATTATAATTTATATTTTCTTTTAGTCCCTTCTTCTAACGGATTAATAAGAAAATCAAACAATTCAATTTCAAGTCTCTTTCATTATCAGTGACTATGACTTAAACTGCAATTTAGCGATATACCCTGTTGAAGTGAGATCAATTACTAACACAACAGACAAAAGCGATTGCGACGTAAAAGAGAGTGATCGCAAGCACCTCACCTTTCCCCAAACTCGACTCCTCGCTCTCTACCAAAAAAACCCCAAACTCGCATTCTTCCAAAATATTCCCTCTTCAGATGTCGACCTATCCGAAGCCGCCCGAGGTCACCGTCACCGGCTATCCGGCGTCGTCGGCGCCGCCTCCTCCGCCGCCTCCCTTCACCGCCTCCACCGCCTACCCCTACCCGGCCCCTCCTCCGCCTCCATACGCCGCCCCCTACCACCACCCCTACCAGCCCTACCAGTCCCCGTACAGGCTCTTCCTCCGCCCCCTCATGATCATCGCCGCCGCCGTCCTCCTCGCCGCCGGCATCACCACCTTCATCGTCTGGCTCGTCATCCGCCCCCGCCTCCCGGAGTTCTCCGTCTCCTCCGCCTCCGTCTCCGGCCTCTCCACGGACGCCCAGTCTCTGACCGCCTCGTTCGACGTCGCCTTCTCCGTCCGGAACCCTAGCAAGAAAGCCGGGATCGGCTACGATGGCGTGGAAGCGGCTGTCTTTTACGGAGGCGATTCGGTGGTGAAGACGACGCTCCCCCCTTTCTATCAGGGGAGCGGGAACTCCACGGTCGTCCGCGCAAGATTGGTCGCGGCGGGGACGTACGTGCCTTCCGGGATGGTGAAGGGGATCGCGGACGATCGGGCTGCGAAGGGGACGGTTTCGTTTGGGTTCGCGATCCGGGCCGCGGCGTACTTCAGGAGCGGCGCGTGGAGGCCCAGGCAGCACCTTCTGACGGTGTACTGCGACGGTGTTCCGTTCAGGTTTGCAAATTCGACGGCCGGGGTGTTTTCGGGGCCACAGAAGCCGTGCAAGGTTGATTTGTGAGTGTTATGTTTTAAAAACTTGGAACTTCTGTATTTTAACATATAGAGGTCTTGACATATGTGAAATTGAATCTGGTTTTCGGTTTTGTATCGTGTCTTTGCAGCGTGTGATGTGGCATTGATGATCTGTGGAATAATTTGAGGTTGCATAACAGAACAGAACAGAACAAGCTAATTTTATGTTTGGGTGTTGATGGATCCGGCCAGTTACTGATTAAACTGTTTGTATGAAAGCTCGGGCATCGATAGTATGGGTGTGTATGAACAGTTTAATGAGTATATGGTTGGGTTTGTGGATGGCTTCTTTTGTGCAATTTGGTAGCATTGTTAATTGTACTTTAATTTGAATAACCTGTTTAATTATGGATTCTTAATGTTAATATGCTTCCTAGATAGTTTATTTGATATATGAAGTGCGTTTATTGTTGCGTTTGTTGTTTCTTTATCCCCTGTTGATCAGTTCAGGAAGAAAAAGTTCTGACTTGTTTAAGTGTGCTTGTCACGAAGTTTAAGTTTATCTTCTCTGTTAACAGCCTTGCTGGCATTTTCTATCTTAAAAGATGATGTTTTGTTGATCCTCATTTGATGGAACTGTTTCGAAAGCTGGGGCTAGTGGAGTTTATGTATTGTTTGTTCTAATACATGAATGAGGCACTCCATTGTATTCAGATTCATGTGTGTGTAAACATAGTTGGAATTAAATAAATTTCTCCAAAAGTTCTGTGGCAATTGGTAAAGTAGAGAATACGATCTCTTTTTTTATTGATTTTTCTTTGATGAAATGGTAGGCCTCAGTTTCAATATTATTAAGTTACAAGAGAAGCCCAAAAGGGAAAAAACATGTGACAAAAAAGCAAAACCAAGAGTAGCTAGACAATCCCACAGTAGAGGAGGTTTCTACTGAGGAACTGCCAACCAACATCAAACACAATAATTACTCCACAATAACAAACTTTCACTCCAAGAATTTAACCTCAATTTCATGATTTTTTTTTTTTTGAACGATAGGCCTTTATCTTCTATAGTTCTATTCAAAATAGGGACAAAAGCCCAAATTTAGGAAGTATAGGGCAAAATAAAAGAAAATGAATAAAGAAACTCCAATAGAAGAGAAATCTACCAAGGAGCCTCCCACCCGTACCCAACTACTCCTAAATCAATAAACGACTCCCTTGCATAGTGATAGATGTTGCACCTGCACAAAATCTCCCCTAGTTGATGTATTTAATAGTCAACTCCCATACTTTCTTAGCATATGGTGTTTCTCCTCAAAAAATAATGTTGTTCCGCGTACACCAAATAGCCCATATTGTCGCTGACAATGTTTTAAAAATCCCGCCTAGGCTCCGATTAATTCCCCGCCTAGGCTTAGGCGGTCCCAGCCTACAATGCTCAACGCTTAGTCGTTTTTTTTATTAATCCCTAGTTAACTAATAAGCTATTAAGTGACCTTATATATTATATATCTATTAATTAATTTTTTTATACTATGTCTACTATGCTTATATTATTAATTTTATTTTGATGTTACTTTGTTATTATTTTGTAGTATAAAATTATTATATATATAATATGTATATGTATATGTATTATATTTATTATTCTAAAAGATGATTAATTAATCCCCCCCTAACCGATTAATCTCTAGTCTCTTCTCAACCGCCCGACTAGCGCCCAACGCTTTTTACAACATTGGTCACTGGCACATAAATTTGGGAGTCCTTTGCCCTCCCACTTCTATCCCCTGCACTCCTGAGAGACCTCCCAAAATCCCACAACTCATCCACGAATACAAAATTTCTAGCCCACCCAATGGCTAATTGTAGCCAATACCAGAACCTCCGCACTAACGGGCAGTTCACGAACAAATGAATTCCGGACTCATCCTCTTCGCAGCACAAAACACACCTTTTGGCTATCGTTGGGGACTAACACGTGATATGAGCGCGCGTGAGGGCTTTATTCAGGAACGTAATCCACATGAATGCCTTCACCTTCAAGGGGATATGGCAACCCCAAACCTCGTTATGCTTTCTAGCAGTCACCTCATTAACCACAGACTCTCTTCTCAGCCATTTATAACAATTCCGAACAAAGAAGCCCTCCGATGGCTTCGGTGCCCAAATGATCTCTTCCCTCGATGACACCAATGGGCACTCCTGCAGAATCTCCAACAACTCAAGGTAGCTGTCAATCTCATCGTCGTTCAAATTCCGTTGAACGCGCACCTCCCAAAAACCGGTTTCCCCACGAGATGATCAAAATTGGTGAGCTGTGCCATTGCAAACCAATGCTATCTGAAAAATCAAGAGGGAATCTAACAGAGAAAGGAGACTCCCCAAGCCAGATATCATACGAAAGCTAATCAGTGTGCCCGAGCCCAACCGCCAATGAAATTGCCCTCAGAATGGCCCCACGCCCGATAGGATCGCTTTCCAAATGCCTGACATTGCTCCATTTGGGCAAGGGAACCTGCTCAAGAAAGACCCGTTGCCCCCATATCTGCTCGAGAAGGAACCACCAACAAATTTCATGAATTGTTGGAACATGTTAATTGAACTGGTTCACTGAAAACGTGATCTGTTCATGAAACATTCGACACATCTGTTCCCTGTTGCTTGCGTGATGAGGTGTTAGCTACATCCCTTTGTTTAACTTTGACACATCTATGTCACACATTGCAAACAATTTGTTTTTCTCTCAAAATAAATACTGCAAAGAAATTGAACATTTGTGAATAGGGTTCCTTTTTGTTTTGAGGGGCGAGTTTTTTTAGGAGGTTTGTAGTTTGGATGGATTGTAGGTTCTATATGTTGGAAAGGTCTGGTATAGAACTGAGAATAATGGGGTGAATGTGATGTGAGAAATAGGTATGGTTTTAATTAGTAATATGTGTCAGTCACTCCATAAAATTATCTTGGGGGGGGGGGGGGTGGGTTCTACTGAAGCTTGTTGTGAGTCAACTAACTTCCTTTTTTCTACTGTATTTTCCTTTTGGGCACCTATCTTTCTATCTTAATATGAAGGTGTGATGCCTACCATTTTCATAAAAAAGAAAAGAAGATAAGATGTGATTTTTGTTGTGTGAAGTTGAAGAACTCTATTATGAGAGTTCTTCCCGGGATTTGTGATGAATCATCTCGAAAGGCAAACTTATGTTTAGCCTTCTATGTTTGCTTTATTTGCAATCTGACTGTTGGACAAGGTGCAGAACTAGAGAGATTTACTGGTTGATGGGTGGTCTCAAGAAAAAAGAAATTTCCAATGCGTGAAGAGGTGTGTTCCTGTGAAAAAGTGCTGTAAGTTTTCCATTTGTCATTTTAGTTTCGCTGGCAGGTATAATATGGCACATGCTGTGTAATTGCTGGTTTTGGGTTTGTAACTTGGTATGACTCCCTTTTTGAAGAATTTTGAAAACTTTGTGTGTGTGTGTGTTTGTTGGGGGGGGGGGGGGGGGGGGGGTGGTTCTATGTGTGGCATAGGTCAGGTGGAACTTCTGAAACGGAACAAAATGTTTTTTGGATATTCGAGTCTAGAATATTATGTGTGTCAATAATTCTAACAAATTTTAATTTCTTGCAATTATTGAGCATTACTGAAGATCTTTTATGTTGAAGAGCTTTGGGGTTGCATTTTGCACCAACTCAGTTCTATACTGTATGATTTTTAATAATGGGACACCCCATTTTCATCTTCTTCATCCTATGTTTTGGTTTGAATTTGGATTGTTTAAGACATAGAATTGCACATTTGTTGCTAGAATGCATTCCGTTTTGCTCGTTAGAGTAGATTTTTGCATATTTATGTGCCACGTGTTCTTATATAACCTCCCAAAACAATGTCTAACAGCCACCTAGCCTGGAGATTACTTTTTTCTCCATGTCTACTTTTTAAGATGTCTGGTGTTATTTCCATGGCTTCTGCCTCATTATTTTCCTTTTCAAATTAGCAAAAATCCACATGGATGTGGACTCACCTGGTGAGATTGGCCTCTTGGAAACTAGCAGATCCTTCTATATACACATATTGCATGTTTACGCAGTATTTTAAGTTACCTAAACTCTGCAGCTGCAGTTGGTATCTATGGCAACTCTGCTCTAGCCTGATTTTCATCACTGGCACAGTGAACTGCTATGCTGGTCCTGGATGATCGAAGTCCTCTGGCGAAGTTATACATCTTCTGAATAAATATTAGTAACTGGAAACTGTCCAAACCAATTGATAGATTGAATGTTATATTTTTGACATCTTGTACAAGCATTCCACTATTTAGGCATATTGTTATATTCTGTTTCGGAAGTCTAGTTTTGTGCCCCTTGCATAATCATATCCCTAGGAAGGTAGTAGGTCTTCTGAACAAATCCTGGTAACACTGAACTGTACAAAACAATTGATATATTGAAAGTTATAGACCTGACATCTTATACAGGCATCTGCTTATAAGCAGGATTTTAGGACCTATCTTCTGAGGCATATTGTTGTTTTCACTTTTCTGTTTCAGAAGTCTTAGTTGTGTGCACCTTAATCATATTTCTGGAATATATCTAACGTGATAGAGATCCAATGAAATTGATTACCGCTTATAAAGCAGTATTTTGGACCTATCTTTTAGGCATATCGTTGTTTCTATTTCAGGAGTCTTAGTTGTTGCACCTCTTAACAGGTTTGTGACGCAATGAAATTGATTGGTTTTCTATATATAGTAATACACTACTACGCTCTCCACATATTTTATTTTCTAATTTCCTGTTTGGGCGCACATGCGCATGCACACACACAGTTCTAGCACGCGAATATATTAAAAACCAAAGCGCATCCATGTGTGATTCATCTGGGCAAATTATTGAACTGTGTAGATTACGTATAGAGACCTTAAAGCATGTGTTCTTACAATTTACGGTTAAGCTTTGCGTGGAGGAAGAGGCTCAAATTTTTGTCACTCCTAGAAATATGGGATGACTTCACGCAATTTTAGAAGAGACAAAAACTTCAAAGTGAATTCTGACAGATAATTGTCTATTCCGCTAAAAAGGAATTCTAAAAAAAATTCATTGAAAGAAAGTGTTTTTTTTTTTTTGATATCGGAGGGACCCCCGTAGTTGACCTTTACGGTTGAGCTGGAAAAGGCTACCTCCGCTTGTTTGTCCCAGTCCCACGGAAAATTCTTTTGAATAATCGCCATGAAAAATTGTTAGAGAGGAAAAAAGTGTTATCTACATAAATTTGGGAGAAATCTCTGTATGAGCGTCTTGATATGCCCATTTTAATGGTCACAAAAAGATTACACATGATGAGCTCCCTTAAAGCCATCCTTGGGACAGGAGCAAATTCATCTTTGGGGTGTCAATGAGAGTTTTTATTTTTTAGGTGGGTGTCAATGAGAGTTAATGATGGGATGATGGGGCTTGTGTGTTGTTGTGGTGGTGGTGAAGAAGGGAGATCATAAGTTTTTTTTTATTACATCATTTTCTGTTGTTCAAAGGGGAGGCCTAAGCTCCTTTATCTTTGGAGGTCAGGTTGTTAGTCCTCCTTGTTGGAGCTTTCATGTGATGAACTCTTATTTTCTTAAATTAAAAGTGCAGTTATCGGGGGAGGAAGCTGAGACAACTATGAATTATGATTCGCCTAAATGCAACCAAGAAGATAACTTGGCATGGGTTTGTTGATATTTTAATTTAGGAAATGGAAGGAATGATACCCTTTGTTTTTGGATCCAACATTGACACATGTTTCTATGTCCTCATTACTAGGATGAGGATAGGAGTTTGGGCTTTGTGGTTGCCTAATGCTATTTTTGCCAAAATTCTTTTGTAAAGTTGGTTACATCTTACTAGGCTTTGAATAGTTAATGCATTGCTCATTTAAATGAGCTATTAATTTGGGTAATTCCTGAGAGTAGTCAGTGGTAAGGATGAGATGTAAATATCTGCGTTGTTGCTTTTTACAGTCATCATAGCCACGGTGGTTCATTGGCCCTTAATTGATTACCTTTGTGTTTGCTCAATCTTAAGGAAGATGGAAGGAAGAAATTAATGGGGGTAAAATCATGAAGCCAAGAAATTAACATTGTTTAGGACAGTATCTTCCACGAGCCTCCACAAGCTGTGTTTATTTATTTATTTATTTTTTGGTTCACAAGCATGTTTCTAGGATTATTGGATAGTGGAGTAAACTCTTAGCCTCCATTTGGGTAGCAACATAAGCCATTTTGTGATAGATAACCATTTCAGTATATGTAAAGAATAAATTATTTTTTGTTTGGTTGTGTTTTAGTTATTTTCATTTGGAAATGTAATAATAAAGTTTTTGTTGCTTTGTTGATAAGTAAATGAATAGTGTAGATGATGTGAATAAAGATTTTAAAGGTGAAAATTGATTTAACATGTGGGTCTTCTGATTTAATGGAGGTGATGATAGATGATTTGATATGTGGGTCAATCGATAAGTGAAATAGATGGGGTGGAATAACACAATTCCAGGGGTACCTGGAATACCAATACCAATCTATACTCACATATCTTGGCATAGCTATACCCCCTTATTCTTTGCAAACAAATTGCTTTTTGTCTTATACTCTATTCATCTCTATTCCTCCCTTATTCTCCCATTCAAACAGGGGCTTAGAACTGGTTTCTAACTCTCAAGGAAATTGTCAACAGATTGGGAGAATCTTATGAAATTTGGCTAATTGATTGGAAGCGACTAGGAATCTGATGATATTGGATAACTTTGAGTTAACCCGAAGGATCAGGCATTGAGATCTTTTAGACAACTCACAGAAAGATAGGATTTTTTTTAATCAGATCATTTACCTGAACTTAAAAGAAAAGCTATCTTGTAGCCAATGGCATTTGTGGTGAACCACAAAGTATATTAACACTTTTAAAATCAAGTTTGATCAGTTTCTGTGTTCATCTAGTCAACTGAAGTGGTTTAAGCAGTTTAATAATATCCTGGTGCAACTGGAAATTATAATTTTTTTTCAAAAGGTTTATTTTAAAATATCCTTTATAATAATTGCTTCCACACCTGACAAGCTTCCCTTCAGAGTATGAAATTTATCTGAACACGGGCTATTATGATTCATGGTAAATGATGGATTCCTTGCATTTCACTTTCTCCCATGCTTCTACCAAATTATTAAGTGATTCCATCACAATATTATCTTCCTTATCGCAGCTTTCCTTGTCAGAATTTTTATTTGAAAATTATATATGCTCCTGTTGGTGAGAATCAGTGGTAAAAGCAGGTGAGATCCCACTAAAGCCTTGCCTCTTGCCTATATTTTTTTTTGTGGAACTCACTACACAGCCAAGCTCAAAGCAAAATTTGGAGCTTTTGCAGGATTAAAAAATATTAATAAACCATGTCCTGAATTCCGAGTCATGAAAATTTACCCTTGACATGTTTTAAATAGGCAAATATTCAATGAATCTGGGGATTTGGGTCCAACTGGAGTGAAGGATCTGAGAGTACTTCATTCGAATGATCTCCAGTATCCATACAAGAATAATTACATAATGGTGTTTGTTGTCCTAAAAGTAAAGGTGTGGCTGATGAATAATGAGAGGCTTAAACTGGTGAAGTGACTGCATATTTGTTCATTCACTCATCTATTTTTCTGGTCGATGAAGCTTCCATGTCTCCACCACCTGACATCTGTATTGATTTTTTAGGTAGGTGAGCTTAGTGGATGTCTTTTCCCAAACACATCATCACATCATTACAAGAGTTCTTTTGTTTGGGGATTAAAAAAAAATGTAGATAAGACTAATGTGGGATCCAGTTGCACTTGATGAAAAACTGAGCATTGTCCATAGTTGCCATTCACTGTAAGTGGGGTTTATTAATGTCAGGCAAGTTGGTCATATTGTGCAGTAATATCTACAAATGAGCCAAGTATGACGTGATGAACTACTTGACTTTGGTTACAGCAAAAACTTCTGAAATTCAGCTTGGTGACTGTTTATCTCTCTATAACACGTATTTTAATGTTTAGCATGCTCTTTACTAATCATAGGACATATTATGTTTAGCAATGGTCGATGGAGGGCATAATTTAGGAGTCATTGCACACACAGTATAGCTGACAGTTCTTGATAGATGATGACATTTTCCATTGTATTCATATACTCATAAAATACACCTGATTACCAAGATGACAATTTTGAAGGATCATTGTCGTGACATGTAAATCATCTACATGAAGCATATTTTTTTAGGATGGAACTTTTGAGGCATCATTATACATGCATTTTATAGGTTTTTTTTTCAACTATCTAGATTATTTGTGCATTTCCAATTTATTTAAAAAATGGTGCTTAGTGATTGTCTTTATCGTTTATTAGCTTAATCTATTTGAATGTTTGTTATGTGACATAATGCTTTGTCTTACCTTTCGTTTATTTAAGAAAATTGCTGTGTCTTGAGTTGCATTTCTTATCTTCAGTTGTTTAACTGCTGCTCCTTTATGTCTTTTGTTTGTTTTTATATCTTTGTTTATATGCTCCTTACCATTATATATTATGAATACATAATTTACCCAGTTCATTAGTGTAATTTTTGTTATCCCTAGTAATCTTGGTGAATTTTGCAATTGTGATTTCTTTAGATGTTATACCTGTATTTATATATATTTTATATCTACTTGTATGTTTTAAGAGACTTCAAATAAAATGAAAAGGTTCATATAAGGCACACCTATGTGTATCAGGTAGGGAATAAGCTTTTCTTTTTTGATATATTCTTGGTCCTCCTCTCACTTATTTATCTTTACATCTACACCCTCTCTCTCAAGCAAAAGGATTGCTCAGTTAAGTGAGTTCTAAATCCAAATTTCTATCCACTGATGTCTCAAGCCCCCTGCATAGAAAATCTTAGGTCAATGAGCTTCTGTTTGCCCTAGTTCCAAAAAAGAGTTGTATCCTCACTTATTCCTCTTTATTCCATGTCTCAACCCTTTTATTCATCTTTTTCATGGGTCCTTTTTTTTCTAATAGAATCTCCCACTCATGAAGTGATCTTTTCTTTGCTATTGTTCTTCCCAACTTTTGATGTTAGGCTTATTTTCATATGTGCTTAAGTTTTTTTTAATGGATCTGGAATCGCAGGGAAAGAAAAAAGGATCTTTGTTGGGACTTTGTGTGGACAACATTGTTATAAGAGTTAGCTTAAATGTCAGTTTAAAATAAAGGGTTGCCCTTTTTGTGTCCTTGCTATGATTTAATTGAGAACCTTCTTTGAACCAAGAAATAAAAAAAGAAGATATTCTTGACTTGGGTCCCTTGCTAACTAGCTAACAAAACTTTTATCATCAACTTTAAAAAAAGGATCAAATGAAATATACACTGCTCTTTGGACAGAGGAAAGGTGGGATAGTCTAAGTACTATTATTGTTGTTTATTGAATAATAGGTGTAACACCATGTGATGCCATTGTTTCATCTGTTATGATTGTTGAGTTGCTGTATTTTGAATGGTGTTGTTTATATATTGATTTATTTATTCAGGCTAATGTTTTCTTTTTAAATACCAACATGAGCCTTAAAATCACTAATTGATAGGTTTGGTCATATTTTAGGCTTCTTACTACCTCTTCATCTAGGATTCACACATTAAAAAGGTACTTGTGTTGGAGGAAAACCATTTGTCAAAATAAAGTTTGTGGTTTGCTAATGATCAGTGGAATCTTGGGAGTCAAAAGATTGATGCTTGAACCTATTGGCCCCTTAGTTTAACTATGATGGATTGACATGTTACATATAATAATTCATCCATAGACAGGTCAATGTAAGGATTTGGAAACACCCCCCCACCCACCCAAAAAACAAAAACAAAAGTTAGGTTGATAATAAATTTAAAATAATCAAGTAGTTCACCTACTAGATCCACCCAATCTGTAGTACTTGGTACATGAGTTGATTCATTATCACTTGGTATTATATCTCATGAGGTTTTGTCACTCTCTAACATAGGACTGACTTTTGGAGAATTTTTTTTATCATAATCTCATGTTCCTAAATGATATATATGAGATTATCACAAATTATCTCCTACCAGAAACTACCTACACCTGATGGAATCCAGCCTTGATTAAATCACAAGTTCATATTTTTAATACATCAATGATGTAACACTTAATTGTAAAGGAATTTAAATAATACATGTAGCTGATGGAATTACTGAGATGCTATGGTATGCTATTTTAGAGGTTAGTCTTTCATTTCATGAGTGGCTAACCTAATCTGATTAATTAAAATGAAGAAAAAAAAGGTGGGCTTGATTAAAAAAAAAAAGAGGCAAAAAGAAGTGAGAGAGATTGATGGACAGGGACAGGGTTAGGTGGTGTATCACACTAATGAGGGGATGAGAGAAAGTGATTGAGCTTTTCCATTAATCCCACATAAACAAAGAATTGGCCTGGGATTTCATTTTCAAGTCAAAAAGTGGAGGGCAAGTGATGGAGCTCTTTGTGGATATCCCTTGCACCACACACATCCCTTCAATCCTCAAAAATCTTTTTAGAAAAGTCATATAATGGTTTGTTTTGGAGGATGTGTGGATGGATGTTTTTCAATCAATGTTTTGGAGGAACATTTTGGAAATACATACATGGTGTTGGAAGGGGAAGAAAATTGTGGTGTAACCCCCGTTTGGGGTGCCTGAAAAAGACTGTTTGATTTGTAAGCATAAATGCTGTCAATTATGTTTTAATAAATACTGGAATTGTCTATCAAGATTTATCTATATCAATATATTTTTTATATTGTTTTTTAAAAAATTATCTTACATAACCCTCGCACTCGTTCAAAAAAATATGTTAAATCTATTATGTCACACATCCCAAACACGAATTATTTATGTAGTGGTAGATCTATCATTTTAAAAAGTCATAAATCTTATCCATGTTTTATTTGCAATTTATTTTCATTTTATCCCATCTGAATCAAGCAACAAAAATATATTTTTACGTTTTTTTAATAAGAATAACAAAAAATAACACAAAAAAATCACTTATCAAGCTATCCATCACAGTGTAGCTCGAGTCCCAACCGAGATAATTAGGTAGTGTGATTTTAATAAATATGAATATAAAGACAATTTTTAGGGCATGGAGATTTTGGGAATAGGAACATGATATATGATATGTCAGTTCTTGTGCATCCTCAATTTAATTCACACTGATTTTTTTTAAATTATATACTCTTTCATTGAAGTACATGTTTTTATATAAAATGAGTATATGCAAAGATACATTAACATATTTTTTCAGTCAATGATAATTTTTTTTGCATCATACACTATGATAACGCAATATATACGCTATCATAGTATATGAGACTGCAACACGGAAAGACTATATTTGGTTGCACGATTGATTATTAAAAAAAAATTTGGTTTAAAACTGATTTTGCAGGAAGCTGTTTTTCCGTAGTTTTGAAAAACTCAAGTTTTAAACATTTCTTTACAAAAATTTATGTGTATCTTTTAGTTAATTTTTCTATTTGAAAATGGATCTGAAAAACAGTTTTCTAGAATCCAAAACCTCTCAGCAAATCCGTTTTCAAACTAGACATGGAAGAAGTGTATAATTTTAATGGGTTTATGTTGACCCGCGAGAGAGTATAAGCGTGAAGAAGTGTATAACACGGAAGCTGAAACTGAAAGTCGGTTGGCTTCGGAGATCCCGCTGTCGGGATATGTCGGTTTTGGTACGGGGTAGAATAGGAATAAAATATATATTCGAATATGAATAGGTATTCTGACTGATAAGGATCTGAATGGAGTCATATGACTCTCCGAATGGGTTTTTTTATTTATTCCGGAATAACTATTTCATTGTTGTTGTTGATTTATTTATTAATAAAATGGGGCCTTGATCTAGAATCCTAGAGAATTGATCATAAATTTAATTTGTTAGTTCTCATCTGATTGGATATGGATTGAATCAGGATTTTTGATACAATTGGGATTCTATTAGGGGCCGTTTGGGTAGCGGAATAAGGGTGGAATAGGGGAGGAATAGGTAAAATAGGTGTTTAGGTAGGCAGAATAAGGGGGTATAGCTATGCGGCATAAGGAGAGAATAAACTATTTTTTGTATTCCAAGTCCACCCATGGAATTGTGTTATTCCTCCACTAGAATAAGGAAACTCACCTATCAAATCACATATCATCATATTAAATCACATGTCATCACCTCTTATACATCAATGGAGTCCACATGTCAAATCAACTTTTTACATCTTATTCTCATTTTATTCTTCGTCAACCAAACACTCCAACCTTTATTATTATGTTTCCCAATGAGAATAACTAAAAACACAACCAAACACAAAATCTCTTATTCCATTGATAAAGTCAACAATTTTTGGAATAGGTATAAACCCCATAATAGCTTATGCCTTTATCCAAACGGACCTTTAATGAATCCTTATTAATTTTTCATCTACATAGGTTGTTGATATTTTAGCCTTAGGGTGCGTTTGGTTGCGCGATTGCAAAACTGATTCTGCAGGAATCTGCGATTGCAAACCTGATTCTGCAGGAAGCTCACTTTCTCAGCTTTTTGAAATCGCAGCTTTTGGGCACTATTTGTCTGCAATCGCTGGGTTTAAAACTGCGATTATAAAACTGTTTGGTTGCGCGATTGCAAACGCAGCTTCCTGTAATCGCAATCGCAGCGCAATCGCGCAACCAAACGCACCCTTAATCTGGGGTGTGGAGATAGGATAGCAAAAAAAAAAAAGAACAAAAAAGAGGGATGTTTATTATGTGGATAGAGATCCATAGCTATGTTTTGAATAAATCAACATAAATCTTGATAGTAAAAGGGTTGGAATAATCTATTCATGTTTTATACTTTTAAAACACTACAGACAAAATAATAACAACGGAAGAAGAAAAATGTTACACCTTGTTGGCAAAATTCAATTGTGTCTATTTCACAAGAAAAGTAATTTGAAACTATATATAGCATATGTTTTTTTTAAAAGATGTTTTTGTGTAATGTACATGGTGCTAAAAATTGAAGTAATGCATGAATGTCACATTAACACCACATAATTACAACTGAACTGAGTACATATTATGTAATATTTCATGAAATGAAAAATGAAATATAGGGAGTATCAGTTGGAATGGTAGATGTATCCATGAAGAAAACGTGTGGAAGAAGCTTTGGTGTGAGACACTTCTGTGGTCTTTTTTTTTTCACTTAGAATTGACTGGTGGAGACCTAAAAACTGGCCATATATGAATTGAAAAGGGTTAGATTGAATGAGGGGGCCGTCGACACGGGTCCATCGCATCGGACGGTCGAGTGCGATTCACGTCGAGCCACAACAGTGACGGTTTTGAGGAAATTATTATGGGTGTTGCGATCGAACATCGTCGCGACGGCACCTGCCACGTTCGCCGCACGCAATAATTTTCATATATATATATATATATATATATATTATATATATATATATATATATATATATATATATATATATATATGATGAAAATGATGCGGGACGTGCCGTGCGGCCGCGACGTGCGGGAACGACGTTCGTTCGTCCGATCGCGGGTCCATCCAACAGTCGACGTGAATCGCACCCGACTGTCGAGATGAATCGCCCCCGACCGTCCGATGCGATGGACCCGCGATGGACCCGTGGTCGTTCGCGCACGACCGCACGTCGCTGCCGCACCGTATCTGCCGTTCGCCATATTATATATATATATATATATATATATTAAGTCTTATATATATATATATAAAATATATATATATAATATATGGTCGTGATTACAGGTGTGCGGTCGGTGCGGTTTATGGGCCGTTCGATCGCGGGTCCATCGCATCCAACGGTCGACGTGAATCGCACCCGACCGTCTGATGCGATGAAATTGATCGACGGCCCGTGATCGCGCACCGCACCGACCGCACACCGCACGTATCGGAAAATCCCTATATATATATATATATATATAATATATATATATATATATATATATATATATTTAGTATATAGGGGGCCGATTAGTCTCGGCGAACGTCCACTCGATCGTGGACCGTCGATCACGGGTCCATCGCATCGGACGGTCGGGTGCGATTCACGTCGACCGTTGGATGCGATGGACCCGCGATCGAACGGCCCACGTCGCCGCCGCACCTGCCGTTCGCCGCACCTAATCGCCCCCGTGTATATATATATATATATATAACAACTAATGCTTGTGTACGAGACCCACCAATCATCACAGCACGTCATGTCGTGGATATCGTGCAGTTTACAGGGGTTTATATGAAATTTTCATCACTTTTTTTTTTTCGTATTTTGTTATGGAAGATGAATTTTGTTTTCTTTTCTCACAAGTGAAATTTGAGAAAAAAAACGAAAAATGATTTTATCATTTTCAATCTTACACACAAATACAATAAAATTTAGTTAAAGAGAAAATATTTTGTTTTTTATCATTTTTCTTTTGACTTAAATTCTCTCATTTTCTTTCATTTTTTTTTAAATTTGTGCACAAACACGTACACTCACTGTTCCTGAACCCTCTTCTTACGTGCCTATCATGTGATGTGTCAACGATCTCTGTGACACCTAATGAAAAAATGTCGTGTAAGTGATAAAAAAAACTACTCCAGTAAACAATGTCCTTACTTTATTTGATATTACAAAAAAAAACCCGTGAATGCATAACTCTTAAACAATATTGTTCTATCTACATGACATGAATAAGTTTCTTTCTTTTATGACTAACACATTAGGTGTCTATAACCCTCCCCTCCTCTCTTAAACCTCACCCGCGTCTCATCCTACCTCCATCATATTTATCACCCCCCCTACTTCCCTCCCCCCCCCCCCCCCCACCCCCTTCTCACACACAATCTCTCTCTCTCTCTCTCCCTTCTAAATTAAACACGAACATCATATTTTTCGTTTGGATCTACAATAAACTTCCACAGAGTTTCCCACCCCACAATCTGTCCCACTGCAAATCCAAACTAGTTAAATAACATACGTGTCCACATCTCCTCTCACCCTCCACTAAAAATCTAAACCTCACCCGCATCTCATCCTACCCCCCCCCCCCCCACATATTTATCACCCCCACCCTCCCCCCCCCCCCCTACACACCCAATCTCTCTCTCTCTCTCTCTCTCCTCCCCTTCAAAACCAACCATGTCTGTGAAAGACTGCGGAAAGCACAGCCACTGCCATCGCAGAAAACTCTACCGCCGCGTCTTCTTCACCCTCCTAACCTTCATCATCCTCATCCTCCTCATCATCCTCATCATCTACCTCGTCCTCCGCCCCAAAAAACCCAGATTCATCCTCTCCTCCGCCACCATCTACTCCTTCAACCTCTCCTCCCCTCTATCCCCACCATCCCTCCTCACCTCCTCCATCCAAGTCACCCTCTCCTCCCACAACCCCAACGACAACATCGGCATCCGCTACGACAAGCTCGACGTCTACGCCTCCTACAAATCCCAACAGATCACTCTCCCCACCTCCCTCCCTCCCACCTATCAAGGCCACAACGACGTCAACGTCTGGTCACCGTTCATTTACGGATCGTCGGTCCCCCTCGCGCCCTACCTTTCGGTGGCTCTCGCGCAGGACGAGAACGCTGGGGTCGCGCTTATACATGTTATGATCGATGGACGGCTCAGATGGAAAGTTGGGTCTTGGACGTCCGGTCATTATCATGTCCACGTCAGCTGTCCGACGCTCTTGAGCTTCAGTGGTGGGAGGGGCGATGTTAAGTTGTTGCAGATGTCGGCCTGCACCGTTGACGTTTGAGGTAAGGGAAGGCTGGGTTTGTGTTGATATTATATGTTTCAGGGGTCGAATGTAAAATGACCCCTTACGTTACGTTTACTTCTTCTACGTATTTTTTTTTTTTGTAAGAAATGACGAGTTGACGCGGTTTATTGGATCACCTGTTAGTTTTAAGTCCCTATACTTTTTTGATCTAATAATAAGTCCCCAAATACCAATATCTATTATGTCTAGGTCCCTGTCAGTGCTGATGTTATAAGTTTCGGGGGGGGGGTGTGGAATGTAAATGACCCTTTTTTTTTGGGGAATAAGAAATGACAGAGTTGGCGATTTATTGGATCAAGTGTGGATGAGGTGAGCCGTTCGATCATGATCTAGGAGGTTGTGATGTATTTTTTGGATGACGGATTTGCCCTGAAGGGGTGGAGAACATACGACAATGACTTTTTTTTCTTATACATATACTCTTTTAAATACATGTTAATAATTTTTATATCACCGGAAAACACTTTTTTTTGTCATTGAAATTTTATTTTATGTAGATATGTAGAAATGTGTAATTTCATTCATTATTCTAATCAAGATCTAATTTAACGTTTGAGGTGAAGGGAGGGGAGGGGGGTTTTGTTGATATTATATGTTTCAAGGGCTGGGATGTAAAATTACCCATTACGTTTTACTTTTGTATATATATTTTTTTGGAGAATAAGAAATGATAAGTTGACGTGGTTTATTTTATTTTTTTTGCTTATATACTCTTCAAATACATGTTAATTATTTATATATCACTGTAAATTGCATATTTATTTATGTATCAACAAAATATTAAATTATGTAAAAATGTGTCATTTGATCATTTACTATGATCTTAATCTAATTTAACTAGAGTTAATTTATATATAGTGAAAAGAAAGGATAAAAATAATTTTAATGCTGATATTATATGTTACAGGGGGTGGGATGTAAAATGACCCCTTACGTTTGTAATGGTATGTAAAAATCATATCTATGGAGGGTATATATGCAAAACCCCTTCTCTAATTAATGTTTTTAGTTACATTAATGTGACACTGTAACGACACAATATATAATACACATAGGTTATAGGGTTATTATATCAAATTAAATGATTTTGTAACACTTTGATTAACCACTCCCATCTAAAGTAATTATTGTTTCATTAGGTTTTCAATGGTTTGGTATCTCACTGTCCCTTTCACGTGCCCTGCCGGCAATGGTCAAGAATATTGAAATGAATTATATTTTTGTGTGTGTTTATTATTTATAAGATCGACTATATAAAATAAAAGTTGTGTTTATGCAATTAAACATTTTATTAATTTCTGCATGTGGTCTGTTATTGGATGGTGAGATATCAACATCACCATTGACCTTTCTTCTGGCTGGTTTCATATTGGTCTTTGTTATGGGTTTTGTTAAATTTGAGTATATTGTCCCTAATTGATTCATGTTTTTTAATGTTAATAAATTAATAAAAGAAATGGCATTCATTGAATTAAGGACTGCTCACCATATTAGGTATGCTAATTTGGATGGCAGCTACGTTTATGTTTTTATTTTAATCCTTGTTATATTGGTTAAGAGTGTGTATGAAAATGGGTTTTTTTAACTATATAAAAAAATCGATTTAAAACTAAAGCTTTTCGAAACATACCTCATGCTATATTTTTTAGATAGCTTTAAATATGATTTAAATGTATAAAAAATGTGAAATGTTTTTTTTTAATCCACCTTTTAGTTGTTTATCTTCCTTATTTTCAAATTAATTGATTTAGAATAAAACATCAATTTTTAATTGAAATATTTGAATGAGTGCAACATATGAGACAAGGCTCATTTTCTTTTTTTTTTCTTCTTTTGATAATAATATTTGACCTTTTAATTCGGATCCGTATCTTGCTTTGTGGTCACAAAATAATGGACTAAAGCATTGGTCCATATTGAGTTGAAATTTGATAATAGATAATTATTTTTTTTAGGCCATTGTGGGCATTTTCTATTTTAAAAATTTTCAAAATAGATAATATCCGAATTGAAGATTATAGATAATTATTGTTGTTCAAGCTTATTTTATAATACTGTGTGTACTTTTGATATGCAATCAAGATGAAGAAAAATATGTAGATAATATAGAAAATAGAGGAAATGAAACTTGAAATGTATACAATAGAGGGCACAGGGCCTATACAGTACTACAAGAACATGACAACATAGAAGTCACACACAAAGGGAGGATAACAAGTGAGCCACATTCACAATTTTTTGAATGGGGGACCAACAACTTGGATACATACATGTATATCATCAAAGAAAATGATTTGAGATAGTCTGTTTCAATTCATCCCACCATACCTTATCTCCTTATCTCCCACTGAAGCTTTTGTTGGTATGTTGAGTAGTGTCTGAAACCATCAAACAACCACATCTCCCGCATGATCATCACAGATATGGGATCAATTTTGATCAATATCTATTTAAGATCTGACATGTGTCATCTCACATTTTTAACATATGAGGTTTTATGTTAATTTTAGACATATATATTGTACTGACTAAAATTGAAGGATCCAATATTGACTGGATCCATCTCTTCATCATATACAGTGAAATGCTAGTGGAGATTTTTTTTTAAAACTCTCTTTAAACTTCCTCCCAACAATGTACACGTCA
The DNA here is from genome assembly GCA_030737845.1 of Acorus calamus. Lineage (NCBI taxonomy): Eukaryota > Viridiplantae > Streptophyta > Magnoliopsida > Acorales > Acoraceae > Acorus > Acorus calamus. Next base: position 26,929,823 of record CM060870.1, read on the forward strand.
TTAGACACTCCTCATCAATGATTGCATAGATAACACAAGTGCATAACATAATGAATTGTAAGTTGCATCTCAAGTTCATGAACCTATTGGTTAACAAAAAATTATACAATGGGATCCAATTAGTGTTGGATCTCATCATTTTTTGTCAATAACAAGGGACTAATATGTGACTTAAATTGTTATGAAAATCATATGTTAAACATATAAGGTGCCACGTGTTAGTTACTCATTGAATATTGATGAGAACTGAAAAGATTCAATACTAACCAGATCTCATCATAACATGGACCATTTGTTGTGAATCGGATTAGTTGTTGCCAATGTCCAATGTGCCACTTGAACAAATGAAACAAAAAAATACTTGTGGGAGCATCATTGAGCATCATTAATTAACTAACCTCCTACATATTATTTTTTTAAAATGTTACTTGTCAGTCAACGAATCCTAGATTTCTAATGCATAAAAACCATGAGGTAAGAAGTCAATTATATATAAATGAAAAACAATCAAATAACTAAAAAGTTAACCACTCCACTGACCAAAATGATATTGACCAATCATAATTGATGACCTAAATTGATATACAGTGTACACCAATAATAAATGTGGTGACACCTGCATCAAAAACGGTAGGATGCAATGGTGGACCAATCAAGGGACTTGAAGAAAGTCATTTGAAATACAAAGTAAAAACTCAATAAATATGCAGTGTAAATTAATATTAAATTAATTTTTAGCAAAACATTCATAAAAGTCCATTGTATCGTCCACAAAATTTAATTGTCACATACCCAAAAAAACAGAGTACATTTTCAATGATTAAATTTATAACTCACTTTTGATTTATTATGAGGAGACCCCTCTTCTTTTTTTCTCCTCTTATTAAGTAGTTTTATTTCAAATTTCAAAGGGGATCTAAGATGTCATATCCTTTTATTATTTTGACACGTCCTCTTATGATTGTTTCATATCACCAAATTGATTAAATTTTTAGTCATTATATGATAACTCATTATAAATATACAGATCCTTGAAAACTAAATTTATATTTATCAAAACCCTGTTTCTTTTATATTTAAATGAGTATCAAATATTTTAGTGGGATGGGATCCAAATAATGTTAGATCTCATTAGTTTTTATCAGTTAAATGCTTTGGTTTGTTAATGAAATTGGTTTCAATGGGAACGGATGCGGCTGTTGAAATGAGAAGTCCAAAATAGGGAAGAAATAAAATTCAACTTTGGCTAGCTTGTATTTGTGTGTGTGTATATATCAATATTGTACTATGGAGCATTTGATAAGAATAGTTAGGGAGAGACATATTGAGTGGTCCCCAAGAATGAGTACTCTAGTTTACTTCTTGAATTAAAACTCTATGCCATCCTATGATCAGCCTGTCACAAAAAGATCTCTTACTTCCTCTTTTTCTTTATTTAATGTCTCTCCAATTTTGAGTTCTCTTATAATTTCTTTAGTTTGTCCCACATGTCAAGGCTTGAAACACTTTTTTTTATGAAATATATAAATTATCTAATAAAATATGTACAGTAAAAAGTAATATAAAATATATATTTGGATGCATGGTTTTTACAAAAAAAGACAAAGTAAAAATAAAAAAAATCAATGTATTTTATCTAACAAATTAAAGTAAGAGAAAATAATTGTTAGAGAAAATATGATCAGTTAGAGAAAAATATACAGTAGAAAAAAAAAATCATATATGGACGGGCATGTAACAACTCTTTGTTTATATTGTTAGAAACAATCTTTTGTATTAGTCTTCATATCTTGACTTTTTTTTAAGACGCATACTTCCTGTAATGAAGTACGCACACATAATGAAAATAATTATATATATACACTCAAATGCATTGTTTATACTCATTTATATAAATTAATGAAAAAAGTTACATACCTAATGTGACAAAGCATGTATCTTGTTATATAATAAACAGGATTACAACTTTACAAGTAACGTAAGGTTGCATAAGATTGAAGTAATAAAACCCTTTTTTGTGTTAAAATTAGGGTTAGAGATGGGCCTATATGGGCCTGGGTTATGTGGTCCATGTTCTCAATTGGACCCAATGTAAAGAACCACTTGGATGAATCCAGGTGGAGATCTGATCCATTAAAAGATCCATGTGATCTGGATATGACATGTATTGATGTCAACAAAAGACAACAATTAAAACTTGACAGGTGGAGTGTGTCCACAGTTCCCATGTTCCATACAGTGTCTCATGTAGTATAAGCTGTCAACAATGTCATTATATCTCAATTGAAACTTGAAATGTAATTTGTCAACATATCTCTAACTCGAACACTTGCAGTGTCGATGCCCAATGACAGACATCAAGCAACAAGGAAGATTGAAATTAATGACGAGGGAGATCAAATGACAAGTGAGATTGAGCTGCGATGCTTTTTTCAGATCCATTTTTAAATAGAAAAAATGAAACAAAAAAGTGCATATAAATTCATATAAAAAAGTTTTCAAAACCTGAGTTTGTCTAAAATCAATTTTGCAATCATGCAACCAAACATAGTCCATTTGGTTGCACGATTTGGGTGATTCCGCTTTTTGAAAAGCTAAAATCCCAAAATCGTGCAGCTAAACGGGGCGGATTCTGACGGAATAAAAAACTGGATTCCTTTTAATTTTTCTCTCAAAATTCGTGTTTTAAAAAACTCAAAAACTGTGATTTTTTGTCGGAATCGATTTTTTGAATTGAAAATCAACTTTCTCTACCAAACATTAAACCCCTTTCAAATATTGATTCCTAAAGTAAAAAAAAAACATTTCAAAAAGTCAAGGTCTAAAATCGCCTTAAAAAGCAGCTTTATTACAAAACTATTTTTCAATATGTGTTTTCAAACGGAACCGCTAGTTTAATCTGAACTCCAATTAGAAAATCAATCCAGCGAGCACTCATGATTACAATATTACGGCATACCCACTTAGTTTAACCAGCTCGGGCACTACGCGACACAAACCATTGACGTAGTCAACCGTCCCATCGAGAAGAATCTTCTCGGCTTGTCCAAAGCTCCTGCTGTTGCATTCGCCTCACCCTCCTTATACATCACCCACTCTCTCCCGCTCAATCAAAACTCCCAACATCAAAACCCACACCTCACCAGATCCTCACATCGTAGGTTGCAAAACACGCTCACTCTCACCAGGCGGTTACCCCATTCCGTGCCGGCCCGCTTACGCATCTTTCTCACGTTACGCTTTAAAATTCAAGTCAAAACCGCGTTCACTGGACCTACTTATATAAATGTACAAACACACAAGTCACACATATTCCAAGCATAAAAATTACATAAACATGTATCAAGGACACCCACCACCCTTTAATGGAGCCTACTATGGCCCTGCAGTCCCTCCTCAACAGCCCGACTACAAACGTTGGCACGGTTGTTGCACGTGGAATGCACTCATCAAGCTAGGCGTGGCCTTCCTCGTGGCCTTCCTCGTGGCCCTTGGTCTCACTGTCCTGGTTCTCTGGCTCGTCCTTCGCCCTAACGAGCTAAAAGCGCGCGTTGAGGACGCCTCTCTCACGCAGTTCAACCTCACTAGCCCTGACAACAACCTCTACTATAACCTCTCCTTAAGCGTGAGCCTCCGGAACCCTAACAAGAAGATTGGTATCTACTACGACTGGCTCGAGGCTGACGCCTTCTACTATGGGTGGAGGTTTGGGTACGTGCCCTTGCCCACGTTCTACCAAGGCCACAAGAACACCACCATGGTCTCTCCTGTGTTCGTCGGCCAGTCGGTCATTGGGAACGGAAGCTCTTATTTCGTTACGAATTACGATAGTGAAAAGGTCTCGGATAGATTCTACATCGACATTTGGATTTTCGCCCAGTTCAGGTTTAAGATCGGGTCGATTAAGACGAGGCGGTACACGACGTGGATTAAGTGCGGATTAGGGCTGCCTTTGGTCGTTAATGGGACATCTAATGGTGGGTTTAGGGCGACGGATTGTGATGTTGATTTTTGAATTATTTGTTTTTTGTCTTTTGTGTTTCCATGCAATTCTTAATAGCTTGATTAGGTTAATTTGTGGAGTTGTTTATCTTGGGCCATGCATTATGTAATTAAAGTAGCAATCATGACGTTATTTTTATATTAAGTTTTTGAGGGACCTTACAACAGTGTATGAGAACAGACAATTAATCACAAGAACTATGGATAGAATTAATTTTTAATGCCCCCTTTTGATTGGAGTTTAGGAGGGGTGTCCAAGGAAAGCCAGGGCTATGGAGAAGAGTACAATATCTATCCAGAAGCTTCAAACAAGAATGATGTGTAGTGTTTGATGTAGTGTTTGAAATCTAGCTTTCAAACGAGTAGTCCAAATTAAATTCTGATAATTACAAGAAGAAAGAAAAACACAAAAGGGGACTGTTGAAGATAAAATCCCACTGTTTTTAAATGTCTTGCAAGGAGTGGGTGACTATAGCTGTGCATAGTTAATAAATATGCACTGTTTTTAAATTTGACTCAACTTGATTAATTGACTAATTAAATTTTTATAAGCTTTGAATTCCGGTTGGGTTCACCCTTAAAATATGATGGTATAAAAAACGGGTAACAAAAGTTAATCAATCAATCCACTGGTTAAACGACAATTCTTTGAAATTCGGTTACGGGTTAAATAAACGGCTAGTTCTTTATTCATAGAAATTAAGCTACATTTGGTTGCGCGTTTGGGACGATTCATTTTTTGAAAAGCTGAATATCCCCAAAATATGAAATCTAATAAAAAGTTTATATTTTATATAATAAAATCATGTTATGATGTTAAATAAACACTTAAAAAGTATTAAAATTAAAAATTGATCATTATACAAAAATTTTCTAAAAAATTTCATATTAAAATTATTTAATAATAATAATTTATATATTTACTATAGCATGATATTGTCATGATTTAAATCCGATTGAATCAAAAGTTAACCTAGTGATCTTTAACCCGATCAATTTTTTTTTGTTTAGCGAACGGATTGATTTTTAAAATATTGTAAATAGGTGAAAATAAGCTAGTATTGATATTTCAAGTCCTAAAATTATGGTATTTTACAAAGCCCAAATGTCATATCATATGTCATCATCTCTTATAAATCAAATAATCCACATGTGAAATTATATTTTCATATTTTATAAAGGGCTTTTTAGCTTTCACCCCCCATAAAACTAGTGAATTATTGAAAACCCCCTGTAAAAATGAATTTATTATTAACCTCTTACAAAGCTATTGCATCTTATTAAAAAAATCCAATGTTTAGTTTCTACCCCATTTTAAATAAATAAATAATTTAAAAAACCCCTCCAAATACACATTATTATTTTCAAACCCTTCAAATACAGATTGTTTTCATAAGAATCACACACGTTTAATCTATTGCAGAAATTGTTCATACTAATTTTGTATCAATAATTTTTTAATAGTTTCTATAACAGAAGATATAACTAAACTTTTCGCAAAAGAAGCTACAATTTGTAGGGGTCTTGAAATAATAATTTTTTTTGAGGCGGGTTTTTAATAATTTACCTGTTTTGGAGGGATAGAAAATAAATAACTGGAAATGGTTGGGTTTTTTAATAAGACATAATAACTTTATAAGGGGTTAATAATCAACTCAATTTTTGGAGGGGGTTTTGATAATATAATTTTTTTCAGGGGGTGGAAACTAAATAATCCTTTTATAAATCTTTATTCACATCCTATTTATCTTTTATTCACAACTTATCCATGATTAACAAAACAACAAAAACTTAATTATTGCATTCTCAACATAAATAATTAAAGGGTTAAAGACATCTAAATCCCTGTAAACATGGATAATCCCATATAATCCCTATCAAAGATGCGGCAGACGTACAAGTCCTTAAAAACTCACAAAAACCCATATACATCCCTATCCTCAACAAAATTTAATCACAATTCAAATTATCTTAGTTAACTCTAATTCGTACCATGAAATGACTAAATTATCCTAATTTTCCAACCCCTCCAAACAATGTCGAGGTAGAAGATGAAATATAAAAGTTCTATAAAGATTATTTGGTTTTTTGCGAAGATTAATTTGTATTTGTGATTATTTATAAGAACTATAATGCATACACAAGTACATGATGGTGAAATATTCTGAAAATATTTCCTTAATTTGGATGAAAATTTTCTCCAAAGATGATAATTGGGTTTTTATAAGTTTTTAGAGACTTGTATGTGTGCCTCAACTTTAACAGAGACATATATGGGATTACCAATGTTTATAGGGATATAAATGTTTTTAACCCATAATTAAAATCACAATCAAACAAAATAATAATTTATTTCACCCATATAATTATCTATTCTCCAATAGTGTATATCAGTACCTAAAGCCGACTTAATGTCTTGAAAATGATATGTACCCACCCAATCTTTTATTTCAGTGTACTCCACAAAATGCCCCTTTTAAGACTAAATTAGTTTTTCAAAAAGAAAAAAAAATTACTTCCACAGCCACCTTTTGAAGTTGTGGATGATAAAATCTACCCTGATTGGATAAAGAATAGGTATAACGAAATGAGTCAGAAATACGAAAAGAATTATGTCGAGGTCAGATTGCGCTCACCTCATAAGATAGAATTCACCTCGGAGGGCACGATCGGAGGCGAGCACAGTAAAGGGAGGTGGGCAGAGGGATTTTTTTATGCTAAACGGTAGTCTCTAATTTTATAAATTGTAGATTGATGTCAAATACAAAACAAGAAAAAACAAACAAAAGAAAACCAAACAAAAAGAAATACATTCGTCATGTTAGGGGGAGAGATGAACGGGGTGAGTTATGGTTGAGAACAAAAGTACATATGAGGGTGGATTTAAAAGATGCATTTTTTGGTTGGGGTGGGGTTGATAATAAGGTGGGGGAAATGTTTATGGGGGTGGAAGTAACCACGCCCAAACCTGAACAGGAACTCAAAAAGAAAGACCACCTAGGTTTATTTAGCTGCAGTATCCTTCCAAAAGTTTAGTACATAAAAGTTGATGTCAGAAATATATAAGCATCAATTTTAGAATAATGTAATGAATGAGAAACCACCACCATTGCAAGAAAAGGAAAGAAAAAAAAGAGTGGCAACAAACATACACCACAGGATTAAACACATCAGTTTCTGCAGATCCCCTCTTCTTAAACATATTGCATTTCATCTCTCTATACATAACCATATGCAAAACTACTTGCATGAGAAGAACAAGATCAGCAATGTCAATCATTTATGCATACAGTAGAACACAAAGAATCATTTATTTATTTTTCGTGTAAAATAAATGTCAATTTCCGCATATGCAAAAAAAGAACGGAAAATGTTACACTAAACCATTCTCTCTTTCACATGCTAGTTTGATTTTTTTTTTTGGAAGTACATGCATTCACCAAAAAAGGAAGTACACACTCAAATGAAATGAATGTTATCCTTTTTATATTTTCTCTGATACAATATACTCGCCTATTGGCAATTTCATGTACTGAGTTAGAACCGACGAATGATTCGAGTGTATGAACTCTGGAAAAGGAAAGGGCGTCTTCATTCCAAGTGATCCTTCACCTAGCATTCTTTGAAGATCATCCACGGTGTATCTGATGTATTTCTGAGGATTCTTGCAATTCTCAATCATATGCCTGAATCGCAAAGTCAATGATTAGAAACACAATTTAGACCCCCGAGCTAATGATTGTGAATAGAACAATGCATGTAATATAAGCAAAATATGGGGTGAAACATACCAAAACCATTTATGGAAGCTTTGAGATGCAGGCATAAGAATTTCAGGGACATAAACCGTCCATTGAGATTGTATTTGATGGAGTTCCTCAAATTGCATATTGAATGAATTGAACCTGAGCACAAAAGAAAAATGGCTTAGTTAGAAAATCAAAACTTCAGCACGTGTTTGATGGTGATGAAAATTTTCAATACAACTTTAGAGGAACATCATACAATGGATACAAGCAAACAAATGCCCAGGAAATACTAATTAGAGGAACTGATGATCATTTTTCCATGGCTGCACTACCATTTTGTTAGTTGCTACTCCTAAGCAATAGCTGGTTCCAGGAACTCTCTGATATTATCTAAGATAGTTTATTATATATGTAGGGATGTGAAAATTAATTATTATCCTATTTAAAAATAGCAGCAGCATCTTCCAAGGGAAATATCTCCACACACCTTAAAAAGTATACGTGGGGTAGAGGAAATAAGTTCTTCAGGATAGGTGGTTGTAAAGACATCATTTTAGGAAGTTCCTACACTACAGTTGGTTCTGAGCACTCTCCAACTTACATAAAAAATATACAGTTTTAATATAGATGAGGGGATGTGAAAATCAAATTATTATCCTATTCAAAGGCACACAGCAACATCTTCCCAGAGAAATATCTCCAGACACCTTAAAAAGTAAAAGTAGGGTAGATGAAATAATTTCTCCAAAATAGGTGCTTGTTAGACATTATTTTTGGAAGTCCCTTCAAGCAGGGAAATTATCTAAAAAAGGTGGAACATGAGTATAAAAGAATTCAACTCTAATGAACAAAATGGAATGCATGCTTGCAATAAATGTGCATTTATTAAGAAGCATATAGTAATATAGTATAAAACTGAGTCATGCTAAACACACCCCCAAAGGTTTTTAGCAGAAAAACATTAAGTAGGTTCATTTTACTTTCCTATGCAAGCAATTTCATATTTATTGCTTGTATTGTATGCCCTTTCACCATCACTAGTAATGCACACTTATTGCAACAAATTGAAAGATTATTATTATAAAAAATCTGATGTGCATTATTGGGAACAGATTTTTTGAGAGGTGGGATTTTTTTCATTGCTCAGCATCAGTCCCCAAAAATGATATTGACAACAGATGAGGTTCGACAATCGAATATTCTACCTATTAGGGTATCTAAAATGATAAATGGGATGCAACTAGCAGCAGTTTCAGCAGGACACAACTCTTCACGAGTTTGAAACTCTCCAAATGTTCGTTGGAAAATTTGTATCACTCAAAATGAACTCACGTGTTAAGGGAGAAAGCCTTATATTGAGAACACGTGGTCAGCTCTTGCGGCATTTTTTAGCTCATGGGTCTCCATTCTCCTTGGTGTTTAATCGCCATCCAGTACAATGGGAGTAATCGGTTTGGGCCGCAATTTTAAATCATCATCACTGTGATAGGGGGCTGGTCTCCTATTCCTGGAACCTCCAATGGGTCTTATAGACTCGATTTTTTTTCTTTATTATTATTTATTTTTCAGAAATCCCTCATCTCTATTTCTTTGTTCAAGGAGCAAATAGGTGCTCCTATCTTTCTTTAAAAATATTCAATCCCTCTGCAATTTGGAACCTCATCCAACTGCCAACAAAACATAACATAAAAGCTTTAAGGAGTTTTCCTTGGATTTCTTCAACATCACATAAAATAATTACAACAAGCTTCAGAAGAAACCCCCTCTAAGATAATTTTGTGGAGTGACTGACAGATAATAATTGAAAGAACATCATGTACAATCTTATCTATTATATTGCATTCACCCCCTTGCAGATATCGCTGCTCCTAAGGTGAGGTCCACAGGCCTGCCATTCCTAGTTATTTACCAGACCTTTCCAACATATAGAACCTACTCCATCCAAACTCCAAACCCGCTAAAACAAACTCACCCCTCAAAACAAAAAGGAGCCACTTCATATATGTTCATTTTATTTTGCAATATTTAATTTTGACACAAAAAAATGGAAACAAGAATCTGTGTGATATAAGCATGGCTTAGTTAAACAATGGGATGTAGCTAACATCAACTAAATGAGCAAGTAATCAAGCAACCAAAAGGGAATAGCTGCCAACTGTTCCATGAAAAGAGCACCTTTCAGTTTACCAGTTCATGAACATATTCCAACAATCCATCAAATTGCCCTCACTCTGTTTTTCCAATTGCCACAAATTTCTGGAGAAATTTATCTAATTCCAACTTGGTTTACAGACAAGACTGAATACAATGACAATGGCCACGAAAATTAGTGTCTTATTCACATATCAGAACAAACAATATATGAACTCCACCTGATCCTTCCTTCCCCAACAATCTAATCAAACGAGGAACAACAAAATATCACCTTTTAAGATACCAAATGCAGCAAATTTGTTAACAGACAACCTAGAATAATTCATAGAACTTTATCTTCAACAACTAATCAACAGAGGAAAGAAAAAAAACATGTAAGCAAACACAACAACAAGCATAGTTCAAATATCAAACAGACACTAAGCAGCACATCAACATTAACAGATTATTCAAACTAAAACGCCAACCGAAACTGCTACCAAATTACACGAAGAGCCATCCACAAAGGTAACGCATACTCTGCAACACCCACAAATAGATTCTTAGTTTGTATGTCTCACCACATTCCCCGCCGCCATCACATCACGGTCTGCAAAACAATATAATAAAAACCCAAAAAAGCATTTATTCAATTCCACATATATCAAGATCACAATTTTGCTAAAAATCTCAACTTTTAAAGACGCAACACTCACAGTTCCAACCTTGCACGGCCTCTGCGGACCCGAAAGAACCGCGGCCGTCGAATTCGTGAACCTGAACGGCACATCACAACAATACACCATCATACGGTGTCGCCTGGGTCTCAAAGAGCTACTCCTGAAGTACGCGACAGCCCGGATCCAGAACCCGAATTCGACAGTCCCCTTCACGGCCCAGTCGTCCGCGATCGCCGCGACCAACCGGGCGCGGATGACGGTGGAGCTGTCGCTCCCCAGATAAAGAGGGGGGAGCGCCGACTTCGCCACCACCGAGTACCATCCTCCGTACGTGACGGACGCCTCCGCTTCGGTGTAACGGATGCCGAATCTCTGGCTAGGGTTCCTGACGGAGAAGGTGACATTGAACGAGGCGGTGGTGGAGAGGCCGTGGAGGGAGGCGGAGGAGACGGAGAACTTGGGGAGGCAGGGCTCGGAGATGAACCAGACGTAGAAGGCGACGAAGGCGGCGAAGGCAAGGACGGCGGAGGCGATGATGATCAGGCGGCGGAGGGGGTGTTTGGGCTGGCCGTCGGTGGCGGCGCGTGGAGACGGCGCCACCGCCGGGTATCCGGCGACCGGAATCTCCGGCTCTGGATGGATCGACATCTGGAGAGAGAGAGTGAAGTGAGAGAGAATTCGTTAATGGAAAGTATTGAATTGAGAGTGAGCGCGTTTTGAATGCGAGTGAGGCGTTGTACCCTTATTAAATTCGAATTTTGTTCATCTACCCCTATTAAAATCAACAGTGCAAAAATACATCTGAAAAACTATAAATCAGTGTTATTGTGCACAGTGGCGGAGCCAAAATTTTTATAAATGAAGAACCTAATGCGACTTATATAAATATTTTTTAAAATTATATCATTATATTTTTTATTTCAATAGCATAGATTAAAAATATGTATAAAATGAAATACAGACATTCATATAAAACATATCATTAAATAATTATAAAAAATAATTATCATATTTTAAAACGATATGTTATATTGATAATTCATAAAAAAAATGTCAAAACATAAATCTAACAAACAATATATATTTACTAAATTTGACTTCGACGAGGTTTAATATTCTGAAAATGTTGAATGATTTGATTATTTTAAATATTTACACAAATATTTTAAACTTTAAATAAATTAGTAACAATGATAATAAGGTATAAGGAAAAAATTATATATCTTCAAAGTATTGATGGAAGAGATGACAGGATTATATATTGTAGATTCTCAATTGTGAGACATTTAATTGAACAAAAAGAAAAAATTATTTAGAGATGAATATTGATATTAAGAACAATTGAGATATAAAAAAAAATTCAAAAATTGTTTTTTTCAAGATGGGTACTTAGGTGAAGACACTGAGAAGTGGAATTCATGCTTCTATAGCTGTTTGTGGGATATGAATAGAAAGAGGCTTGGGGGTAAATGAAAGAGGATAGTTAAAAATGACTTTTGTGTTATGTGAATGGGGGAGGGTTAATTAAAAAAAAGGGGTGAGTACACACCATACATATGGATAATAGATGGTTGTTTTAATTTTATTTTATTTACTTATGAGTGGTTGTTATTTAGGGAATTTCATATGTAGGTGGGGCTTATGATCTATGTACCATAATTAAAATCAACTTACCACAAAAAATTAAAAGGACTTAGAAAAAAAATTAAAAGGACATGTAAATAATTTAAAAAATCCAGGGGGGGCACATGCCCCCCCCCCCCCCCGGTCTTATGGTGGCTCCGCCACTGATTGTGCACCTATAGTCAAGACCCGTCTGCCATGGTTAATCTTATCTGTTTTCATTCTGTTAGGGCCCGTTTGGGGTGAGACATAAGATCATTTGCCCTTGATAGTTATACTGGGATAGATAACAATCCATGATGAATAAGTAAATTTTTGTTTGGTTGTCTTTTTTGTTATTCTCATTGGAAAACGTAAAATTTATATTTTTGTTGTTTGGTTCATTTTGAATAAAATATGGATAAGTGGTAGATAAGAGATGGATAAGAGTTTATGACTTTTTAAATGACAATTATACCCCTGCATAAATTATTTGTGTTTGGGAATAAGTATAAGAGATATGAGTGTGATATGATAGATGTGACAGTTTTTGAAATGTGTGCAGAAAGTGTTAGGTGAGATAAATATTTTAAAATGACAGAGAAGGGTATTTTTATCCATTGGCATAGATAAGCCCTGATAAACAATTCCACCATTTTCTTAGAATAGTTATCAGGCCTTATCCTAGCTTATCCAGACATAACTATCAAGGTTTATTCTTGTCAAACAAACAGCTGTTTGGGGCTTATTCTACTGTATTCTCCCCTATTCACCCTTTATTCTTCACCCCAAACGGGGGGTTAGAGGATAGTCAAATGACCCTTATACACCCCCCCGTTTGGATAGCGGAATTGAGTTATTCTGGATAGATAACTATGCCAGTATAGATAACAAATCTACAAGAATAAAAGATTTTCTGTTTGGTTGTATTTTTTTATTCTCATTGGAAAACGTAAGAATAAAGGTTGAGTTGTTTGTTTGATAAATAATAAAATATAAATAAAGTGTAAAAAAATTGATTTGACATTTGATGTATAAGAGGTGTTGATAGGTGATTTGATGTGATGATGTGTAAAAAGTTGATTTGACATGTAGGCCCATGGGAATAGATAAGGTGAGTATAACTTATCCTAGGGGTTGCTTAGAATTGTTATACTCTCTTATACTCGTTTAAACTGGCTTAGTAATACCAAGTTATACCTTTCAAACAAACAACTATTTTTCTTATCCATTCCTATATCACCCTTATACCGCCCTTATACTCGTCTATTCCGTTACACAAACGGGGGGTTAGGTACCGTTTGGGAAGCGGAATAGGCGAGTATAAGGATAGTATAAGGGTGGTATAAGAATAGATAAGAAAAATAGTTGTTTGTTTACAGAGTATAATTTGGTATTACTAAGCCAGTTTAAACGAGTATAAAAGAGTATAACAATTCTAAGTAACCCCTACGATAAGCTATACTCACTTTATCTATTCTCATGGGCCCACATGTCAAATCAACTTTTTAATCTACCCAATTACATGGCCACGGTTGTCATCTCATCTCTCATCTCCTTCTTCTCGATATTGGTATCAAATGGTTGTACAATGAGCATTTCTTTTCAGACTTCTTCAATGGTGGATGGCCTATTGAATCCCGCTTGCGATTGTGGGTTACCTTGTATGATGTCGACTTCTACCAAGGAATTGATTAAGGAGAAGAAATTATACAAACGTGTTTCGAATGAAGAAGAGAGAATTAGGATTCGAAATGGAAGCAAATGGGGGCTAGGGGTTCATGGAACACAACATTGAATGGGGAGAAGAATTTAAGTTTTTTTGTTTAGATGTAAGTTAGGGCATTTATGACATTCTACATGTGGGGTTATATTTAGTAACCATAGTTAATTTAGGGTTTTTCAAGGTGTGTGTTACAGTTACTGATGCACTAACTTAAAGTTTTTAAGGGATATTTTTGCACTGTTGATTTTAACATGGATTTGGGATTTTGAGGAGTTATTTTTACAAATAAATTTTGGATTTAGTTATTTTTGTAATAAAAATAAAAATAGAGCTATTTTTAAAAAATTGTGACAATGTACTCTACAAATTTCTTTTCAAATATAAATTTAATTGATTGGGGACAAACAAAAAAGCTTTACAACCACTTTTGTAGTCACACACATAGTGACATCGATTTGATTTTTTTTCTACATTCACAAAAATGAAATATACTATTGAATGAGTTAGTGCATATTTTCATGCATTTTCTGAATTCACTTACATAAAAACCCTTAACCCCCCGTTTGGGGTGAAGAATAAATGGTGGATAGGGGAGAATACAGTAGAATAGCCTCCAAACAGCTGTTTATTTGACAAGAACAAATCTTGATAGTTATGTCTGGATAAGCTAGGATAAGGCCTGATAAATTTTCTCAGAAAATGCTAGAATTGCTTATCAGGGCTTATCTATATCAATGGATAAAAATACCCTTATCTGTCATTTTTAAAAAATTATCTTACCTAACACTCTGCACACATTCCAAAAACTATCACATCTATCATATCACACACACATCTCTCATATTTATTCCCAAACACAAATAATTTATACAGGGGTATAATTGTCATTTAAAAAGTCATAAACTTTTATCCATCTCTTATCAACCACTTATCCTTACTTTATTCAAGGTGAACCAAACAACAAAAAGATCAATTTTACGTTTCCCAATGAGAATAACAGAAAATACAACCAAACAAAAATTTACATATTCAACATGAATTGTTATCTATCCCAGTATAGCTATCAAGGGCGAATAACCTTATGTCACCCCCCAAACGAGCCCTTAAATTTCTAAAAATTTCGAGTGTTTTTTCAAAAATTCAATTGATTAGGAAAAAACGATACTTGTGTGTTACTACTTTACTCGTAATGCTAGGAGTAAATACCCAGCATTTATAAGATGAGATATCAAATGCATCTCTCTGTTAGGATATACACACACAAAGGGAAAAATCTATGTAACCCCCTGTAAAAATATGAAAATCCATATAACCACCCCCCTGCATTCTCTCTAAATCCAAAGGAAAATGATTCACAGGCCCCTTACGTAGGCCCCATGTAAGCCCCATGAGGTGGCATCGATTACATTACCCATAATACCCTTTCATACCCTCCTAAGTCATCTACTACTTTAAAAAATCATTTTGATCTGTCTGTTTATCTCTGGTGACCAACGTCACCATCTCTGGATTCCTCTCGTCGTCCTCTATATATCATATGAGAGGTGATTTGACTACATTTCAAGCCTTCCTCCAGCCTCCACCTCCTCCAACCTCCATCTCCACCTTTTTTTTTTTTTTTTTTGAAATTCAGATACATGTCAAATGTATCTGACAAACCAATTACATTAGTTTATGTGATATTTTTTTCACTTATTTTTGTGATCTGGTGTTTTGATGTTGAAGTTTGAATGTCGAATGTTATTGTTAATATTTAAAGTCAGTTACATATTCATAATTTTATTGGATTTATATGCATTAAATTTCTAAAGATAATTACATTCCAAACTAATTTGTAGATTTATACACTTTTTATAAATAGTTACATTTATGAATGTAACTGCTTTGTTATATAAATATATTGTAAAAGTTAGTTATATTCACAAATGTAATTAGCTTTTTTGTGCAATTGATCGATTTCGCTATCGTTTTCAATGTCCGTTGATTCATGTATGACCTTTCTTTTTGCTTTTTTTTTTTACATTTATTACAATTTTTTCTTGAATATGGTGTTTCATATTAAATATGATAGGATGTCTCCACTGCTCTTAGTCGAGCTTGAATAGGATATCTTTCAACAAGTGACGGCTGTTTTTTTGTACTCTTCGCTTCGATCACCCTCACCTTTATCACTTCTTTTTTCCGCTCTCCTTTTTCGCTCCGATTTCGTCGTTTCTATGCTCCGCACCTTCGTCGCTCCTACTCTCGCCTTTTCCTTCCTTTCTTCGTGGAATGACCAGCTTGATATGACTTTTGGTTATAATTTTTTCTTTAAATCTGGTGTTTGATGTTAAATATGTTTTTTGAAAGATTTGATAGAGTTTTGATGTTATATTAGCATATGGTTGTATTACATTTTCAAACTAATATGAACATTTATGCATTATGCTTTGTAAGTCAGTTATATATTTGAAATATAACAAATGTTTACATGACTTAAATAATAAAATTCAGTTAACTGAACTATTTGTGTAATATATTTTGAAACTAAGTTGTATGCACGAAATGTAATTGACTTTTTTATATGATCTTAATGTTTTATCAAAAGTTAGTTACATTCATCAAAAAGTGGATATGAAGGTTGAAAAATATGGAATCCGGAGAAGGACCAAAAAGGTAGTCGAACCACCTCTCATATAATAGAGAGCGACGAAAGGAATCCAAAAGTGGTGACACCGTTCGACGATGGTGAGTAGGTTAGCCGGAATAGTTTTTTTAAGTGATAGATATGTGCTAGAAAAAACGGTTAAAAATAGAGGTAGTTCTGTACTTTGATTTTTTACCCTTTTATAAAGGACAACCAGACATCCAATAGAAATTTGACACCTCATGAGGCCTATGAGTGGGGCTTATATAATGGAGCCTATGTAACAGAACTCAAATCCAAATACAAAACCAACCCCCCCCCCCCCCCCCCACCAAACATAAACAAAATGCAAATAACCCCCTCTGGTGGTCATGTTGACCTGTTATAAACCCGAGTTTAACTATATTAGTGAAGTTATTCACTCCATGTAGCAGAGCTCAAAACAACCCCCCCCCCCCCCCAAACATAAACAAAATGCAAATAACCCCCTCTGGTGGTTATGTTAACCTGTTATAAACCTGAGTTTAACTATATGTGTGAAGTTATAACGGAATATATTGCTAATATTCTCATTCCATCATGGTCAATTTAACAGGTCATTTAGATTTTACACTGACTTTACAGGGGGTAATTTAAATTTATGGGGAATACAGGGGGTTATCTACATTTTCATATGTTGGTAGGGGTTATATGAATTTCTCCCACTACAAAGCACTTATCTAATGTAAAAAAAAAGTGGAAACGAACACATCAAAACTACATACAACATATTCTGCAAATCTCACACAAGCCTTGCACTTCTCTCATACATACACAAAACTATTAACATCAAAAGAAAAACAAGACCATCAAGAGGAAAGAGGAAAGAAAAATTGAAGGTTTTTTATACATACAACACACTGAAATCGTTTATTTATTTTCCATGTAAAATGAATGTCGACCCCCGCAGATTCAAAAAAAAGAATAGGTAGTCTTAACGCCTTGGTTCGTTCCAGGTCTTCCCCTCGAAAAATTCACCTAGCATTCTCTCGAGATCCTCCGCGGTGTATCTGATGTACTTCTGAGGGTTCTTGCCATTCTCGATCATAGGCCTGAAGAAGAATATTCACAAAACCAATGATAATAAACACAAGAAAGAAAACAAATAGGAAGTTTTAACACCACCAAAAGACATTAATAGATCGACAATCATGGATTCCGGAGCTAATGGTAATTGAATGGAAACAATGCATGGAATATAAGGAAATTATGGAGTGAACACATACGAAAACCGCTTATGGAAGCTTCTGTATGCGGGTGTGAGAATTTCAGCGACCGCTAGCTTCAGCGACTCCCGCAATTCAGCATCAGGAACCGTCCATTGTGATTGTCTCTGATGGAGTTCCTCAAATTGAACGTTGAATGACCTGAACCTGAGCACAAAAAGAAAAAACATGGCTTAGATGGAAAATCAAGAGAGTTTAAAGTGACCAATGCAGAGGACCGACCTCTCTTTAATTGCTGTTCTTGAGGCTCCACTGCTGCTGCCGCCGCCACCGCCATCACTGGATATGCTGCCTCCAGCCGATGATGTCAGATTTTGACTACTAAGGCACTGCAGAATCTGTCAAAATTTTCCCATTCAGGGGCTTATTATTAATTCAAAAGCCAAGCAGGTGATTTGGTAAGAACACAATTCATAAAAGCTATGTTTAATATGTTCCATTCTAATGGAGTAAAGATTTTAATTCAAAACTTCAGCATGTGTTTGGTGGAGGTGACGAAATTTTTATGGGAATTTATCTTGACCAATAAGGTATAGTACACCCTACAATACATACAAGCAAACAAATGCTCAGGAAAGACCAACTAGAGACTGATCATCATATTAATTTGTTAATTGTTACTCATAAGCAACAATTGGTTCCAGGTACCATCTTCTCTAAACAAGAGAAGACAGAGAAAATCTATCGCAAGTGGAATTTTATGTATGTTAAATTTAATAAATAGAACGGCACCTTAGACCAAGCAATTCTTTTATACTGATTTGCATGTTGTTGCACAACCCTCCGGTACCTTTGCACCCAATCATCCCCCAACAAATCCTTTGCTTCTGACCTGAAACAACAAAGTGGAACAGTAGTATGCAAGTCACTTCTTTTTTTTTAAGCCCAAGAATCAAAGCTAGTATCTGCTTACTTGCGCACAGATCTGACCATATAGTGCACGTTATTCATAAGAAATAGGTGAGTCAAAGCAGGATCCTTATATTGCTTAGATTTCCCCTCCAAGTTCGTCTGGAGAGCTTGCATTATCCGCATCGTTACAGAAGCTAACTTGGAATTTGTTTCATCACTATCTTCAAACTCCATAAAAAGCTGCTTCAGCGTTGACTGATAGCTGTATACATGAGAATTAATGAAGGATCAAAATCAGATAATTCAGATCATACAGAATGAAAATGTAAGAATTTTAATCAACATGTCATTAAAACTATAAATCAAGAGGACATTGTTATTAGATCCAAGATTTTTTTGTTAAAGTGCACAAGTACTAGACATATTTTCGAAGGAATAATTCATACCCAATCTAAAGGATTGGGATAATAAATGGGGACTGAATCTGTCATCCTAGGGGTTGTGGTGGTTGTAATATATTTTTGAGGGGAAAGGATGGGGCATCCAAAATATATATAAATGTGGTATGCCATCCAAGATGAGGAGTTTTCCTAACCACAAAAGTACACATGGATTACCCCATTACAATTTTTTTTTTTTAAAAGGAACCCATTACAAAATTTCCACCCCAATTTAGAGATTTATTAGAAACTCCTACAATGTTTTCTTCTTTTTTGTCAACCTCACAAGATCTTAAAAGGCGAATATCAGGCAGGAACCTTGTGTTGGTCCATGTGGTTCGCCTTACTACTTGGTGGGTGGGAGATTTCTCATCCCCCCCCCTTTTTTTCTTCGCTAGAAGTTAAGGCTTTATGTGTCCCTCTGTTTTCCGGAGTTCTACCACTGTTATTAAAATTACATGTGGTGCCTTCTCACAAATATTAGATTAAATTTAAAAAAATGGTAACATATAACTATCATTATTACACATTCTGCAGGCACAAGTATTATCTCAAAATCTGATTAAATATGTGCACATAACACTTCAAAAAGGAAAGATTGGAATTTTAAATTATACACAGGTGATTATAGAAGAGTCCGGAAATGACAATTATACAGGTAAGTAAACAATCATGACAAATAAACAGCTTGTGCATAGAAATTATAAGCTGCAACCCCATCACAGCATGTGAAGCACTGGAACAAATAAAACAAAATGATCATTTGTTGCTAGATACCAAAGCCATAAATAAGGAGGACAACTTACTCAAACAGAAACTTCACGTAATTAATTACATAACTAGTCAGAGGATGCACTGTTCCATCTTGAACAGCAGTTTTTGTTGCATCTTTTTCAACAGCTTCTTCAAAATCACCAAAGGTTTCTTGGGCCGTTTGGGCCAGCCGTTTTGTCAGGCTCAACGCAGATTCCCGCATCTCTAGGCAAGATTTGCCCTCAAAAATTATTTCAATCTGCCCGACAAGAGAGAACCAGCACATGTCTACATTTCAATAAAACAGTCCAACTAAAACATATTACAGTGAAAAAATCTGCATTTCTTCTAATCATTTAAACAGAGTAAGATACAAAATGGTGTGGTGCGGACACATGGCAGTATTTGCGAGAACGCTCAAACTGGGATGTACAAAACCATAAGGCATTAATAGTGATGTAATGGAAACAGGATCAAATGAGCAGAATACGGAACAGGACTCATCTCCAGGAGTTGGACACCAAGTGTCCTTGTCAATTCACCAGGACCGATGTCAAATAATTATCCAACATTGTCCCAATGTACTTTTTGACTATGTTCATCCACACAGAATAACTCCATGACAATTGCTAGTGATTTATTTTTCACCAAATCTTAATGGCATTTAGCTTTGAATAATTATCACTAAGAACAATATTTTTTCCCTTTTGAATGGTTTATTTTTCACTATGGTGGAAAGATGTGCTCATGTCGAGTGATCCAAATACACCACCACACCAGTGTGCGTTGCTAAAGGAACAAAGGGCCGAGCCCATCTTTTTCCCATATCCGAGCACTAAGGAACCCCCAAAGAAAGTGATCTCTTATTTCCTCCTCCAAGCTTGCTAAAGGAACAAAGGGATCCGAGGGTCAGGCCCAGCTTTTTACATATACAAGCACTAAAGGAAGACCAAAAAAGGGTGGTCCCTTGTTGCGCACATCAGACAAGGTTCGGGCAAGGAATGGTTAAGAAATAAAGTATTAAGCAAGAAAGAAAACACCCAGATGACGGATCGTGGAAACTCTAAATAGTTTCAGTTTAGACGAAGCCTTCATGTGGTTTTCCATTACAACTGGAGTTTCATGACAAGACCAAGAGAGTTTGTTTAGGGTACCAATTTGTCATTGGAGAAAATCATTTGTTAGTGTAGATCATACTCTTAATATTAAATATCTAATTCACTTAAAAAGTGATAAAACATTTAACATTGCTATAAGATCTAAGAAAACAGTTTTTTTAGGCAGATTATTACATTATTTCTCATCATATACCAAAAATATTGATTCCCCGATAATGACCTACCCAAGTTGATGTAGGACATGCTGCGTTACAAGTAAACCCAATGTAACTGGGTATTGAGCTTAGTCTATTTATTTTTTCAAATAAAGATAGGAACTTTTATTGATTAAAAGCCCCTGAACAAAAGGAGACGAGGGATCTTCAATAAAATTACAAAAGTACGATTTGAGCTTAATCTAGTTAGGTGCTACTTATTGCTCTCTACTGAGGCATGGTCTAACCAGGTACTGGAAATAAGGGTGGAGTACAAGGGAAGCTCCTCTCTTTGTAAAAATGGACCTAACTATTGAGCTAAGTCTTAACACGGTAGCCATGATTGTTCAACTAGATGCTGGATAAAAACTAAGTGGGTACTAAAGCCACGATTACTTGAATGGACTGTTACAGGGGGGATTCAGGATTCTTCAGAATATCTACAAAATTTTGGCATTTTGTCATCTTAGCTTAAAGTGCGGGATATATCATGTGTGTGGCCTAAATCTTTCATAGATTTTCCACAGCTTTTCTCACTTAATTTTCTTTTTCTGCACTTCCATTACCACCATCTCCTCCAATATCAGTTAGCTTGAAAGTCTTAACAAATCACTGCAATGCCAACAGCAGAATAAAACAATGATCTAGCATATGGAAACATTTATGTTGGGTCGGTACATTTAAAAATTTTCCCATACCTCTGGCTGAAGTTCATGCATAATCTCATACATGTCCAAGAGCACAAATAACTTTTCCGGTGATCTCTTGCTTTTTGCAATAGCCTCTCCAAAGCTGAGGAGCATGGCTAAGCTATTTGCGCTCACATCGGCAAAGCATTGGTCCCTCAGAAAATCCATGCCTTCAAATATTTGATCACAGACTTTTCGCTCTCCAGCAAACAACAGTTTCACCTGTTTAGCAGAATGGTCAGAAGCTTTATAAAGCAAATTATATACACAAAGAAGCAGTTGCATATAGGATCCTCACAGCAATTCTCATGTAATGAATCCAGCCACCTATCTTGGCCTCCAATGTCTCCCATGGCATCTTTTGCACATCCTCTTTACTAAGTTTTTCCACTCCCAGCTTCCGAAGACTTTGTTCCAAGACTGGTGCACGAACTTCTCTGATATAGGAAGATGAAAAGGCTAGATATAATTAGTCCACATGGAATTAAAGAAAATAAAAACTATTCTGGCTATAAAAATCTGTGATGCAACATGAAAATGGACAAAAAGATATCTAACTTTTCCAAAGGCGCTTCCACAAAGCCTATTCAAATGAGACATCCTTGCAGATACTTCAAGGTGAAATCTTAGATATCCACTAGATAGTGTATATAGAGTAGAAGAATCATCTTCCTTGATCCCCCATGTCCCTTCACACACTTTACTAGCCAGTAAGACCTTTACAACTGACAATTGCAAAGCCCTAGGTTTTTGCAAAGAAAATTCCATTCAGTAATTTGTGAAGAATTTTGTAATTTCATTCCTCACATCCAACTCAAGTTAACAGAGGCTAGGAAGAGAGAGAAGCATTGCAACAGGGGCTAACATGTTCAGTTTTGGCTCTTTGGTTGATAAATTTCCAATAAAATGATTGTGGATCTTCCATTAATGTGACTCTTCTGTCATGTAGGATTTTTACAAGTCCAGAAGACTAAAAGAATTAAAACTGCAAACTTAAAATACAAATTTCCCTACCACTAATTAACTCCCCAAACAAAGCATCAGAAACTCTTACGTCACTAACAGTTCTGCCAATATTGGGCACTGATTTATAAGGAGACCATCACTTGATGAAAAGACACCCATATAGAAAGCAACCTCAAATAATTATAAATCATCAGAAGAGAACAAAGACTGGCTAGTAGAAATCCATTGCAGTTCAGAGAGTGAGATAATGGAACATCTTCTACAAATATGGGGACAGGCAAAGAAGGCGTGGAAAGTCTTCGCCCACTTTGGATGCTGTGGTGAAAGCATTGATCAGTCTAGAGGCAACGTGATGTATGGCAAGAAGAGAAACATGGCTGTGAAGGTGAGTCTCTTTGCTGTCCGCTGGGAAATCCGATTAACAATATATGGAAAATATTAGGGATAAAAAAATGGCAACGGTCAAGGGTTGCTGAGAGGGTATTAGGGACATTAGATGCAGGGTGCAGTAAATTGGTTAAGTAATTAGGATGCCATACGTATTTTCTGAAAAACCTTTGGGTGTATTTCTACAAGTCGTTCGAGAGTTAGCTGTGTGTCACCCTCAATTATCTCTTGGTGAACTGAAGAGCTGCTTCACAAGTCCCAATGTTTCTTTGAAAAAGCAGAATGAAAGAAGAAGGCACAATTTTCTTCAAAAGGGGGGAAAGCAAAGGACACAATACACTCATATATGTAGAATGGACCCCATATAATGGTATAAGGACTCTTGTAAATAATAATGAGATTATTCAACTCAGGCCAGCAGGCATTAAGAGGGGTTGGATCCATAGCAACAGTTGACAACAAAATTTGTAATCATGAAGCTTGGGTTCAAATCCCACCACTTACCAATAAAAAAAAAAGGCGTTAAGCATATAGCATCTTAAGAGCCAATTGGTAGTACAGGGGGACATCTCCCCAATAGTTATATGTTCCTATTTCACAGAAATGAAAAACAACTATAAGTTCACAGTGTGTATATCATTATCGATAAAAAAAGAAAAGGGGGGGTTGTCCTTTTCTGAGTGACACAAATCACAAAAAAAAGTATAGAAAAATTTGAACTCCAAAAAGACCAACTATGTCAGTACAAAGGCAAATTCAGAACAAGTACAATCATATAATGTTATAAGACAAAACCTTACATTTATATAAAAAAATTGAACTGAGGAACAACAAATCCAAAACAAACCGCAAATTCTCTTACCACCGTTTCCTCCATCACCCTCTCCCCAAAAAGAAAATAAAAGTTAATAATAAAAAATAAAAAACACATCTGCCACCCCAACAAGATCCAGCTAAGCCTTCATGCATCCATGGACAACAAACATCAAAAGATGTTATTAAATTATTTGCATGACATGGAGGTCGAGAAGGTGACAACTCCAATGTCATCACTGCAGGAGCCAGGAGGTGATACAAACTTGGGGACATGGTGTGTTTGGGGGACATGTCACAGTATGTTGCACTCGTTCTGCATGTAGTATATTGGAGTATTTGGCTATAAATGTGTTTTCGAAGGCAGAATGGTGAATAGAGTCAATTAATGGTATCATGGGAGGGTTTGTTGTGGAAATTATCACATAGTGCCTGAGTTTGGGTGGGGCCCTATCACCTTTAATCTTATAGTGTAGTCCCTAATTCGCAATTAAGTTGGTTTTGAGTGTTGTTGGTGATATGGGTAGGTTGGGTGATTTTAAGTGTTGGGTTGGTGGTCTTATTTTGTTTGGTTCTTTTCTTTTCTTTCTTTTATTTCTGGTGATCCACCTTCTCCGTTGTTCGAGGGCTTTCTTTTTTATTTAATATAATCAGGGAGAGTCCCTAATCTTATTGAAAAAATAGTTAGGTAACAATGATTTTCAAATGCATTTAAAAATCATTTTAAATGATTAACATGAATTGAAACACTTGCAGCGTGTTTGAGCAAGGAAGACTTAAAATTTTACCTGTAAATTTTTAAACACTGTTGTTCATGACCAGCTTGAACCATCTGTTGCACTAAACCATGAAGCAATGGCAAAATCCTAGGCTGGATAAGAACCGGTGGTTTGTATACAGCATTTTCTAGGCTTTTGTGCTCAGATTTACCACTAGAGTCCCCTTGTTGCCCAGGTGTATCAGAAGAAGGCCGCAGAGCATTAGGAAGACATTCAATTAGACGATCAGGCTCCACAGGCTTGCTGAACCAAACAAAGAAAAACTTATCAAAATGCCTCAGTGTTGCACAGATAAATTATATGCAGAGATAACAACAGAATAACATTTCAATCCTGTACAGATTGTGTGTCCATCTAAAATTTTATGAACAAGCATAGAAAAATGACATGGTTTTGCTTCACATTCTGCATGCAGTCCAGATTCATCATGAATCAGTTTATTTAAGTGAGGAAATAAAATTCACATGCCAGGACTCCTGTCCATATTATTTAAGTGAGGAACACAAAACAATGTTGATTTCAATGGGCATGAAATCATGGAAAGAAGACAGCACTTAATAGATTGAATTAAATGAAGAAAATTGTACCAATGCCCCCAAAAGAACACACCTGTGAGATGACAAGAACTGCTTGAACTCCTCTTCCACCTTGAGAATTGCCTTTGCAAGCAGATTATTGGCATGGTTAAGCACCCCATCACTGCTCTTGAAGCTCTTGTTAGAGCTAAAAAATTTAACGTTGCTTCTCAGCTGGTCAACTGCCTCTAAATAACTTTCTAGGTCTTCATGAGGTCCTCTTAGTATTTTAGCCTCCGCCTATTTGTTTCAATGATATGAGAGAGTAAGCAATGTGTTTTATATTTTGCATAGAATTAATAGTAAATTGCCAGTTGGTAATTATATGGATAGTACATTCCAATCCTTATCAAATTCTTTTAACATTTGCTATTCAGAATATAGTTAACAAGCACAAAACCAAGTTGGTCTCGTTTAAATATTATGAGGATTAGAGCATATGGTAAAACAATCTAAAAAAAAGAAAAAAAATCATGATATGGTGTTTCTGATCTTTGGTCCTATGAAAAAGATACAATGGGCAACTTCATCAAACAGTACGCATACTATCAAACATCTAAAGAATGACCCATATGGAAATTAAAATATCATACATTCCATAATATCCTGATGCTAAAAAAATTCTACCAATGAGGGATCACAAAGCACCACTGGGGATTAAAGCAAGTTCGTCTTAGGGGACTACTCAGTGAGGATTAAGGATAGAGAAGCGCTTTTTGTAAAATAAAGGAAAATCCTTTGCTGAAAACATTGTTTATGTTTAGTTTCTTTTTTTTTTCCTTTTCTCTAAAACGATGGCATCTCATTTTCTTTTTGAAGAACAAATTGTTATGCTTCCCACCTTGGAAGACCTTTTCACATGGATTTCATGAAATTACAAATGCTGAGCTCGTGCCCTTTGTCAAAAAGAAAAAAGTGGCCCCATAATCCCCCAATAAACTAAAAAATTTCCTGACAAATACCAATGTGAATTATTGATTGTTAAATACTTTCACATGATCTTAAATTCTGTCTCAATCTGTGTCCTTTGATAATTTAAAGACTGTACTCGCCAAGATCAAAATTTAGAATAAGTTTTGGGTGATCACCTCAAATTTTCTTGATTTTTTTAAAAATGTCTTAAATCTGGAAAAATCATTCAAAATACGACAAAACAATCAAACACCCCCAAAACAGACCAAATTATTCACAGACACGGCAAGGGCAACGAAGACAGACCTGGCGAGAGAGATCGAACTGACCCAATATCACCTCCGCCCCCTTCAACGTCTTGTCGATGTTCTCATGCGCCCTCCGAATCGCGTGCGTTCTCACCTTCAAAGCAAAAACCAAAAAAATTAACCCCAACACATCAAATCTTGTACATTCACAGATCTCAAGATCTATGGATCAATCAAAGCCAAACCTGGGTGGGGCGCATCGCCGTTTCGAGTGCGGAGAGCCGGTGGTCGAAGGAGCCGAGTATGGAAACCATGCTCTCCGTGATTGTCTGGCTCTTCTGCAGCGATTCCCTCAGGAACGTAGCCTTCTCCGTCAGCGCTTCCACCGCCTCCGGAACCCCCATCCCTCTCTCTCTCTCTCTCTCTCTGAAGAAAAATTAGGGTTTCGTGTGATGAATCGGAGAAGGAATTGCAGAGACGGTTTGTTTGATTTTACTTTTTTTTTAATAATTATAAATAATATATATGTTTTGATTTGATAAGGGGAGCTATATTTCCACCCCTCTAGTTCTCTAACCCACCACTAAAAAAAGTTATCTGGGGGTGGGTTAGAGAACCAAGGAAAAAAGGGAAAAGGGTACAGAGAAAAAATGGTGGTGGAGGCGAGGCGGCGTTGGGTGGCGCTGGTAGCACGGGGGAGGTAGGAGAGGGACGGTAGCAGCAGATTCGATCCGGTCGGAGGAGACACCGGCGAGGCCGATCGTGCGATGAACCACTTCCTCTACCACCACCACAGTCATGGTCGCCGCCGCGATAATCTAATCAGGCGACTCCCCTCTCCTTCAACTTCTCCGACACGATCTCCGCCTCCTCCTCGATTGTGATCAACGTCATTGCCCCGAATCCACCTTCTCCTTCAGCTCCGATGCACTCACGCTATTACACCATTAATCGCCTGTAGCACGAAACGCAACACGGTGAGGATGATCGCGGGGTGCTCTGCGATGTGGAGCGTGCACTCAAGCGCCTCCTCGTCGTCGCGCCTCCTGAAAAAGAGCCGGGCCGCGCTGTCAAACCCGCGGTCATGTGTCGAAAACCGTTCCCTAACGACTCCATTGCGTCGCCTAGTCATTGTTGCTTGTGGAAGGGGAGCACGATGACGGCCGCCCAGTTCTGCTTCCTTCCAAGCGTCGCCACCGTCCTCCTCAGTCGTCCTTCCTTCTCTACGCCACCCGCCTCCACCTCCGCCTCTGCCTCCACCTTCGCCTCTGCCACCTCCTTTCATTTCTCTCTACTTACCTCTCTTTTCCTTGATTTTCTAACCCACCCCCAAATAATTTTTTTCAGGGGTGGGTTAGAAAACTAGAGGGGTGGAAATATAGCTCCCCATTTGATAATTGGTGTCGAAGTTTTGACGATCGCATTTGGGTGGAAGGTGTTGCGTATGTAATCTTTGCGAGAAAATAAATCCTCCTCCTACACCGTCCGATGGCGAATCAACGGTTGTACGGCGAGAATGAATCTGACCGTTGCCCCTTACTTGCCAGCCTGTGAGGGATCCTTTGCAGTTATTCGAAAAATATATAATTCATATAAAAAATTGAAAGGGAAATTTAATTTCAGGTCCTTCAGGAAATCCTTGATGTTTTTTTAGGTCCCTAAAACATCTAGATTTATTCTTAAGTCCCCAGGTTAGTTGGGTTTTTTTTTGTCCATGGGGTACCCATTTATTTTGAAGACCACTTTGAATGTTTGTAAACTTGAATGTCATATACTTTTCAAAAAAAAAAAATTAGAGTGGAAGATAAAGTTAAAACTTAAAAATGAGATTTATTGGAATATTATTTCTATAAGAAATATATATTGTGCATAGTTTGATTTAAAAATACATTACTAAGATGTTTTATATTCCACGTGTAATTATAAATTAAGAAAATATTACATCCAGTCTATTTTATAGTTCAAATCGTAAACCGCATATGTTTTTATTTTATCTTAAATCATATACTTATCTAATGAGATATGTATTTTTATAAAAAAATGAAGTATCCACTCCAACGAATTGAATGATATCATTTATTGAAAATATAAAAAAATTCTAACAAGGTATATACATCATTGTAGTACTCTGTTAATAATAATTGTATAAGTAGTTATGTTTCTGTAACATAGCAATTGTCTACCGTTTTTTTTATAAAAAAAAGGTCAAAGGGATATATTCCATGTTGTCGTATGGTTGTTTCATTATTGAGATTTGTCGAGGACAATGGAGATTAGCTTATTAAATTGGGACTAGGTGCTATGTCCAATTATTGTATTACTTTCAATTTAGCTAGCTCACTAAAGTAATTGACTCCCTCAGTTAATCATGCATTCCTAACTGACTTGGATCAAACATATGATCCAAAATTTGTCAAATGAAATGAGTTCATTCATTACATATGATCTCATTCATTTGATGAAATGAAAACAATCTCATTCAGTCGAGATGAACATACACAAGAAGAATATTCATTCCCATTTAGAACAGATACTTACAGTCTGTTGTATGATATTACAAGGAAGAAGAAATATCACATTTTATGAAAAATAATGATATATGTACTTAAAAATTATATTAATCCACTTAATGTTCATCTAACAAAATATATATTTCATTGAAGATATAAATATTTAACAACATTCTTTAAATAATGTGAAAAAACTAAAACAAGAGATCCGATCTGGAACAAAAGATCACATAAGAAAACACAACACAAAGAAAGATCAATGTACTTGGGTCAATCCAGCTTTATAAGCCCTGAGGCCTGAACATGTTTGTACTCACTGAAAAATTGTCCTTACACATGATGTATTGATTTTATAAAAGCTTTAAAATCAATTTATTTCTCATTAATGTAATCAGTAGCCTTTGCTTTGCATTGGTTAAATTTCTCAGAAATGGCATTCACTAATTTTGTTCAGATTTTGTCATGTTGGTCTTAATTTTCGATAGTGATTTATGACTGACATGTATCAGTATTGTTGCAGTGGTGGAACCCCTGTATATTGTTTTATCTGGCTATTAATGTATAATAAGTAAGCTCTGTCCTTACTGGTTTGGTTCTTTGGGAAATATAGAGTCAGGCAAATTCAGTTTTCAGACCATGGAAATAAATATGCCTACTAAATGATAGGTTGTAGATTTTGAATTTGTGCAAAATTTGAAAATGTTTCAAGGAGGAAATTTCAAGCCTGTCAATATGATAATAAAAAAATGATATGTCTAGCCCATGAACAACCTCATCTGCAATCCACTTCGTTTTCCTTTCCTTTTAAAAAAAAAGGTAAAATATAAACTAAGATAAATTAATGTATTTTTTTTATAAAATGAAAAAATACAACATCATACATTATGATAGAACTTATATACTACAATAATACAATGTACACCGTAGTAACTAGTTATCATTTTTCTATCAAGGGTTAGTTTAGCGTTCATCCACATTCTCCCATCCTCATTCTCCTTCTAACGGAACACACATAAAATTTTGTTTTAATTTTTCATTCATGTGTTTATTCCTGAATATCCTAGGTAAAACTTTCTTTTCCATGAGATCGAACTTGATTCTACGAAGAAAGAATTCTCCTTCTAGATCAAGGTTATCATCAATTGATAAATGTGTCTATAATGATAATAATAATGGAGGGTATTATAATACCTATGAACTTAACCCACTTCTTTATTTGAGAACTTAAAAAAAAATACTCGTTATTTAAACATTGTTTTTATCTTTATAAATAACATTTTGGATATAAAAAATTACCCAAAAAATGCCATCCTCTTTGTTTGAGGTTATTTTTACACCCTGCCATTTTTTTTATATTTTCAGGCTCGGTTTGACAGAGCATTTGCAGTGGTGGGTGCCAGTGGATGCGATGCGCAAACAAACACCTTTTCATCCCTCACGTCGAGCACCCAAATTTAGCTTGCCATATATGTATTTCCTCGCGTTCCTCCGACACCTCAAAACATAGATTCGCCCCACCACATAGATTCGCCCCACCACCCGTCCCTCCCTCAATGTTGAGCAACCGTGGACGCTATCGCGGCTCCGCTAAACAGACCCTTCAAGTGCATATATAACCTCTAAATAGGTGTATGACATGGAAATGATTTTTGGGGCTGAGTATATCAAAGTTTGTTCAATAATGTATCTTTTGATCTTTTCCAACCAAAAATTATAACAATATGCAATGCATGAACACGAAATTCAAATATTGGGATGGGTCATATTGGATTGAAATGCATAGGTGTAGTTTTCCATATAGCATCAGGAGAAAAATTTCCAAACCTGTAATCTGTATTGGTTTTTTTTCTCTCTTTTTTGGGTCAAAAAAGCTTTGTGTTTCACCTCAGATTGACATTAAGCTTCAACAACCCAAACATATAGCCAGCCAAAATTAATTTTATTAAGTACCACAATTGTTCCTCTCTTCTTTTTTTTTCTTTTGCATTATATACACTCTGAGCTCTGCAAAGAATACAGGATGTGAAAAAAAAAACAGAACAAACGAGACACATGAATGGGACATGGGGAGGAATCAAAAGCCAGGTATCACCAGGTGTATGAGTTAGGAATGACTGGAGAGAATGAAAGATCACAAAAAAAGAATAAACAGAAAACTCACCAGACCGAGATCAGACCGATCTCTTCCACATTATCACACAGGGCCGCCACCACCACCACGGTTGCTGGCATCCTCCGCCATCATCATCCCTTTGAGGCTCTTTGCCAACCATATCGCTGTCTCCCTCGGGGAGACCTTATCCTTCCCGAACGGTTTCAGCACCACCGCGAGCTCCCCCAGCCTGTCCTGCTGTAAGAGATCCGCCGACAACTCCAACAGACCCTCCAATGCCTCCGCTCTCTGCCTGAACGATTTCACGTCCAACACTTCCTTCCCTGGGGCGCTTGCCTCCTCTTCCTTTGGTCCTGGCTCCACCATCGCCTCACAAGAAGAGCTCGGCCGCATGGTCTCAGAGGATCCTCCAGCATTGTCAGGAGGATCCGGTTTCAGATTCACTACAGAGTCCGGGGCGCCTGTTGGCTTCAGAGATAAAGATGGCGTGGTGGTGTTCCTCATTTCGACCAGGTTTTGAACACCCATTTCCACGGCTTCCATTACAGGCTGTTCGCTCCCGACACGGAAGCTGCTGTGTCTGATTACGTGTATGACATCGTCGAATGCGGGGGTAGGTGAGCAGCAGTGGCTGTCTGCTTCTCGGGGGGTTGGATTGGCACATGTGAAATCTTTGACGTGCTTGAAGCTGGAGGAGATGTGATATCCGTTATGGATGACAGTAATTCTCTGACAGTGAATTTATCATCACCAACAGAGGATACAAGACTCATCTCAGGCACCATGTCATGGAGAGATCATCGTATTTGCAAATGTATTCTTTCTCCTGCTGTGAGAAAGAGAGATCTAATCCAGAGCTAGATGTCGCATCATCACTGACCGAGATGCTCGTTTTCTTATCTGCATTTTCACTTGCATTCCCGACTGAGAAAGGTTCGGATTCAATGTCATTGGCATGGCTTCCCACAGATGGGGCCTCTGATGTGGAAGAACGAGTCTGTGAAGCAATGGAGCAACTCAGTTCAGTCTGACCAGTTGAGTTTAGTGAACATGTCTTGCTCTTTTCTTTCACCAAGGTTGAGGGGACTAATGAATTGCATGGAACTGAAATTTGAGTTTGTTCTGATAAAGAATCGGAATCACCATTATCTGGCTGCAATGCTCTGAGAGGCTCTGAAGGGATTTTTTTGGATTCTTGTGTTTCTCCAACCCTGTTTAACGCCTGCTTAAAAGCAGTACCTATTAGCTTCGGTGTCTTCTCAGGCTCTTTATTTACTTTGCTTGAACTAGGCTTCGCCGCACTGGTGATAGGGCTAGTGATATCAGAGTCTGATGGCTTCGGTACAGGAAAGGAAGATCGTCTTGCCAGGGGAGCTGGAGGCCGTTGCTTCGGCTTTATGGGGTTGCTATCTTCTGGAACTTGCTTAGGGGTATCAGGAAGTGGCTTGTCATACCTGGCTTTAGTCTTTGGAGAGGCGTCGAATGCAGGCAACTGCAAAATAATGAAGTACATTAAAATCTGTAACTAAAAGCAACTTGAATTGTTTTTCACAGAATTACAGATATAATACTACATGTAAAGACCACAAGATTGGAAACCAGAATTGCCTTTTTTATTTTGTGAGGATCCAAGGTCATGTATGTCATATGGCATTTGAATATATGAAGACTACCCAGAACTCATATGTCCTTAGTTTCTTAAAAGAGAAAAAGAAAGAAAGAATATCTGAATTATCCACCAGGTTGGCATAGTCATCCATGTGCTAGCTATAGAAATGAACCCTTTATTATGAGAAGAAAGGATCTGCCCCTACCAGATGTTTCAATGGGTGTGGAGATTGCACGCGCTTCACAGAATCAACATTGGACTTGGCTGACACATTTACTGGACTATCTGTAATAGTTTTCGAACCAGAAGATCCCGTATTATTTGCTTTGGGTACCTTTGGTGATGCATCCACAAATCCGTTTTGGTTGGGAGTACCAGCCCTCAAACGAGCACCTCTAATGGGGGAACTGTTTTCTCTAGATCTGCCTTCTTCTTTTAGAGCCATCAATATGTTTTTAATTGTTTTTGGAGGCTTGGACTTGGTTTGATGCATTTGGTCATTATCCATTGATTTTCTGGTGTCTTGTTCATCATTTTCAATGGCGGAGATGTTGTTTCCATCTTCATCATCTATAGAGCATTGAACTGCCACTGAAGATTGACTACCACAGATAACTCCACCATCCATTGAAGTATTCTCCGAATCTGTGGCCTTGTTACGGTCACTGTCAGACACTACCCCTGAACCAGTTTTCTCACTTGAGCGCAAACTGTCCTTATCACTGCTGGATCTACTACTGCCTTGGCTTTCAGACATGTTTTTTGGACTGCGGTGTGTGGTACAGATGGGCTTGTCTGGTGAATTTGTTACTGGGTCAGAAGAAGGACGATATTGATGAATATATGGTTGCAGATAAGGATGCCTCAAAATTTCAGCTGCCTGAAGGTGATATCAAAGAAATCAGATGATGCTGCAGGGATTAGTAGCAAATACATCAAGAAATTTTAAAAAAGAAAAAAGAAGGCTTACATTTGGTCGTTGATCAGGATTCTTTCTGAGCATGCTCTTAATGAGAGATTTCCTGTATGATACAAAAGACCATTAGGTCCCAGTGTGTTAAAAAAAATACACATGCAAATGGCAGGGACACACAGCTAAGAAATCTATAATCTATGAATAATGTTTGGTGGTGGTTATTTATAACTATAAGCATAAATGGATGTGCAATAAGAGATTAGCAAAAAAGTATTCCAACTTTTTCTACTGGAAGAGGGTGTATATTTATTTGAAATCAGCCCACACATATTCCCACAGGCAACAAAGTGTATTACCAACATATTCGTGGTTTATATTGACAAGGAGATTGCACATGCCTACCATTTACAGATAGAGTATTTCCAGGATGGTTGATTCGTAAAAAAAAATCGGTCAAATAGGCATCTTTTAGTATATAGTTTTTCAATGAGTTTAGCTGCAATGTAAATATAAAAGTCTACAAGGCCTTGATAGACGTTGAATTTTTTGAAGAATTTTTGGTACTTATAGAGACCCCTTTCCACAATTCGTTTATGTAAAGGCAGTGATTCATCATTTGCCTAAGCTTTCCCAAGTTCATGGGAGGTTTATAAAATGGGGGCAATTTAGGACAAATGTAAATTATCAAAATGCATGCCCACAAGGAAACCAGGAGGCCCGTTGATCTGTCAAAAAGGGCCCAATGGACGACAAGGATTAGTTAGAGTGATTCACTTATCTTGTACCCTGCAATTCTAATTAAATAATAGATAAATGCTCATCAAATATAGTGTAATTAGTAACCTTAAATTAATACTAGAAGAAATTAAACTAATTTAAACCTACAAAATGAAATCAATAACTCTAACATGGAATCATGGAAGTATTCTGTCCAAGCAGTTAAGATAGAGGAAATGGTACCATTCTCACTTACATAGAAGAAGAATAGCACGGTGGCAATGGACCCATGGAAGAACGATTTATCTTACTGATCAATCCAGCCATATCCTAAAACCAGTATCATCTTGATAAGTTCCATGATTAAAATCACTGATGCCATGAAGGTATACAAAAGCAGTGCAGTAAAATGCTATTAGAATCAACAGAGTGATTAGTTAGAACCCAAAGAATTAAATAATTCCAGAATACACCACATCTAACTTAGGCCTCCCATACACAATTATCATGGGATTCAGGCATGCAATGCGATTACACCACATTAAAAATAAATTGAATGCATTCATTCATAGTTGAAAAGAAATGAGGTCATAACAGCTCATCAAATAGAGTGATGTTTCAACCACAGCATTGTCAAAAACTACATCTACGAAAAATCATATGTTGTTTCCATGTTCTAGCACTGCCTCACTACATGCCAAATTCATCAACAAGCACACAAGGACAATTCCTTGCCATGCAAGAATGGGTATGAAGTGTGTTCTAGCACATTTCTTCAGAACAAGCTTGATGTTGCCTTTGTTTTACATTACCCATTCCATAATGACATTATTCACAAGGAAAGTAATAATATCAAGATTGTTAACTACGAATCATTATAGTGCAATTTTCCAACTTCTTCCAAGTCTATTATTGGTTCATCTTCTTCGGAACAAGCTACATGTTATCCTTGTTTTACATTACTCATTCCACGATGATATTAATAATGACAAGATTGTTAACAATTAATCATCATGGAGCAAGTTTCCAGCTTGATATAATGTTTCCATTCTGCTAAAACCTTAATATGTTAATAGATACTGCATTAAATATATTTCAGAATAACATAGAGATAATATCAACATCCATAAGGCAAATTATACAGTAACATTGAACAACTAAATGAAATTTGTACTCATGAGCAAATACATTATACATCATCTCCATGCTCGGATATCACATCACATAAATGTTAAATTAGAAAAGACGGAAAGCATCTTACAAAGGCTTTAAATGCAGGCCGATGAGCAGCCATCTCATACATACAGCACCCTGATAATATGAAAGCAAGTTACAAGGTAATTAACAAAATTTATCATGGGGTAAGTTTGACAGGAAAATACATGAAGACACCATACCAAGAGACCAGATATCTGATTTGAACCCATACGGTATATCTGCAAGTAGTTCTGGACACATGTAATTGGGAGTCCCAACTACCTGCACAAATAAAAGCCAAAAATTCAAAATCAACCATCTGGACATATTATCTGCACTGACAGAATTACAAACATGCTTTTCATACAACAGACCCAGGTCTCAACATCTGAAGCATCAATTCCTTTGATGGATTAGATGTCAAACATGGTCCCATACACATTTCAGCTATCCATAGGTCAACAACATAAGAAATAACAATAAACAAGTAAAAGAAATTTCTTTGTAACACCACTATCAATTGCGTATGAGAATCCAATCCCTTGATCACTTCATCCTTTAAACAGCCAGCCATTTATAAGGAATATAAAATAGTGGCAGAAAATAGCAGATATTTACATAAGAATAACTCCACATTTTCACATACCGAAGAAGCCAAGTCATCAGCTTTTAGGGTCTTGGCAAGTCCAAAATCTCCTGCACGTAGGTCAGAAAGAACATAACAGATTAAGACTAATTCTAAAGCCCATGCATTATCAACTCTTCCCATCCAAATGGTAAAACATATCAAGTTACTAACCAAGCCGAATGTCATGATCCTTTGTGAGGAATATATTGGAACACTGTCACAAAAATAAATTACAGGAGAAAAATAAATATTTGTCACCCAAGCTACAATAGAACCAAAATCAAAATGCCTGAATCCCCATCCACAAACCTTGAGGTCCCGATGAAGGACATATTTGGAATGCAAATACTCTACCGCAAGCAAAAGCTGAGTGAACCATTTACACAGTTTCTGAAGAAAAAAATATTGCTCCAATCAATCACCAAACACATCCCACAAAAAACACTTTATGACAAGCAAAAAACAACAATACCTCCTCTGGGAAGTAAGCCCCATTGGTTTTTTTCATCAACTCAGCCCTGTTGGAGAGAAAAATTACAATAAACTCCCCAAAAAACAAACTAATAATACAGAAAATCAAACAAGCTTCATTTAATTTTCAAAATCACTCACATATCTCCACCTTCACAGTATCCAGTGACAATACAAACATAACAACCCTGCATTTCCAATCAATTCAAATATGAAGCAACAGATGCTTTTATAAAACTTTAAAAACATGAAAACAAAACCAAAACCCACTAAACCACTGCTATTCTCACACCTTCTCCACCCAAGCTTCCTTGAACTCCACAATGAACTGGTGTTGAATCCGCGCAATCAGCGCCATCTGAAACAGAATTCCAATTGAAACACGTATAAATCATACATTTCACTAAAAACGAATTCCAAATCAAAGAAAACGAAATCCCGAACGATCTGACTTACTTCTTGATGAGCCGATCTCCTGCACCGATCCGTTTGCCTCGCGAGCCGGATCTTCTTCAACACGTACCTAAATTTCACGAAACACAACAAAACCAATCAGAAACCCTAAAAAGACTTCAAAGAGACACACAACGACACAGAGAGCGAGAGAGAGAGAGTCGGTACTTCTTCTTCTCAATCCTGTGATTGACGAGGATCGCCGCCCCGAACGCCCCCCTCCCGATCTGCTCCATGATCTCGTACTGATCCATCCGAGACTCCATCGAAAATCGCACACTCTCAATCACCTTGAGATTCGCGAAAGCTGTCCGATCGACCGGTCCAAGCCTTGGATCGACCTACATTTCCGCCAGAGACCGCCAGATCTCCCCCGCCCGAGCTTCCCGCCTCGGAATTCGCGAACGGAGAGATTCCGAATCTCGAGAAACGAAAAGAAAAGAGAGAATGGAAGCGACTGAGAAGGTGATGAGTCAGTTTTTCTGGTTTTTTTTTTTTGCGATGTATTTATTAATTTTTGAATTAAAAAATTGGGTAAAATGCATGTACACCCCTTGAAGTTTGTGAAAACTACGGAAATACCTCCTATAGTTTAACATAAGGGACAATCCATATAGCCCCCTATATCTACCTAAAATCCATATAAACCCCTGTAAACACCTATGTAAATTCTAATAGCCCCGTGAGTTAAATTTTCATCAACAAATTTAGATTATTCTGCGAATATTCTATCTCGTTAAATCTGAGTAAAAATATAATATATAAAAAAAACTCACAATGTATTAAAAATGTGAAAAATCATCTGTAAAAGATAAAGTTTTATAATTTATTCAAATGGATAAAAATCATCATTTATAGATGGTTTTCTGCATTTTAAACAATTTGTAAGGATTTTTTTTGTATACTTTGTTATTAGTCAAGGTTAATCAAATTGAATATTCACATAATATTCTTCATCTGTCAATGAAAGTTTAATTCCAGAGGTTATTGATTTACATAATATTTTCATGAGGGTTACATGGACTTTAAGAAAAATCAGATAATTATATGGATTTCAATAAATTTACAGGGGTTATTTAAATTTTATTCTTGAAAATATACACTCACACTCTCTATTTTAATTTTAAAATATGCACATTTACACGCCCTAATGTATATTCCTCACTAAACTAAAAAAAATAGTAAGGTAAAAGTGTTATTTTACTATTCAAAATAATATTTGATATTTATATACATACATATTCAATAATAATAACATTCTGACATCTCAAAATATACACCACTCATGCATTTCAAATTTCGATGTTTTAATGTTTTCATTTTTACTATGTTACCATGCAATTTAATCGGTAGGTGTGTAAATGCATATTTTTAAACTACATGGGGGCGTGTTTGCAGATATATCAAACTTGGGGGGTCAAGATGCATTTTACCCTAAAAAATGAAAGTGTTTAATTAAAGCAAATCATGGTTTAGTTAATTAATCGTAGTTGGGTTAGCGAAAGTCTTCGATGGGTCTTTGTTGATAGAAGTGCCGACAGTGCCAGCTTGGCCACCGTTACAGTTACCCGCGGCGCAACGATTCTCTCGGATTTAACGGTCGTGATTTCTTCTCCGTTGGGAGGGTGAGTTTTACGCGAAGTTGTTCCGCGTGCTGACGTGGCGATTCGTTCGGTCGCTTGTCCGGTGGTTTGGGCCATGGGCCTAATGTGGTGGGGCCCATTTTGGATATATTGAGAATTGGGGGCCCACGGAAATGGACGGTTGTGGTTGAGTTGAGTGGATGGTAGTAGGCATGATGGGCCTTTCTTGGTGTGTTAATTGGGCCCATATGAGTTGTTCTTTTTGAAGAGTTTGCTTTAGGTGATGGAGCCATATATATTTCACTATATCAATATATAATTTAATATATCTATATAAACAACAATATGTGAAATGTGTGAATTATATGCATTCAATTTACATGAGTTTGTATTTTTAAAAAATTAAAATAATGTGTGGTTTATGAAAAAGACTTCAAAAGGATTGAACATATTGACAAAGGTTTATCTGGTTCTTCTACCACAAAAGGCTGCTCCCTAAAGTTTATAGGGTCAACTAGGCTCAGACCAATCGAGCAACAGGAGTCTTGGGCAATCTCGAGAACTTGGAATGAGGCACTATTTAGAGGTTTTAGAGTACATTGGGAGAATATGTGGAAGTTGTTTTGTTGTTGTATTCGGGACTAGGGCCGATGTATCGTCAGTGCGAGCAAAGTGTATTTCCTCAATGAGAGGTTAATCATCACAGAGTGACTGCGGGTAGGCTTGTCAACGGCTCATGTACGGGTGTCCTCAATGAGAGGTTAGTTATCACAGAGTGACTGTGAGTAAGTCTATCAACGGTTCGGATCCGACCTGGACCTGACCCATGGAAGGAACCGGTGGACCCGGGTCCAACCCAACCCGAACCCGCTAGACTTGGGTCATACCCAAACCCGATAAACAGTTTAATTTCCAGTGAGGGGCTATGTTTTGAGAACCATTTGTTCCTGTGGGGGCATCAGCAATCAAATAATTTTTTTTATCATAATGTAATTCAATATAAGTAGTGGTGATGAATACACACTGATCAGATGAAGGACCAACATCTGAACCCACTAGCAGTAGGTCATCTGCTACAGCACACACTAAGGGAACTGTGCACAAGTGAGAGCTCTCAGTGGATGTTTGCTGTGTTTAGCAGGATCCTACCCAGAAACTACCCACCACCCAAGTAAGCCCCAACAAACTATATTAACTTAAACAGTAAACACTAAAAAGATTTAAAACAAATTAGCATAATCACATAAAAATCAAATCTGGTTTTAAAGTCTCACAAGTTACAATACCACTCAA
Organism: Acorus calamus; assembly: GCA_030737845.1. Lineage (NCBI taxonomy): Eukaryota > Viridiplantae > Streptophyta > Magnoliopsida > Acorales > Acoraceae > Acorus > Acorus calamus. Next base: position 26,969,822 of record CM060870.1, read on the forward strand.
AATAAATCATGTAACAAACAAATCACATTATACAAATTCAAAAGTTAATTATTCAAAACAATTGGGTTTCGGGTCCATAGGATCGGGTCGAGGTAGACCCGGACTCGGACCCGACCCGTTTGTATATGCGGGTTCAAATCGGGTCAGATATATTACACGTGTAATCGGGTCCAAGTCGAATCTAACCCATTGACAGGCCTAACTATGGGGTGTCGGTGTATCCTTACCTTGTTAAATAGCTCTTCTACTCGGAAAGTCGTTGACGATTTCCTTTTGCTTTGTTTTTTTGGTTATGCTCTCCTCCTCTCACTTAGCTCAGAATTCTACTACAAATTCAGTAAATAAATCATAGTAGCAATAACTACATTTTCCAAAAAAAGAACCAAGCATAACATTTTACATCTAGGAAAATTTACATTCATATTTTAAAAGTTTTTTATATTTTATATGTTTAATTAAATGCATAAATTTTTCACAAAAAATAAAATACATACTCAAATTAAAAAAATTTAAAGTGTATTATTAGCGAATTCACATACTATAAGCTGGGATTGTAGGAATGACCGTATAAATGAGTGTTTCACTACCCATACATCTTGCTTAGAGACTAGGTAATCTCAATGACAAAGGAAAAGTCGATTACTAACGATTTAAAATGTCCTAATCAATGTTTTAAAAATATCTTATAGGCCCCGATTAATCCCTTGCCTAGGCCTAGATAGGTTCAATCCGTAATACTTAGCGCATAGTCATTTTTTCGATTAATTCCTAGTTGACTAATTAGCTATTAAATTACCTTAAATATTATATATTTATTAATTAGTTTTTTATGCCATCTCTTTTATGCTTATATTATGTATTTATTAATTAATTTGATGATTCTTCATGATGATGTATATAATATTTCTTTTTTCTTTTTTATTTGGGGACTCTAGACGGCTAAAAAGGGTTAGGGTTAGGGGTAACCCATTCTAACCTTTTTCTATTTACACATATAGTCTAAGGACACGTTTGAAAACGGGTTTAAGCAGCTTTTGTATTTTCAAAAAGCTGATTTTCCCAAACCCATTTTCTAACAGAAAAGTGGGGCAAAAAACTACAAACATATTTATGTGAAAAACTGCCCAAAACATAAGTTTTTAAAAATTGTGGAAATGCAGCTTCCTGTAAAATCAGTTTTAAACCTAACTTATGCTTAAAATCAATTTTGCAATTATACAACCAAATGCAGCATAAAACTATGTTTGGAATCCGATTAAAGTGATTTTTGATTTTGCAAGAATAAAAGTTTAAATGTCTTTTTAAACTGTTTAAAAGAAATATGATTAATTAAAAAGATTCTTTCAAACTTTTAGTATAAAAATATGTTTTTGAAAAAAATGGAAAGTGAGCCTTTTAGAATAGAGTTTTTTTATAAAAAAATAAAATAAAAAGGCATACTTTTTAAACTGACTTTTAAAATGATTTAGTGTGGAACTTTATGTAATCTATGAGAGTTTGTTAGAATCAGAAATTGAAGAGAATGAATCAGAAAATATTATTAGGGTTTGTATGAATATTTATAGTACAAAAGGGGAAACGGAAAAAAGACTAATCTACCCTTAACCCTAACATATATACATTTAACACCCCCCTCAAACTCATGGTGGATCATACACCGAGAGTTTGTTCAATAAGAAGTCATGCCGCTGAAGTGTATGTGACTTTGTGAAAAAGTCAGATAACTGAAGAGAAGAAGAGATATATGGGAGTGATATAGTGCCCGCAAGAAAGTGATGACGAACGAAGTGACAATCGATCTCGATGTGCTTCGTACGTTCATGAAAAACTGGATTGCTAGCAATTTGAATGGCGCTCTTTTTATCACAATATAGAGGAGTAGACGCAGAGAGGATGACACCCATGTCAGAGAGGAGGCATCGAAGCCAAACGACCTCAGCAGTAGCGGATGCCATAGCACGATATTCGGCCTCAGCACTCGAACGAGAAACAATGTCTTGTTTCTTGGCCTTCCAAGATATAAGAGAGTCACCAAGAAACACACATATACCAGTCGTAGATTTTCGATCTGTGACATCTCCTGCCCAATCAGCATCAGTATAAGCACGAAGTTCAAGAGTAGAAGAAGACGGTAACAGTAGAGCACGAGATATAGTGCCACGTAGATAGCGTATAATCCGAAGAACTGCTGCATAATGAACAGTACGAGGGGCAGCGACGAACTGGCTGACAATATGCACAGCATAGGCAATGTCAGGACGAGTGACAGTGAGATAGACGAGGCTTCCAACAAGCTGTCTATAACGAGTAACATCAGAAAGTGGTTCTCCATCGTCAGGTCGGAGCTTAGCATGAAGCTCAATAGGAGTGGGAGAGATGCGATCATCAGTCAGACAGGCACGGTCGATCAAGTCAGCAGTATACTTACGTTGGGAGAGAAGATAACCACGCGGAGCAGAAGCAACTTCCAAGCCTAGAAAATATCGAAGTTTGCCAAGATCTTTCATCTCAAATTGACGCTGAAGATGTTGCTTGACCGACTGTATATGAGAAGAATCATCGCCGGTGATGATCATGTCATCAACATAAAGCAGCAAGAGAGTACGATGAGGACCAGAGGTGTGAACAAATAAAGCTGGATCAGAGGAACTCGGGACAAACCCAGCAGCACATATAGCATCAGTGAATCGAGCGAACCAAGCGCGAGGAGCTTGCTTGAGACCATAGAGAGCGCGGTGAAGATGGCATACATGACCAGATGGATGAGGAAGACCCGGAGGAGGAGTCATGTAAACCTCCTCTGATAAATCACCATGAAGGAAAGCGTTCTTGACATCAAGCTGATAAATGGGCCATTGACGAACAGAAGCAACAGAAATCAAAGTACGAACTGTCGTCATCTTCGCTACAGGAGCAAATGTCTCATCATAATCAATACCATGCTGCTGAGTGAAACCACGGGCAACCAACCGAGCCTTGTGACGCTCAATCGAACCATCAGAGTTGGTCTTGATCTTATAGACCCATTTACAGCTGATAGGAGTCTTCCCTGGAGGAAGTGGTACAATGTCCCATGTATGAGTGCGTTGTAATGCACTAAGCTCCTCTGTCATAGCACCTTCCCATTCTGGAATGCCGACAGCCTCACGATATGATTGGGGCTCCCAATGAGTGGAAACAGCGGAAAGAAAACACTGAAAACTAGGAGAAAAAGAATCAGAGGCAACCAAGCTAAGTCGTTGAGGAGGTCGACGAGCGCGAGGTGGATTGCGACGAGGAGCAACTGGTGCGGGAGCAGAATCGTCTTCCGGTAAAGCAGCATCAGGAATAGGTGTAGGAGTAGACGGGATTGTTCCACGTGAATCATCTTGAATAGAGGTGGACAAAGACGGCAAGGGTGAAGATGAGACTGACGATGAAGAGTGGTCAGGTACAGACGGAATAGATGACTCAGGAGCAGAAGATGAAGATGAGAAATCAGGAATAGAAAAGTCCAAAAATGTGACTTCCTCAACCGTGGATGGGGGAAGAGGAACAGGAGGAGAACGAAGAGCATAGTATGGATGATTCTCAAAGAATGTGACATGACAAGATGTCCGAAGACGACGAGCAACAGGATCATAGCATCGATATCCTTTGATCTCAGTACTGTACCCAAGAAAGACACACATAGCAGAACGAGGAGACAACTTCGTACGCTCAAGAGGAGGAAGTAGGACAAAACACGTGCATCCAAAAACACGAAGACGAGAATAATCGGGAGGACTATGATAAAGACGCTGAAAGGGGGAGATGCCAGCAGTGATAGACGAAGGAGTGCGATTGATGAGATACACACTTGTAAGAACAGCCTCACCCCAAAACTGAACAGGAACAGAAGCAGAAAGGAGTAAGGACCGGGTCATTTCGAGGATATGACGATGTTTACGTTCAGCAACCCCGTTCTGCTGATGAGCATAAGGAGTGGAAAGCTGTGGTAGAGTGCCTTGGGAGGATAAAAAATCACGAAAAGCACGAGAACAGTATTCACCACCACAATCAGAGCGAAACACCTTGATGCGTTTGGAGAACTGAGTTTCAACCATTGTAGCAAAAGACTTATAGATGGGTAACAAGTCAGAACGGCTATTCATCAAATAAATCCAAGTATAGCGAGAAAAGTCATCAATAAAAATAACGTAATAACGGTTACCACCTTTAGAAGGAATAGGGGAGGGACCCCAAACATCAGAGTGGACTAGATCAAAAGGAGAAGCAGAAATGTTATTACTAGTAGGAAATGGAAGAGCCAAGTGTTTTGCCAACTTGCAGCCCACACATGGTTGAAGCTCAGTTTTTGAAAAAGAACCTAAAACACCGGTACTTATTAGATAACGAAGTCTTGGAGGAGAGAGATGGCCAAGACGGCGGTGCCAAACATCAAAGGAGGAAGGAGGAGAGGAAATCAAGCGAGCAGAAGCTGCAGAAGACGAAGGAATATGAAGATGATCCATGTAGTAAAGCCCACCATGTCTAGAGCCTGTCCCAATCTGCTTCCCCGTACGACGATCCTGTACAGAACAAGTAGAAGAATCAAAGGTAATGAGACAATCATGATCAGCAATTTTACCAACAGAAAGCAAATTTAATGATAGGCCAGGAACATGAAAAACTTCAGGAAGTTGAAAACGATGAGAAGGATCAGCCAGAGAACCAGAACTCGACACAGACAGAGGAGTCCCATCCGCCGTACGAATAACAGGAGTGGGAAACAAGCGAGTAGGACGACTAATAAAGGATGCTTGAGAAGTCATATGATGGGAAGCTCCAGAATCAAGAATCCATGAGGAAGTAAGGTTACCTGTCGCCGCAGTAGAAGCAGAAAAGGGAGCAGATGAATCACTACCAGTCACTGAGCGAAGCATATCCTGTAGCTGTTGTTGTTGGAGATGGAGTTGTGCAAGACTTTCACTGATCTGAGAGGGAGAATATGCCGGTGGATCAGTAGAAAAATCAGATGCAACAGCAGCTGCAGGTCGAGGCTGAAAACGACGCGGAGGAAATGTGGATGGTGCCCGAGGTGCTGGTGCCCGAGGCGCTGGGGCACGAGGTGCTGCAGGATCTAGTGAACGAGGCACTAGAGGAAGTGCTCCAGGAGCTGAAGTGCGAGGTACATAAACAAGAGGAGCACCATCACGAGCACGCTTACGACATTCAGTTTGAACATGTCCAAATTTATGACAATAATAGCAAGTGACCCGGGTGTAGCGATTGTCTTGACGATGTGCAACATTGACAGAACTATGATTAACGATAGGCGGAGTGACAACAGTGCGAAGGCGCGTCTCCTCAGCAACCAACTCGAAAAGAACCGTATCGAGAGACGGTTTGGGAGAGCGATGAAGAATCTGTGCACGAATAGCCTCGAACTCAGGACGAAGACGCATCAAGAATTGGTATAATCGCTGACGATTACGGTACTCACGATAGCGTGTCAGAAAAATACCCTCCATCTGAGGATCCATAGGCGCGAGTTGATCCCAGTAATCAGACAAAAGAGAATAAAAATCACGAATAGAAAGCTCCCCTTGATAAGAAGTAGAAATGGCCTGATGCAGATAGAATTCCTGAGCACCATCAGTCTGTGTGTAGAAATTCTTAAGAAAGTCCCAATATTCCTTGGCTGTAATGAACGGCTTCAAATGCTTACGGATATTTGGAATAACCGAAGAAGCAATATATGCTTTCACCCGAGAATCGGCCTCCTTCCATGTCAACAATGCCTTAGTATATGCCTCAGCTTTGGCCTTGATGGTAGTCTCGTCAGAACCCGGTGAGGATGGTTCAAGGACAGGGGCCGAATCGGTGCCAGTAACATGACCCAATAGGTGACGAAAATCAAGCTGAAGCTCAAGACTGATAGACCAGGTGTCATAATTTTCACCATCAAACTTAACATCGATGATCTGAGTGTTATCCGTAGCCATAATATCCAAATAACCAGAATAACAAAAAAAAAATATCTCGGATGAAGAAAATAAGGTCACAGTGACGTGCAGAACGAAAAACTGAGCAAAATGAGTACCAATTTGACTATATTTGGAGTCCGAATGAGCCCGTAACGGTCAGATAAAGAAAATACCAAAAGAGTGACGACGGTCGGGCGAGTTGACCTGGGCGAGTCGGCGCGGGCGAGTTGACCCGACGAGTTGACCGGCGAGTTGACCAGCGAGTTGACCGGCGAGTTGACTCAGGTGAGTTGACTCGGCAGTCTTCAACAGACGCGTAAAATCCCAGATTTTTCGGGATTTCGCGTGGATTCTTCGCCGCAGCGATCTCGCGACCGAGACAATTGCACGGCGGCGCGGGGGCAGCGGCGGCGGCGCGTGGGCGGCGCGCGGGGGCAGCGGCGGCGGCGTGGAGGCTGCGCGCGAGGGCAGCAGCGGCGCGGGGGCTACACGCGAGGGCAGCGGCGGCGCGGGGACGCGTCGGCAGCGGTGCGGAGGCGTGGATCTGGGCAGTAGCAGCAGTGCGGGGGCAGTAGCAGTGCAGGGGCGCGCGAAGGCGCGTGCAGGGTGGCGCAGCCGGGCGGCACGGCAGCGGCACGACGGCGGCACAGCGGAACGTCGATGATCTCGCAAACGGAAACTAACGCCAACAAAAAATCAAAGAAAAAAATTGGATTCAAGCTCTGATACCATGTTAGAATCAGAAATTGAAGAGAATGAATCAGAAAATATTATTAAGGTTTGTATGAATATTTATAGTACAAAAGGGGAAACGGAAAAAAGACTAATCTACCCTTAACCCTAACATATATACATTTAACAGAGTTCATGCCAAAGAATTGAAAAACAACTTTACAAAGACATTTAGGCAAGTCAACCACAACTTAACAGAACAATAGTTTTGACAATAGTTTTATCCCATTGGTATTATGGGACAGATAGCAATCAAGATGGTTTTATTGTTAAAATTATGATGTATAATGCATGTGTATGTTACTTTATTCTCCATTGAAATTATTATATTGTAAAGATTTATGCTAGTTTTTACCATATACAATGAACAATATGTATATACTACTCCTCCGACTAGGTTGAATTCCACATATTCTACTGATGTCATTTTCCAAAATTCATTATGGATAGCTTATCCATGTATAAAATAGTTTTACAATATTATAGGAGAATAAGATGACTTTTCTATTTGATTGTTAGTCCTTATCTGTATTGATATTTTATTTTATTTTATTGACTTTTGTGTTGATTTATCCCCCACAACTACAATTATCACGATTTAAACTAGTGCAGTTTATTAATAGTAAGCATTCTCTCATTTATTTTAATTTTTTTAAGATGCGTTATATATATATATATATATATATATATATATATATATATATATATATGTATATATAAAGAAATTGAGTACACTGTTTTTTTTTTTAGCAAAGTAGACGTTGTCACGTTGTCATGAATTGAGTGTAATAACAATGACTGAGTCAATTACACTATTGTAAAAGAATGAATTGTAATACTCATTTTGGTAAAGGCTTGAATAGAGCAGGAGGAGAAAGGGTACATGGCTCCAAATCCATTGGTAATCTATTGTATATTATTATCAGGTAGTCATACCAACAAGTGCCTAAAACAGATGGTCCTTGCCACTTGACCAAAGGCCTTAAAGAAATAATTATATATATCCATTCATTTGAAGAAAATAAAAACTATGTTCATCATTGAAAGAGCATAGAGAAATATAAGATTTGAGTATAAATCGAAAAGTTGTTTGCCCGGGTAAACTTATTCATGAGGTAAAATCACTTAAATTAACTATGCATGTTCAACCATCAAATTTGATTAATGACTCAATAGTTCACCACATGATTTGCAATCATAAAGTTTTAGATTGGAATCTCACAATTTATTCATAAGAATAACATAAAATTCCATGGAATATAACCAAAGAACACCTAGATTTAAATCTATGCCAAGAAAACCAAAAAAAATTCCAACGTACAAGCCCAAAATTTCTCTATGCTCTTTCAATGTACTTGCCAATTGGGGCCTCTTCTGTGTTGGGAGCATTAATGTCCATGATGGCAGATTAGTTCTGTCAAAAGGTGCATGTCTACTATTTAAAACTTGATAGATATCTTTTCTATTTATGTTTCAATTAGCGTATTTTTTTTGTCTTCTATCTTTTCTTATTTTTTATTTTTGTATTGTGTTTTCGTTCTTAATATATTACGCGGGGGGGGGCTAATACCACCCCATGAGTTATTCAACCCACCCCCTTAATCTATCCCACCCCATCTATTTTTTATGAAAACTAACCCAACCCCTATATATATATCCCCATCTTAACATCACAACCCCACCCCCCCTCATAAGTTCCCATTCCCTCTCTCTCCATCCGATTGAAACTCCTCCTCCCCTATCATTTCTCATCCTATTGAAACTCCTCCTCCCCTCTCCCTTTCTCATCTCAACCGGCGTTCATCCTCTCCCTGGCGGCGCCTCATCTCCCGGTGCCACCTCTCCCGCTTCTACATTCCTATCACGGCTTCCGACGTCCACTATTCCACACTCCATATGGATAGAAGAAGGTTAGGTCTCTTTCTTTTTTCTATTTTTGTTTTCCTACATGTTATACTCTATCTTTAGGTCACATTTGTGCTAGATTTATTTGTATAAACTCTATATAAGAAACCCTATAATTTTTTTGAAACATAACCCTATTTTTAGGGTGGTTGGTGAAATTCTTAATTGTTGAAATTGATTTTATATGTATGAAAATGTATATGGAAGTGATTTTATTTTTATGGAAATGTGTATGGAAGTGAATTTATTTTTATGGAAATGTGTATGGAAATGAAGCATAACCATATAATGTTTTTTGGAATATAATCCTATTTTATGTATATTTTACCCTTTTTTTTTGCTGCTATTGACATATAACAAAGGCAGCCCCTGTTGTTCTAGTATTAGGACCGATACTTCCATCAATGATTATAAACATTTCAGACTTGGAAGATATTCCTAGTTTATGTGTTTTTTTTTTTGCTACTATTGACATATAATAAAGGCAGCCCCTACTGGTCTAATACTGGGATCAATACTTCCATCAATGATTATAAACATTTTAGACTTGGAAGATATAGTCTGTCAATGCTCCACTAATAATTTTGTTGGCTAAATTTGCTTCTCATGGACAAATGTTTAATTAACATTTTTCTTTCACAATATTGTAAAACACTCATCTAAGTAAGCCATACTTTTACTAACCACCAGTGTCTCCTGTGGATGAATATTTTGAAAAATGAGTCTATTCTTTGCCAACCATATCTGCTAGCACATCATTATGAAAAACATCACTTTTAACAACCCAAATGATACTTTCTTCCAAGTGTCATGTTTAAACACCTCTTTTCAACTAAAAGAGGTTCATATGTAAACAGGGGGCCATTATTTGTTAGGAACCAACCTTCAACAATTTGAAGTAACATGGCAGTACATGAACAGGAAAGAGAAGAAGGGGAGGAGGTTGTGGTGATGTGAAGGGGGTTATAGAGTATTGGGTGCCTTGCTACGTTTAAGTTCCCAAAGAGTGGGTTAGTGCTTATCATTCCATGGAATTAATTTTGTTAGTTTTTTATGTTTGTTTCATATAAATATGCAAGCATTTTGTATTGGAGTCTTTTATTTTATATATTGAACATTCTATTTTGACCATAAACCTAAAGGATATAAAATATGTCAATGTGTAGAGTATTCTATTGTATATCAAGCAAATTTGCTTATGAAAGTGATGATATATCCCATCAATAGGTTCCTTATTTTTTTAGCATGCAAATTCCCAACTATATGAAATAAAAATAGAGGCGTGGTATAAGCAATCTGGATATGAATACATTCCTAAGAAAACTATTAGATTTCATTCAAAGTCTAAATACGGACCGATAATTGATATGTGGCTCTAGATTTGTCTTCATCTTCTACAAAGTGGAGGAATTCATATTTTTTTCCTGTCTATAATTGATATGTGGCTCTAGATTTTTTATTTTTTCTATCTATTTAGGTGAAAAAGAGCACTTTTGTGGGTTTTTTTTGTGTGTGTGATATATCCATTCATTTGACTTAAAAATTCAGATATAAACTAATAGATATTGAACTTAAAATCCAATGTTGGTTCAACAAATACCTCAATTGATTATGATTAGTAATTCCCCTCAAATGCAGTGAATAAAAAAGAAGTTAATGTCCTCCATTAAGAACCACTATCAATTGATTATGATTGTCATTTCCTCTCATGTTTTCCTAATGATTCACTGATGGCATGCTTAGATTATGACTTCTGATGTTGCAAATAGAAATTTGTCAATGAAAATTATAGGAACAGTAGACTCACAAAAAGATATGGTCGTGTTATAAAAATCAGTATGTAAATTTTACATCATCATCATCCTTATCTATTTTTTTTTACGTGGCTGTGAAACAAACCACTTTCCATGGATTCTTGGATTTGAGAAGCTCCAAATACATGAGTACTAACAAATTTTTTCAATACAGTATGGATCCAAAGAAACGTGTCCGACCTACATCTTCCAACCGGAAGAGTAGATCAAAAGATGCACCTTCAAGTTCTCAACATGTTGTGGAGGACCCTCAAGAAGAGGAAGTGGTGGTGGAACATGTTGTGGAGGACTCTTATGTTTTTTTTTGTTTTTTACTTGGTATGTATTGGCCGATGTTCGAAGTTTCTTGCATTATTTTCTTTGAACAAGTGATTCAAATGTTGAGCGATGTTGTTTTCATATAATGGCTATTAGGATCAAACTTAATATTAAATTCCAAGTATACGAGTTTTAAATGTTCCAAGGTTGTGAGTGATTCAAATGTTTGGAATGTATTGGTTGATGGGCAGGTTTCGAGCAATCACTGGCCTAAGGCTAGATGAGCTTATGTCTTGGTTCTGCATTGCATCGACAATGATGTTGTCGACAAAAGTCAATTATGTCGACATTAGTTGTGTCGAATCAAGCAGAACAAAGTCAGTCAATAAGTCCAGTACATGGTTCGACATTAATAGTGTCAAAAATTTACAATTCTGTCGACATTAGTAGTGGCGAATCAAGCAGAACTAAGCCAGTGAGTCCAGTACATAGTCCGACACTAATCGTGTCGACCATTTTACATTCTGCCGACATTAGTGGTGTCGAATGAAGCAGAACAAAGTCAGTAAGTCCAGTACATGGTTTGACATTAGTAGTGTCGATAATTTAACATTTTGTCGACATTAATAGTGTCGAATCAATCAAAACCAAGTCAGTGAGTCCAGTACATGGTTCGACACTAGTGGTGTCGACTATTTTAAATTCTATCGACACTAGTACTGTTGAAGTATGCAGAACGAAGACAGTAAGTCCACTTCAGTTTCGACACTAGTAGTGTCGACCGTTATACATACGGTCGACATTAGTAGTGTCGAACCAATCAGAACTAAGTCAGTACGTCCAATGCATGGTTCGACAGTAGTAGTGTCGACAGTAGGTAATGTAGTCGACATTATTAGTGTCGAATCAAGTAGAATCAAGTCAGTAAGTCCAGTACATGGTTCGACACTAGTAGTGTCGACCTGTCGATGTTATATAACATATTTTGAGGGTGGGGAAGGGTAGGGGTGGGTGAGGTTTTTCTGGGGTGGGATGGGATGGGGTGGTGTTGGTTTCTTATTAAACATTAAAAGTGAATATTTTAAGGGGTGGGGTGAATGCCTAACGGGGTGGTAATAACCGCACCCTATATTACGGTGGTACATCAACTATTTCAGTAAAAATATATATATATATATGCATGCCCAAAATTTCCACCAAAGGAATTTTAGTCCATTGCATCATGAGGTAGGTAACCATTCTATTCCTATCTTGGACAAAAGTGTGCCTGGATTAATAAAATGAATAAGTAGTTTGTGATTTTGCTCACTCTAAACACATGTTATTGAGAAGCTTATTGTCTCTAACAAATACAAACATAATCCATAACACAATCCTCTAGAAAGTCATAAATTACATAGATTTAGAAGTCTATTCGACTGCTATTGACCACTGTGGAGGTCTTCCAAACTATTAATCAATCTTTTCATTTTTGTCTTTTAACATTCCAAAGTTCTTTTTAAAAAAGACTCGTTTTGCTCACCCAAAGCAAAACCCAAAAAAACACACCTCGCTTATCGAAGCTACACAAAGTCTTAAAAACCTCTTCAATGTACATATAATAATATACATGGAAAAATTCAAATAACTCCATGTAAACCGCTAAAAATCTATATTACTCCCTGAAATTATCTATGTAAATATAAATAATTCATTGAGTTAAAATTTTTGTTGATATATTAAGATTATTCTATAAATATTTTGTCTGATTAACCGTGGTAGAATACATAGGATATCAAAAATCTACTACAATGTGTTGAAAATAAAAAAAAATTATATATAAATAATGATTTTACCCTTCTTCATAAAGTTTTATAAACTACCCAGATAAGTAAAAATGTAAAATCATCATGTGTAGAAGGTTCGTTTAAATTTTAACAAATTATATGAAATAACTCTATGTAAATTGTTAGAAATCTATATAACTCCCTGAAATTATCTATGTAAATATAAATAATCCATTGAGTTAAATTTTCGTTGACATATTAAGATTATTCTATAAATATTTTATCTGATTAACCGTGGTAGAAAACATAGGATATAAAAAATCTACTACAATGTGTTAAAAATGCAAAAAATTATATGTAAATAACGATTTTACCCTTCTTCATAAAGTTTTATAAACTATCCAGATAAGTAAAAATGTAAAATCATCATGTGTAGAAGGTTTGTTTAAATTTTAACAAATTATATGAGATTTTTAATATATTATGTTTTCAATCAAAGTTAACAAAACAGTACATTCACATAAAATTCCTCATATGTCAACGAAAGTTTAATTCAAAGACAGATTTGAATTTAAATAGGTATTATTAAAGAGTTGTATGGATTTTAGAAAAAGTCATTATATAAATTTCATATAGTTACAAAGGGTTATTTGAATTTTTCCCTAATATACGTTTAATCCATCCCTATCATGTAAATCATCAATTTTTTCGGGATATATTATTATTCTAGTATAGATAAAAAAAAAAAATTTTTCATTTAGTTATATTTTTAATCATTTTCATTAAGAAACACTATAATAAAATATTCATTATTTAACTGACCATGAATAAATTAGAGATAAAATGTAAATAATGTCGATAAATATTTATAAAATGTTAAAAAATCATTTGACACGCAAACCCCTTGATTTATAAGAGATAATGAAAATTAATTTGATATGTGAACCCCCCCCGCCCCCTTTACTTGTGGAACAGATTGGTGGAATAACACAATTCCAAAAGAAATCTAGAATATCAATCAGTTTATTCATATTTATTCTAAGATATTTATATCTCACAAGATGATTACAATAAAATGATAGAATGATTAAGGTGTTTTGCATATGAATTATGATCATAAATTTTAACAAAAATTATATGCACAAAGTTTGATGTCAAGCATGACAAAAATATGAAAGAATATGATAAAATGAATACTGCTAAATAAACAGTTTGATGTTTAAATATTTGTTGGGTGACCACATATATGATGCTCAACACAACCAGAAACATGAGAAGCATTACACAAAACAAGGGATGATGCACATTATTGTTTCAAATCAAATAAATGGGGTGCATGACCATTTCTAGGGGCATAAATATAAGTTACCTCCAAGGTTTATCAGAGGTTTATCAGTTATGTAGCTTCATAGCCAAACTCATGATAAATGCATGAAATAAATTCTCAAAAAAAAAACACATTTAAAAATAAAATAATAAAAAAAAGAGAATAAACCAACTTGGCAGATGGGGGAGATATTTCAAATCTCCAGTGGACTTTCCCATGCAAAGAAATGAAAAAAAAGGGCATTAAATATCCACTGCTAGCCTTACCAGCAAACAAACAGAGCACCCAAAGAAGCAAAGATTCAAAAAAATAAGTTAAAAAAAAAAAGCAAAGCAAGGGGCCTTCTCCTCCCTTTGATGAGAAAGGATAAAGAAGACTGAGGAGCAGGTACTGTCAAATCTGTCTATGTTAAGTAGTAGCATTCATTGAAACAACAGTAGAACAGAACAGAACAAAAACCAGAATCCCATGAAAAATCCCCCCCCCCCCAACATACCCACATCAACCCATTAAATAATTCCACCAAAATTTTTTTTTTTTTTTTTTTGCATTCAATGCTTCGCTTACAACCACCACAACTCATTTTCATTTTTTTTTAAAAAAAAACACCAACACCAACAAAATCAACCCAGAAAACTTTATTTCCTACATTTTTCTTGCTAATCCAAATCTCTTTCTATGCTTCTCTCTACTTCTACATGTATTAATGCACTTATTTCAATGCAGTGGCTCTTCATTTTTCACCACCACAACTTCTTTACAACAAAAGACATGAGAGAGAAACATAGATAGAGAAGAGAGAGAGAGAGAGAGTTCAGTAAGTCCAATCTTGAGGCAAACTCATCTCTGGAGAGGCAAACTCATCCCCTGCTTCCCAAACACAACTCCAGATCTCATGTGCTGCTGCTGTTGCTGTTTCTGTAGCTGCTGCTGCTTAAGTTCCCAAGCATTTTTGTTGGCTGTGCAAAGTAAAATATGAAAGATTTTTTTTTAATGAATGATATAAGTGAATGTATTACAGTGTAGACATAGAACAGGAGCCATTTTTAGCCAAAACAAAACATTTTTCAGGTAAAAAAGAATTTAGAAATGTTATTTAACTTATAATAAGATATATCTAAGGAATATTTTGATTTTGCTGTGATGGGTATAAAACCAAAACTTTGACCCTGAAGAAATTAAATTATTGGTTCCAAATGGATGGAGATATAATAATTATACAAACAGAACCCCCAACAAAAAAACAAAATCAGTGACAATATTACAGTGTAAGGAGACAGGAAGAGCCATTTTTTTCAAAAATGTCAGGTAAAAAAAAATTAAACATGTAATTATTTACCAAAACAAAAAGTTATTTTGGTTTTGCTCGATGGGTATAAAACCAAAACTTTGTCCATGAATATAAGAAATAAATAGGTCCAAAATGGATGGACTTAATGTTTTTAAATTACAATGTTAAAAAAAAGCATTCTGTGCTTTGCTGGATTTTGTGGGGAGACCAATGATCCATTTTTAAAAAATAATAATAATGAAAAAAATCTATAAGTAATTTTTTTTCAATAAAAATAACATTATTTATTTTGCTGAGATGGGTATAAAACAAGAAATAAATGGAGTTAATGTTTTTAAACAAAAAATTAGATAATAATATCACAGAAATTTTTACAATGGATTTTGTGTGGAAAGAGATAAAGCATTTTTTTTTAAAATAACATGTATCAGTCAATGAAAAAAAAACTACACATGTTATTTTTTTCTTCCAAAATAAAAAAATAAAAACTTTAAAAAAAAAAATTATGCTGACACAGTTATAAAACCAAAACTTTGACCATGAACAAGAAATCATTACTTCCAAAATAGATGGAGTTAATACAAAGAAAAACAGAACATATAAATGAATACCTCCCCAAAAGATTTATTGCAAATGGGTTCATTAAAAATCCATTTCAAACCACCAAATCATATTATATCATCATTAATTAAACAACATAAAAAAGAACCCCATTTTAATGACTCACTTGGCATCTTCTTCTTAGCTTCCGAGTGACCCACCCTGGGACTGGGAAGGAACACCCCAGTCCCGACCGAACCGGTGGACCGGACCGGGTAAACCCGGTTCATCTGACCCGGCAACACATGAACCCCACCACCACCAACTCCTCCTCCTCTCCCTCCCCCGAACCCCTCCACCTGCAATGAAGAAAACCAAAACCCATCAAAGAAAACCCACATTGAACAAAACCCAATCCATTGAACCGGATTTTTCTCACTCACCCTGGCCTGAACAGGCTTTCCCGGTTGAACTGATAAACCGGCCTTGAACCGGCCCCAAAAGCCGGCTGAACCGGCTCCCTCGAAAACCCACCTCCAGTTCTCCTCGCCTGAACCGCCTCCCCCTCAAACCGGCCGCCGACCGGCCCAAACTGCAGAGGCCCAATTCACAAAACCAAAAACCCACATCAGAAAACCATAAAGAACCGCTTCAAAATGTGTACAACATTCAAAACCCACTTCACAAAACCCCCAAAAACAAGGGATATAAGAAAACCCACCAAATCGATGCGAGGCTTGGCGTGGGCGATGAGGGTCTGCTGTGGTTGTGGCCTTCGCTGAAGAAGCTGGTGTTGCTGTTGGTGGTGGTGGCGGCGGCGTTGGTCGAGGAGGGCCAAGGCGGCGATGTGGCGGGTGAGGTCTTCGACGAAGAGGCAGTCGAGGTCGGGCTTCGGAGGGCGGTAGGATTTCTCGTCGGGGTATATGTCGGACGGGAGCCAGAGCTCGGCGTCGTCGTCGTCTCTCTCCGTCGCCATATCTGGGAGAGAGAGGGACTCGAAAATGGCGGTTTGGAGAGATTTGGTTGGTTTTTTGAGTTTTTATTAGAGAGAGAGAGAGCGCTCTTAAAACGAGGTGGAGAGAGTGGGCTATAAAGAAACGGAGGGGGTGATATTGTCACTCCCATTAGTGGGCTTATAGTTCGCGCTTTTCAATGGTGTTGTCAGTTGTTCAAAATAACCTGGACAATGATGTTCAGTCAGTTTTTTTTTTATTATTTGTTAAGGGTATGATTAAGAACAAGTTTAGATAATTTTGAGTTTATATATAACTGTTTTTCCTAACACGTTTTCCAATAAAAAATTTGGGGACAAGAGTTGATCCAGGTTTACGTGAAAAAGTGTTAGGTCTCAGAAGATGTGTTGAGTTAATTTTTTTTTGTAAAATTAGTTTTAAATTTAATTTTTACCTAAAATCAGTATTCTGTTCACTCTTTTTTTTATTTTTTAAATATCTATTGAATTAATTAAATATATATTTTTACTAAAAAAATTAAGTTTACATTTGTATTAACTTAATTAATATATATATGTTATTATATTGTGTTTTTTATAAGGACGTTGTTACGCACAGTTATTTTTATAGTGTCTAATGTAATTTTATATACTTCGTTAGTCATCGAGTGTTACTAAATTTTTTCATACTTGTTAAAAATTAAAACATATTTCATTAAATGAGATTTTACTATTTTTAAAAAATTAAAACTTGTACATACTGCATTTAGGATTATATCTAACATTATTTTTTTCATAGTAAAATATATGTTGATACAGTGGAATATATATACTATATTAGATGATTTTATATATAATTCATACACAAATGGACTAAGTACGTAAGTATTAACATCCACCCGTTTACAAAAGAATTTATTTAATCCAAAATTTAAAAATAAGAATTCACTTAGACCAGTGTATTTTTTTCTAAAAAGAAACTTAACAAACAAGTTTTTTTAAAAACAGGACAAATTATATAAAAATCATATTTATCCATAACCCATGTAATCTTATAAAATAATTATACTCACACTTTTTCAATATTTTATGATTTAATTTGAATGCAACATGAGTGATTTGTATAGTTTTATTATTAAAAACTATGACTCTACTTGATAAAATTTGAATATAAAAAACAATACTATTGTTTATGTTATTTTAAAATTAAACCTTGACCTTAGAGACATATTAATATGTTATTATGAACATTATGGTTTTTTAAACATTGTTTCATGGGAAGCAGTAGATTGCGTGGTGGTTGGTGGTCTGGGGGTGGTTTTAGAACGACGTTAGAGTTATATTTTTTATTTTTATACGGAGAGACAGTGATACGACCGTACGGTCACGTGAGGGCCGGCCCAATTTTATGTTTCTGAACCGGGCCGGGTGGGCCCGGTTCACCTGACCCGGTTCAACGTCCCCCACTCGGTCTTTGTTTATCGGATTTTAATGTGTAATGACTATAATGCCCTTCCAAGATTAAACGGTCTGGTGTTAAAATTACGATAAAGTCCTTCTATATGAATTAAATGTCCAAATGACCCAAAATGGTTGGAAAATGTATTTAGCATCGCAATTCCTACTTTTAATCCTATTTTCAACCTTCTTATGCATTTAAACTTGCACATAAAAATATACACAAATCTCAAAAATAAAGTGTTTAGTTAATTGACATATTTATGTACACTTGTTATCATTTAACATGTATAACGAAACTAGGTGTAAATAACACTGCGTAGAAAAGTCTGTCCTCTGGTTGTTCGTGAGCTGGCATAATAAAACTGTTTTGCTCTGCATGTTATGGATATCTATTTCGTTGTAATTGTCGAATAAGGGATTTATTGTTTTTAGTCAGCTGGCTTTACATGTGAGTCAACTTGATAATATTCTGTCACAAGCGTGATGTGCGTGAATTATAATTACGCCATTGACACTAATTAAGATCCTTAAATAAAATTTCCAAACTTGAGATTAGTGAATTAAACCATGAATACCAATGTCTTTGGTTCGAGAAAGTAAAATGGGTGTTTCTTGCCTATAAATTTTGAACATTGTGTTAAATGAACATCACAAACATTCTACTTTAGTCGATTGTAATTTTATTTCACAGTCCTTACAACCATATGAACTTTTTAAAGTTCATAAGGTTTTGTGAATGTTTGTTGAATATTATTTAGAAGAAAATGAGAGATCTCAGACCATCTTAATTTCATATTTGGACGAAAAATATAATGAGAGAAAAACAACTCATACCATAATCTGAAAACTTTGAGTATGATAGGTAAAATGACCTATTTAGGTTTATTCTTGTTCTTCTTTCCTTCTCAATTTTTTTTTATTTAAGTTCTATTTAGGTAGCAACATAAACTATTATTATTAACTAACTATTTCAGAATGGAAAACTATATCGGTGGAATAAACAATTTTCTATTTGATAATATTTTTATTTAAGTCCATTTGAAAACGCGATAACGACGTTTTTGTTATTTAGTTGAACATGAATAAGTTATAGATAAAAGATGAAGTAGATAAATATTATAAGAAATGTGAAAAATGATTTGAGATGTGTGTCTTTTGATTCATAAGAGATGATGACAGTTGATTTAGGTCTATTTTATACCATAATTCTAATAGATCTATATTACCAACACTAGCTTATTCTCATTTATTTGAGATAACTATAACTACTTATTTATTGCAAACAAAATTTTTGGCTTGTTCAATGCTATATTGCACATTTATTCTTCTACTCAAACAAAGGAATAAGTGAATAACAATAACCTCCCGTATGGGGTGTGACATTTAGTTATTCGCTCGTAATAATTATACTGGGATAGATTACAATCCAAATTGAATAAGCAATTTTTTGTTTGGTTGTCTTTTCTGTTATTCTCATTAGGAAACATAAAAATGATTCTTTTTATTTGGTTCACCTTGGATAAAATGATGATAAATTGTTGATAAGGGATGAATAAGAGTTTATGACTTTTTAAATGACAACTATGCCCATGGAGAATAGTGTGAGAGATGTATGATTGATTTGATAGATGTGACAGTTTTTGGAATTTGTGTGACACTGTTAGGTGAGATAAATTTTTTTAAATGACAGAGAATGATATTTTTATCCATTGACATAGATAAACCCTGATAAATAATTCTAACATTTCCTTAGAATAATTATCAGACCTTATCCTAGTTTATCTAGACATAACTATCAGAGTTTATTCTATCAAAACAAACAGTTTTTTTGAGTTATTCTTATGTATTCTTAATTATTCTTGTCTTATGTTCCACCCCATACGGGGGGAACAGTTTGTGTCTATTAGTTGACTATAAGCCCCCGTTTGAAACGGAAATAAGCCTCCGGATAACCTCGGATGAAAGGGAATACAAGATAAATGGTGTTCGAAAACATAGAATAAGTAGAGATAAAGTATGTAAGAATAATCTGTTTTAAAGTGGTATATGAATTCCAATCAATCCCTAAAATTAAAATTATTTTAGGTTATTCCACCCAAAGCATATGGGCTCACTGTTAAATCAACTGTTATCACATTTTATAAATTACCCGTTAAATCACCTATCATTATTTTTTTCACTTTTTATAAATCATTATTCATATTTTATCTTTATTTTATCAAAACAACAAAACATTTATTCTTATATTACCAACAAGGATAATTTAAAACAAAATCAAACATAAAATTATTTTATCTTCACTTATGACAAAATAAATGTATACAAAAATCTAGCTCACACATTTATAAATGGCTTTTCATTATTTCTATTTGTCGAAAATTCAAGACACGACATCCATGCATTGAGTCAAGGAGGAACGGTTGTAGATTTTTAAAAAATGATTATAATATTTGAATATTCAAATCAACATCGTACGTTACCTACGATAATATGTGTTACACGTATGAGATGTCACTCTGACATTTTGAGTAAATAATTAATCATATAGAATTCTATAACGCCCTTGCATTAAAACAAAAATAAAAAGATTACACTTGTTTTCTTTAAGCTCATATTTAAATACAAAATAAGATTTATTCTAAGATGTACAGTTATATCAATATAACTGGTATAACAGTAGAATAAATTATTGTCACTATGACATTTTTAGTAAATATAATTAATCATATAGAATTCTATAATGCCCTTGCATTAAAACAAAAATAAAAAGATTACACTTGTTTTCTTTAAGCCCATGTTTAAGTACAGAATAAGACTAATTTTGAAATATGCAGTTATACCGATATAAATGATATAACAGTGGAATAAATGATTTTGTATTTTGTCGTATTTTGAATTGTTTTTATTAGGAATCGTAAAGTTTTCATTGTTTTCGATAAAATGTGAATAGTGTAGATAATGATTTATAAAAGATTAAAAAAATGATGATAGTTCATTTGACATGTGATTTATAAAAGGTGATGACAATTGATTTAACAGTGCATCCACATATTATTTAGGTGGAATCACTTTAATTTCAAATGTTGGTTGTAATCCATAAACCAGTTATCCAGACATACGTTATCCCTAGGTATTCAATGCACCCAAAACATTTAAATTCTCATATCCGCTTTATTCCATGTTATCCAGTCCCCTATTTCACATCCAAAGGGGGGTGTCTTGCTTGCAGTTCTTTCGTCAACTAGATGCATGTTTGTTATTTAAAATATGTGACTTTATTTTTTAAATGAGTATTTATGGTTTACTGGAGCATGTACATTTTTATTAGAGAAAATACTTGAAAAATTTTCTAAAGATTTCAAATAGAGAAAATGATAAATAAAAAAAAGGTCTTCTAAAAGTTACAAATACCCACATAAGCTACTTTTTTTTAATTGTATCTTAAAAAGTCTTATTTCACAATTTTGAAAACACGAAAGACTGATTTACCCTTATGTAATTAAATCTTTAACATCTCTCTAACATTTATTAAGTTATTCCACATCAAAAATATAGTTTTTCTACAAAACAATAACTTCTCTTTACATGATCCAAATTAAACCCTTTAAAGGTTTGTTATTGTATATCATATTATGTGTTTCTTAGATATATATAAATCTTACCTAATGTTGTTTATCATTTTTCATCTTGTAAAATTATATTATGTAATTTAAATCTGTGTTATGCCAAAATGTAGTAGATGATATTTTAGTATTCTAAATCTTAATTCACATTTATTTTTTGCTTGACTATTCACATATTTATATGGTGTTATTCAATATATCTATTTTTTTTAAAGAAACATCAATATTTTATGAAATTCATCATAAAAAACTCAAATTATGTTGACATATATATCACAAAATCTATTTAATCACAAAGAATTTAGAGTAAAAAAAATCTACATGAGAATGTGTTAAATATATTAACAAAATTAAGATGCTGAAATATTTTAACAAAATTAAGAGTTATGAATTATGTTAAAGATCGAATCCTCTGTTTGGAATGGGGATATGATTTATTCTTGGGTATATATTTATCTGAGCATAAGTGAGTATAAATAAGGATAAAATGATTTTGTATTTGGTTGTGTTTTGAATTATTCTCGTTGGTAATATAAGAATAAATATTTTGTGGTTTGGGTAAAATGTGAATAAATTATGCATAAAGATTTTTAAAAGGTAAAAATATAGGGATTTTTAGTTTTAAGTCCCCATAAACTATTGAATTTAGCTATCGATCCCTCACTTCTTCATATTTTGCTTTTAGTCCCTGCATTTAAATGATAATTTGGAATAGGTCCCTCCCAGGGACTAAAAAACAAACTTGATAATTTAGGAATAAGTCCTTGGGAGGGATTTATTCCTAAATTATCATTTAAATGCAGGGACTAAAAGCAAAATATGAAGAAGTGAGAGATTGATAGCTAAATTCGATAGTATACGGGGACTTAAAACAAAAAAATCCAAAAATATAATGATAGTTGATTTGACATGTGATTTATAAGAGGTGATGACAGTTGATTTAACAGTAGGCCCACATATTCTTTTGATAAAATAACATATGATAACTTTTATTCTAGGGGTTGATTAGAATCCATATACCACTTTATAGCAGTTTATTTTGGTATACTTTATCTAGGGTTATCTGGGCTTTCCAAACACAATAAAATTTCTATCCGGGGTTATCTAGGGTTATCCGGGGTTTATTCTTATTCCAAACATGGGCTAATTGCATAAAGGTAGGTTAGTCTTTTATGTTTCTATAATTGTAAAATGAGATTTTTTTAGTATAATTTTAAAAAGTGGTTGATTTTTTAAAAAGCGGTTGATTTGGATATTTCTAACTTTTAAAATTTTTTTTGTCTTTTTCCCTTTTAAATGTCCAAATCAATTATTTCATACCCAAAAAATCTTTTTACCAGTATCACAATTTAAAATTTGGTTAAATATATAAAAATAATATATCTAAATTTTAAAAGATTTTTTAAAATAATTTTACAGTTAAAATATTATAAAAGAAACTCTGATCTAAGTCCTCTATAAGAAAGAAAACCAACCCCACCCCCCCCCCCTAAAAAAAAGTTAAATATCTTAAAAATATCATTTTATAGTTAAGAGATATTGATTTTCCAATCATGATACTAAACAGGATACTAAAAATATTAAAAAAATACTAAACAGGATACTAAAAATATAAATAATTATTTTCTTTTTTTTTTTTTTTTGTTAGTCGAATGGAGTGTGAAACATTTTAAATTGGGGTGAAAGAGTGTTTAGGTTAAATGATATAAGAGCATTAAATGGAGGATTTTCCAATCCCTGAAATATATATTATATTATATAAAAATATGGGCAATCAGTTTGCTGAGTGCTTTGTTTATTTTGTCAATCAGTTAGGGTCACTTCATGTTAAGTTAGAGGCAGTTATACAATGAGGGATGAACAATTTATTCTTATTTACCTAACCAAAATTATAATCATAATTATATTATAATAAGACAAATGCGGAAAACAAAATATTACTAAAGAAGCGTCCCTAATCATGATACATTTGAATTTGAAACGATGCTCAAAAATATATTTTTTGTAATGTATCGAAATTGAAAAACATTACTTATCTATTGTGCATTTTTTAATTTATAAAATCAGTGTTATCTCTCAACTCCTGTGTTTCTTCTAAGGGTTCATTTGGGACTGTGTTAAAGTTGAGTTTGCTTTAGCAAACACTGTGGAACTCTACTTTCCATCCGTACAAAAAACTAGTGTTCGTGTTTGGGCCTTGTTAATGAAGTTCGAAACGCTTTAAACTTTGCTAGCATTTGGAACGCTTTAAACTTTGCTTCTCCACACCACAAGGTTGTTTCCCCAGACTGAGTGTCCCCTAACACGGTCCCAAACGGAGCCCCAATAAATTCTTTTACTCACTACATTAATTAGACGATCAAGCCCCATAGTTACCATGTGACTCCATCCTAAGACCTTAAACATTTCATATTTTAATTTAATAATGGATATTTTCAAAAAAAAAATTGAAACAAATTGATAGACCATTTTATAACTTACCAAACTAGTTACAAAGGTCCAACCCCAACTCTTTTTTTTTTTTGAGGAAATGAAAGGTAAACACATTATGTTAATAAGGATAAGGGAATGCCCAAAACATACAAAAAGAAAAGAAACAAAAATCACACAGGTGTTGGGGTGCAGTAGAAGAGAGATCTACAAGAGTCTGCTGAATCCTAATCCTGGAGACACTAGTTTTCAATTAATAAGTGACCCCCAAAAAAGCCCACCCAAGATGCTCCCGCACAATACATTTTTACTGAGGCCCATAACCATCTCACATGCGTTTTCAAAATAGACCTTCATCCCCTTAAAAATGAGATGGTTCTTCGACAACCATAAAAATCATGTTCCTGCCAGTATAATAGACTGCAAGGCTTTGGCATGCGTGCTCCTATCACCTCAACAGACCATGTACCTCCCTGCCATCCACATGTCCTCGGTGGATGAAAGACAGTCATCAAGATCAACCGCCTGCCTTAAGTGTAGCCACACTTGTAGCGCGACGGGGCAATGCATCATGATATGATGGGAGGTGGATTCGTGAAGGCATTGGCCCGACCCTGCCTGTTGAAACAGTGCCTAGAACCGGTTGTGGGCTCAAGCCCGTGGGCTTGTCTGGCCAGCGGGCCTGTGGGCCTATATTTTAAATATGTTATTTTTTTAATTTTTTAATTTTAGGTTGTCCATGTGTATAAATGTTAAATTAACACAAAATTGAAAATACACCATTGAGAAAAAATATTTACATCTATTGAATTTTCAAAACTAAAATATGAAATTAATTAATTAATCGAAAAACTGAATCACTACATGTACCTAATTAGGTTGACATCTATATAAATGTTAATAATTTACGTAATTCAACCACAATTCAAATAAAAATTACATAAAATTACATGTTACTCATTCATGTGTATATGTGACTCATTACATGAAAATAAAAATAGGTTGACAGCCACAAGCCTACGGGCAAGGCCACGGGCCGGGCATGGGCCCTAAAATCAAGCCCAGGCCCGCCCTAAAAATAGACTTGAATCTGGTTTTAGCCCTACGGACCCGGGCCAGGCTTCCGGGCCTCGAGCCAAATGGGACCCTTAGATTCATCACCACCCAAACAAATCTGACAAGACGCATCCTCTTGGCTCATCCACTTGGTGCGGTAGATACCTCCTGGGTCGTCCAAACAAATCTCCTTCACCTTCTTCGTTGTGGCTTTGACCTGAGATTTGTCCCACCTCCACCAATCATAACAACGACGGACCGAGAAACCCTTTTTCGATTGTGGTATCCAAACACCCCAATCATCTCTGCCCCCCACAGGAAAGATCTCATGCAGCTCCCTCAACAAATCCACATACAAATCGGCATCCTTGTCTCGCAAGTTCCAACGCATTCGAATATCCCAATGCCTCCAAATAACTACTAACCCAAATCTAAGCCATTGTCCCTTCTCCATCATCTGCCAATTTGAATAATCTGGGGAATCAAATCTATAGTGGATCAGCCCCGAACCACACGTCGTGCTAGTATGAAATCAGTCGGTCATCCCCCACCTGCCACCTAATCGCATCCATGAACTGATCAATAACACATAATATACCCAACCAAACTGGAGAGGATTTAGGGGATTGATGAAACAACATGTCCGATTGGTGTCTTGAACACCTGTGCCTTTCCTCCAATTGTCTGTGCCAAACCAAAGCAGAGCGTGATAACCATCGCTACTTCTGAGAAGAGCCGCACGATTTAGATCCTTGAGGTTGAGGACCCCCTGCGCCGCCCAATATTTTGAGTACATACCGCATCCCACTTAACCAGGTGGGGTCGTTTCCTTTCCCCACCAGCCCCATTCCTAGGAATTTTAAAACCGAGTTTAAAATTGAGTTTCACGGATTATGAAGAAGCTAACTTTTGGACATTTTTTTTTACAAAAAATGTGTCACAACTTTTAATTAAGCCACAGTTTTTTTTTCTATTTAAAAATAAATTTAAAAAACTCAGTTTCTTACAAAATCGAAAGCTTTCTAAACCCGTTTTCAAACGGACATCAATTGATTTCAAACATATTACTTCGGATGGAGCAACTTTATGTACATGACTTAATCACTCTTTTGTAATACTGGCTCCTTCACTTTTAGTAATAAATAAAAAAGAATGTATATGGGTATAAGTAATTTTTTGGTGCCATGTGAACCCTGTCGAATATAGCATGACCCAATTAAGGGAAAAAAACTTAACCAGGGTTTATTTTTTACCATGAATATAGCATGACCACACCTAAAGTGTCATTTGGATAGAGATATAAGTTATTTTATTATTATGACTATTTTATTAATAAACTACTATACCAATGTACAAAATGATTTTATGTTTGATTGTGTTTTTAGTTATTCTTGTTATAGAAATATAAGTTATTTTGTTATTTATGACTACTTTATGAATAGAAAACTATACCAATGTAATTAATGATTTTCTGTTTGATTGTGTTTTTAATTATTCTTGTTAAGAAACATAATAATAGAGTTTTTGTTGTTTGGTTAACCATGAATAAGTTATGGATATAATGTGTATAAGGCGTGAATAAAGATTTATAAAAGGTGAAAATTTGATTTGACATGTGTGATTTCTAATTTATAAGAGGTGATGACAGTTGATTTATCAGTGAGCCCCGTTATACCAGTAGAATGGACTGGATGGAATAAAACAATTATAAGGGGACTTGAAATACAAATACAAGCTTATTTTACTTATTCTGGTATA
Organism: Acorus calamus; assembly: GCA_030737845.1. NCBI lineage: Eukaryota > Viridiplantae > Streptophyta > Magnoliopsida > Acorales > Acoraceae > Acorus > Acorus calamus. Next base: position 26,996,683 of record CM060870.1, read on the forward strand.
CCTATACCTATCCATTCCTTATAAACAAACAACTTTTTATGCTTATTCTCTCCTATTCCTCTCCTATTCTACTATCGAAACGGGTAGGGTCTATTTGGATCAGCGGTGGGAATGTCCACTTCTGAAAGTCGAATGGTTAAACCTTACTGTTGAAAAACATCATTTTACGAGCATTTGTGTTAGGGGTGCAACTCATGCATATTTGATCTAATTGAAGTTTAATCGGAACCAAATCCGAAGTTGGAGGAGCCCAACCCTCAAATCTGAGAAGCTCAACTTGAACCCAAACTCCATTCAAATTCAGGTTGAGTTCAAGTTTGTTTTGGCATAGATTATGTTTAGATTTGACTTAAAAAACGCGCCTTCATACAGTTAATACTTTACAATAGTTAAACACTAGTTTTCTTCCACGCACAATGTGTATGTAATTAAAAAAAAGAGTTTTTTTTCATATACCCATCAACAACTTCAAACTTTAAAACCATCAATGTCGCTCGAATGAGTAAAAAAAAGGAGTTCATGTATAATTTAAACCATATTAAAAGATATTGTTGGAAATAACAAATCATCAAAGATATATATAAAAAAAAGACGAATTAAAAAATACTGAGATTTGATGGATAAGGATAAAATTAGGAGAATAAATATTAGTTTTTAATAATAATAGACTTTAATAAATTTATTAAGGGTAAAAATATAAAACTATGTTACATACACTTAAAAACACTATCGCTTAGTATATAGACACGAAAAATAAAATAAAAATAAAAAATAATTTTTGAGTCTAAATGCTAAAACCTAAATCCAAACTTGTCCAATAAAGGATCCAAATATATCCCTTTTTTTTCCCAACCAACACTGATAAAATATTAATAGATGTGCCAGTCGGAATCATTTAGACATTCACACATTCTTAATTCCCACCTAATTATTTAGGCATGATAAAATATTAAAATCAATCATTCCAAGTTTCCAACTGGACTCCTCATAATTTTGTGTATATTAATATTAATAAATAAAATCAGATGCCTTTGAATTATATGACAATTGCCAATTTCCAGATAACTAATATTTTTAAATGTCAATAAGAAATTAGTAATTAAAAATTTAGACTCCGAGACTCTTTCTAGATCATACATGCTCAAATTTTAAGAATTATAATTAATATAACAATGTACTGTAAATTTAATATATAATATGAAAATATTAAAAAAAAATACTTTTCATAGTGAAGTTACTCCAGATATTTAAACATTGGGTATATTTTGATTTTTAAGATAATAGATTCTAATATTATTTTTTTAAAAATGATATACATTATTATGCATATTATATGATAATGCCTACCTTTCTATAAAAAAAATTCATTATTTAAAATAGAATTTTGAGAGACTCATTTACAAAAATACTTATTCCAAAGACACAAACAGATGTTTAGTCTCCTGTATAACCTCAATTACAGTCCACATTGATTTTCTTTTTTCATTTAATAAAAATTATAGATTTTTTCAATGAAGTATATATTATTATATAAAATGAAGGTATGGAATCATAGATTCTTTAACATTGAGATACATTACTGTCTTTTTTATATTAAAAAAATAAATTTTTTTTTGTGTTATAGACTATGATAAAATCTCATATACTATGATAATACAATAAATACTCCATTATCATATTGTATGAGATTGTAAAATAGGCAGGAAAATGAACTGAGTGCCATAAATTTTCAACCGACGATGTTATAACTGAACCGTCGGATGGAGGTATGAAATCATTTTTCAAAAATACCCAAAAATATAAGAAAGAAAGAAAGTGCGAATAATTCACATACTGTGCAACACAACTTTTTTTTCTTCTCGTATTATATAATGATACTTATAATAGCATTTCAAAATAGTATTATTTGACAACTTTCAAAAGAGTATTTTTTGACAACTTTCAAAAGATGACAGGTAGATTACAGTAATACAATTATGTGTCAGACTCATCTGTTTCTTTCAATAGATTTAAAATAAAAAAAATTAATCTTGGGATTTTTTATCATAAAAAAGTATTTTTTAAATAGAAAAAAATATAAATAACCCAATTGCTCGTTATCTATATAATCTCTCTTTTTTTTTAGACCCATATAACTCCATGAAAATAACTAATAAATCTAAACAACCCCCTAAAAACATATATATAAATCTGAATAACCCCTCGAGTTAAAGTTCTGTTAAGAGATGATGAATATTATACGAATATTTTATTTTGTTATTCTTAGTTGAAAACATAATATATCAAAAAATTTCTATAATTTGTTAAAAATACAGAAACCCCTTAATAAATGATGATTTTACTATTTTGAATGGACATTAAAATTTTATTTGAATGAGTCAAATCGTCTTTATAGAAGATTTTTCGCATGTTTACATATTGTAAATAATTTTTGGAATACACCAAACAAAATGTTCATCCAATATTCATCATCTATTAACATAAATTTAATTCAGAAAGTTATTTAGATTTTTATATGTGTTTTGAAGTGGAAAAGTCAAGGAGATATATAAATTTCTGACAGTTTAATGGGGTTACAAGGATTTTTCCCTTTTGAAATTTTGACTTTGGAGTTCGATTCAGTTTTTCAAAACTTTATTCATTGGTTGCCAGCAATCCCACCAAATTCCTCTACAGCTCATCTTCAATTGGAAAAATTGAGATGAGATCATCATAGAAAAGTAAAAGTAAAATGAAAATTCAACAAATATTTTGATTTTTTAAAATAAACAAATAAGTTAACAAAGTAATTTTTTTAATAAAAAGTACAGATTCATGATTCATACAATTTAAGTGCACCTTCTAATATTTTCACAATGAAATACATATTTACATACAAAAATATATCATGTATTAAGTGGTTACAAAATGGATTAAGTGAAGAATGCCACAAAATCTGAAGCCCTATTTATAGAATCATTTACTTTTTTTAAGAAAAACAGTTTTATGTAAAGAAGTCATTATTCAACACTATTAATAAATCTAAAATTTTTGAAACATCTTTTTCTGAAAAACTTGTTTGAAAATGTATATGAGTTAGTTTTTTTATCCCTCAAATTAGATTTAAAACGGTGTTTGCAGGAAACTGTCACTCCACATATTATGAAAAAGTGATGATTCATTATGGTAATGATTTTATTTTTAAACGATAATTATGCCCCTACATAAATTGTTTGTGTTTGAGAATAAATGTGAAAAATGTATGTTTGATATAACAAATGCGATAATTTTTGTAAAGTGAGTGAGTGTTAAATGAGCTAATTTTTTTTAAAATGATAGAAATTGTATTTTTATCCATTGACAATCATATCGAAGTCCATATAACTCTTTAAAATGAAGTCCATATAACCATTTGAAAATATCTATGTAAATTCAATAACCACCGAGTTTTTGTTGATAGATGATGAATATTATGCAAGTATTATGTTTAATTAACCTTGATTGAAAATATAGTGTGCCAAAGACGACTTACAATTTGTTAAAAATGTAAAAAACCTACGATTTTATCCATTTGAATAGATTATAAAACTCAATTCAAAGGATAAAGACATCATTTAATGAATATTTTTTTGTATTTTTTACACATTACATTGGGCTTTTGATATACTATGTTTTCAACTATGGTTAATCAAACAGAATATTCACATATCCCATGTTTGGGGTGTGACATAGTGTTATTCGCACTTGATAGCTATACTATGATTGATAAACAATCCATGCTGAATATGTAAATTTTTGTTTGGTTATCTTTTCTGTTATTCTCATTGGAAAATGTAAAATCTTTTTGTTGTTTGGTTCACCTTGGATAAAGTAAGGATAAGTCGTAGATAAGAGATATATAGAATTTATGACTTTTTAAATGACAACTATACCCCTAAATAAATTATTTGTGTTTGGAAATAAATACGAGAGATGTGTGTCTGATATGATAGATGTGACAATTTTTGGAATATGTGCAGAGAGTGTCAGGTTAGATAACTTTTTTAAAATGACAGAAAATGATATTTTTATTAACTGGTATAGATAAGTTTTGATAAACAATTCTAGTATTTTATGAGAATAATTATCATGCTTTATCTTAACTTATCCAGATATAGCTATCAAGGTTTATTTTAGCAAAACAAACAACTTTTTTTTGCTATTCTCTTGTATTCTTTTCTATTCCGTGCTTATGTTTCATAATGCCTACCTTTCTATAAAAAAATGATATACGTTATTATGTGATAATGCCTACCTTTCTATAAAAAAATCCATTATTTAAATTTTTTTTTTGAGAGACTCATTTAGAAAAATACTTATTCCAAAGACACAAACAGATGTTTAGTCTCCTGTACAACCTTAATTACAGTCCACATTGATTTTCTTTCTTCATTTAATAAAAATCATAGATTCTTCCAATGAAGTATATATTATTATATAAAATGAAGGTATGAAATCATAGATTCTTTTACATTGAGATACATTATTGTCTTTTTTATATTAAAATAATAATTTTTTTTTTGTGTTATAGACTATGATAAAATCTCATATACTATGATAATACAATAAATATTCTATTATTATATTTTATGAGATTGTAAAATAGACATGAAAATGAACTGAGTGCCATAAATTTTCAACCGACGATGTTATAACTGAACCGTCGGATGGAGGTATGAAATCATTTTTCAAAAATACCCAAAAATATAAGAAAGAAAGAAAGTGCGAATAATTCACATACTGTGCAACACAACTCTTTTTTCTTCTCGTATTATATGATGATACTTATAATAGCATTTCAAAATAGTATTATTTGACAACTTTCAAAAGAGTATTTTTTGACAACTATCAAAAGATGACAGGTAGATTACAGTTCTACAATTATGTGTCAGACTCATCTGTTTCTTTCAATAGATTTAAAATAAAAAAATTAATCTTGGGATTTCTTATCATAAAAAAGTATTTTTTAAATAGAAAAAATAAATAGAAAAAATATAAATAACCCAATTGCTCGATATCTATATAATCCCTTATTTTTTCTTAGACCCATGTAACTCCATAAAAATATCTAATAAATCTAAACGACTCCCTAAAAAATACATATATAAATTTGAATAACCCCTTGAGTTAAAGTTCCGTTGAAAGATGATGAATATTATACGAATATTTTATTTTGTTATTCTTAGTTGAAAATATAATATATCAAAAAAATTTCTATAATTTGTTAAAAATACAGAAAACCCTTAATAAATGATGATTTTATTCTTTTGAATGGATATTAAAATCTTATTTGAATGAGTCAAATCGTCATTATAGAAGATTTTTCGCATGTTTACATATTGCAGATAATTTTTGAAATACACCAAACAAAATGTTAATTCAATATTCATCATCTATTAACATAAATTTAATTCAGAAAGTTATTTAGATTTTTATGTGTTTTCAAGGGATTTTATGAAGTTGTGGAAAAGTGAAGGAGATATATAAATTTCTGACAGTTTAATGGGGTTACAAGGATTTTTCCCTTTTGAAATTTTGACTTTGGAGTTCGATTCAGTTTTTCAAAACTTTATTAATTGATTGCCAGCAATCCCACCAAATTCCTCTACAGCTCATCTTCAATTGGAAAAATTGAGATGAGATCATCATAGAAAAGTAAAAGTAAAATGAAAATTCAACAAATATTTTGATTTTTAAAAATAAACAAATAAGTTAACAAAGTAATTTTTTTTATAAAAAGTACAGATTCATGATTCATACAATTTAAGTGCACCTTCTAATATTTTCATAATGAAATACATATTTACATACAAAAATATATCATGTATTAAGTGGTTATAAAATGGATTGAGTGAAGAATGCCACAGAATCTGAAGCCCTATTTATAGAATCATTTACTTTTTTTTAAGAAAAACAGTTTTATGTAAAGAAGTCATTATTCAACACTATTAATAAATCTAAAATTTTTGAAACACCTTTTTCTGAAAAACTTGTTTGAAAATGGATATGAGAGTTAGTTTTTTTATCCCTCAAATTGGATCGGTGTTTGCAGAAACTGTCACTCCACATATTATAAAAAAGTGATGATTCATTATGGGTAATGATTTTATTTTTAAACGATAATTATGCCCCTACATAAATTGTTTGTGTTTGAGAATAAATGTGAAAAATGTATGTTTGATATAACAAATGCGATAATTTTTGTAAAGTGAGTGAGTGTGTTAAATGAGCTAATTTTTTTTTAAATGACAGAAATTGTATTTTTATCCATTGACAATCATATCGAAGTCCATATAACTCTTTGAAATGAAGTCCATATAACCATTTGAAAAAATCTATGTAAATTCAATAACCACTGAGTTTTTGTTGATAGATGATGAATATTATGCAAATACTATGTTTAATTAACCTTAATTGAAAATACAGTGTGCCAAAGACGACTTACAATTTGTTAAAAATGTAAAAAACCTACGATTTTATCAATTTGAATAGATTATAAAACTCAACCCGAAGGATAAAGACATCATTTAATGAATATTTTTTTGTATTTTTTACACATTACAGTGGACTTTTGATATACTATGTTTTCAACTATGGTTAATCAAACAGAATATTCACATACCCCATGTTTGGGGTGTGACATAGTGTTATTCGCACTTGATAGTTATACTATGATAGATAAACAATCCATGCTGAATATGTTTATTTTTGTTTGATTCTCTTTTCTGTTATTCTCATTGGGATATGTAAAATTGATCTTTTTGTTGTTTGGTTCACCTTGGATAAAGTAAGGATTAAGAGATATATAAGAGTTTATGACTTTTTAAATGACAACTATACCCCCTAAATAAATTATTTGTGTTTGAAAATAAGTAGGAGAAATGTGTGTCTGATATGATAGATGTGATAATTTTTGAAATGTGTGTAGAGAGTGTCAGGTTAGATAACTTTTTTAAAATGACAGAAAATGATATTTTTATTCACTGGTATAGATAAGTTTTGATAAACAATTCTAGTATTTTATGAGAATAATTATCAGGCTTTATCCTAACTTATCCAGATATAACTATTAAGATTTATTTTAGCAAAACAAACATCTTTTTTTTTGCTATTCTTCTATTCCGTGCTTTTGTTTCATCCCAAACGGGGGGATAATATTCTCAGGGGGGTTACATAGACTGATTTAAGGCAGTTGACAAGGGGTTATGTGGAATTTTCCCTCGTATATCTATGTAAACATGAATTGAGTGAGGACAAAGAATATTCCTACAATATTATATCAATGAATATATAGAGACTTTTCTTTATTGACTTTCCAGATAAGCAAAATTATCTATTGGGTCATATCCCTAAAAAACCTAACATTCTCTTCATGACAATATAAAACAAAAGAGAATACATACAAACAGGGGAATATCAGGATATCCAATTATCCAGTGCATTCTCATAACATAGACATTAAAGACAGTGTAATATTCAACCCACAATCAACAAAGAAACCTTTGAATGATCATCCCAACTTTTGATTAAACAATTCCAAAACAAACCCAAACCAACCAAAACTTCAATTAAACCCCAAACCCCCATAAAAACTAAAACCCACCAACTTTGGACTTCAATTCAATCCCCTTCAATAAAGGTCTCCCGTATGTATACCTTCTCTTATACACAACCCCCATATACGTAAAACCGTATATCTCTATTTCTTTTCTTTTTTCCTCTTTCTCTCTCTCAAAAAGCCTATTCACAAAGCCAACCCTTCTCAGCAGGACCATGAAGAGTGAATAAAAATAAATGACACGTGTCAAAAGACAGATAATCAGATGTTCGAAAACTTATCTGAACCGTCGATTTTCTTCGATGGCCTCTCGATGGGCCCCGCCTTGGACCGGAACCCCACCGTCACCGTGTCCCTCACGCACCAATGGAACGGAACCGGCCACTCCTTCGACGCCAGGCACTCCTCGCATACGGCCTCCGTTTCAGTCCCCGAAACGACCGTATTCGCACCGTCTTTGTACGCGTACGCGTACGGAAGCCCCGCCGACGATGATGACATCAGGTACTTCTCCCTCTCAATCAACAGGTTCCGCATCTGCTCCTGGTAATCCATGAATCCCAGCACCGCCGCCGCCGGGTTCCGCCGCAGGAGCGTCATCGGCAGAGGCGGCTCCGGAATCCGCGGGGGGAGGAGGATCTCGTCCTCGTCGTCGAAGATTACGTGGCGGTGGCGACCGGAGGAGGATCTGCGGCGGGAGTTGGCGGTGGACCTCCTGAGTACGGCGAGGAGGAAGCAGTCCCTCTCGCCGGCGAGGGCGGCGAAGTCGGTGGACTCGTCGATCGGGACCTTACGGCGGACCTCCCCGGACGGGCGCGATCGGCGGCGGCGGGTGAGGGAAACGGAGATCTGGTGCGGCTGGACCCCGATCTTACGGCTGAGGATCGTCAAGAGCCTCTTGAATCTGAAGGTCGAGTCGATCATGACGTCGCCGATGTCGACCTCCCTCTTGCCGTCGTAGAAGACGACGGGGAAGGACGCGGAGACGGCGCCGCCGCCGATGGAGGCGGAGGAGAGATCCGTCATATCCGGCGGAGTTGCGTCAGACTCCGGCGACGGGAGGCGGAGGAGACGATTTTTTTGTTTTAATTTATGTTTTTGAGAGAGAATTGGAGTGGCAGTGATTTTTTTGGGGCGGTGGGGTTTATATAGGTGGTTTCGGGAAGTTGGGGACGAATTTGGGAATTAATTGAAGAAGTCGGGGTAGTTTGGGAAACTAAATAATTTTGAGTTGCTTGGGAGACAAGCCATGATTTCTAACTTTCTAGGCAGTTCGATGGGTAGTTGCGTCATAAAAATATCTAGGGATACATTAGTAAATAAAATAGAAGACAAGGGTTTTTTCGTCATTATATAATGTCAGAGAAGTTCTCCGCTTTCGAATATCACGCGATATTAACCGTACGATCGAGAGTGATGAACTTGTTTAATCTCACCGGAGGTGATCATAAGTGAGGCAGAACCACGTGTCACGCACGTCTGTCATCACATCTGAAGAATATACAAGTCATTAACGAAGAATATAGGGGTAAGTTCGTCATTTTATTTATACGAGAAGTTCTCCGCTTTCAAGTTTGAGCGATATCGACCGTACGATCGGGAGAGATAAACTCGTTTAATATCACCGGAAGGTGATCTTAGTCTACAAAATGGAGATAGAACCACGTGTCGCGCACGTGCAACCAAAATGGCCTTTCTCTGCTGCCGAGCATTTCACTCTTCAACACCACCCGTCGAAGTCTACCTTTCCAGTTTTGCCCCCCGAAGCAGCCACATTTCACGGATCTGCCACTCCTCCGGGCGGAGCTGTCGAGGAATCTCGTCCGTCGATCCTCCTCGTCTCTTCCTTCTCCTCCTACTCCGTCGCCGTCGATGGAGTCTCCTCCGCCGGAGTACAGGAAGAACGTCGGCATCTGTCTCGTCAATGCTTCCAACAAGGTCTGTTAGGGTTAGGGTTAGGGTTGGGGTTTCGTCATTCGATCTTCGTCTATTGTGTTCTCACTTGCTATTGTTGTTGTTTTTGTAGATCTTCTTGGCTTCAAGGCTTGATATTCCAGGAGCTTGGCAGATGCCTCAGGTAGTTCTCTCTCTCTCTGACTCTCTGTGAAAATGAGAATGTTTAAGATCGAAATGGTGATCATGTTTTGGCTTCGCTGTTTGAAAAGGGTGGTGTGGATGAAGGGGAGGATCCGAGGGACGCCGCGGTGAGAGAGCTGAGGGAGGAGACTGGGGTTGTGTCGGCGGAAGTCATCGCGGAGGTTTGTTTTTGTGAAATTTCAAGTTTACTGTCTCTTAATGCTTTGATTCTGTTGAGCTACCGATCTGACATGCATGTTGAACAGCATTTTAAAATAAAGATTGCTTCTTTTTTTATTATCTGATTTATTTTGAATGGTTGAGAGATTTTTTTTTTGTTGAAATGAAACAGTAGGCATACGCCTTTGTATTAGATAAAAAGGACGATGCCCAAATACGAAGAGAAAAGAAAAGGCCAAAGGAGAAGGCTGGGAGGAACCCTGTAGAGGAGATCTACACAAGATTTCAGCCAACCATCAATCCGATAATGATTTTGGACCAAGAGATTAGTCCCCACAAGCTCAACCATCGATGCCCCTACGCAAAACCTCCCCCAATCTCTAATACTGCAAAGGCATGCCTCCCCAGAACACCACATGGTTCCTAGAATGCCATATCACCCAAATCACAGCTGGAATGACTGAATGAGAATTTGCGACACCTTCGCTTTCAGACTACAGTCCCCACGTTGGCGTAGCTGCTTCCCGGTCGAATGGTTAGGGAATTGGATTTCCTGTAATGATAGATCCAGAGATTTAAGTACGAAGTGTGATTGGTCAATGGAGAGCTAGTTGGGTTTGGATTTGGAGTGGAGACTTGAGCCAAACCAATATGAATGCACCAAGTGGGTTTCCTTTTTTGATGGACTAGTTATTACTTCAAATTATTATACTTACCTTGTCACTCAGTGGAGAAAGAGAGCGAGCAGGTCCATTTGGACTTGTAGAGGTTAAAGGAAAGGAAGAAAATGGTGTTGTTGGCAAATTGATGGTGTTTGCTCATTTTGTTGGCAAATTGATGGTGTTTTCTCATATGGAAATATGAAAATAAGTGTCAGAAAACAAGGAATAAGCTTCATTAAATGTCCTTTAAGAAATGAAATTATTCTTTCAAAGTTGAATATATTGGTCAGAGAGATTGTAGGAGAAAACTTTTAACAATCCAACTATATTGTAGTAGAACCATCACAGTTCTTATCATTGAATTCTTTGAATTGAGTTAAAGATATATAATTATTGGATAACAAGAATGTTTCCAATATGCCAATATTTTTTCAAAAAAAAAAGGTTTGTACTATATGGGCTAACTGTGATAATGTTAGATGTGTAATCACATGACCCTCCTCAAGGAAAGTGGCTCACTTATTGGGAAATTTATTTTTGAACTTGGTCTTATCCTCAAGTGAAGCAGTATCACTTGGTAAGGAAGTTATATACTTATATCACACGATCTTATCCTCAACTGAAAGTGACTCACTTTTCACAATGATAAAAGAAGTTTTCTTGAACATTGTCAAAAGAGTTCCTCTCTCAAGAGTATGTTATGATATTCACTTTCTGAAAAAGATGAATGAAGTGGTATATTTTAGATCATGTCAAATTTGATTATACATGGTTATTTAGTTTTTAATTCATTCATGAAGTTTAGGCAGTCATAAATTCCTGCCAAGATCATCGGCATGGTTGCATTATGCACAGATAAATTTATAGAACTCCTAAAGAAGTAAGAGGTGAAGAGAGAGCAGTAATGAGAAACACAAGAATTGAGCACCATGCTTTTCAGAAGTTCTATGAGAGGGATTGTAGATGAGGGAGACTGAACTAAAACGGGATGCATCACAAGCGAGTATTAAATTGCTTTGTCAATTTTTTTCCGTTCTACAATTTCTCTTGAGAATTTGATCTTATGTGTTGCATTGCTGACTATAACTGATGATTTCTCATCAAATATTTCATGTTATGGTGTCATTATTCATCAATACTGACTTTATCCAGTCACCCATCAGATTTATTCATTCCTTTTGCCATTGATCATCATCTTACACCATTTTCTTTACCTGCAAGTGCATAAGCTTCCTATCAGACATGTCATGTGATGGATGCAATTCACAAAAAGGAATTTTATTGTGATTTATGTCTTACTTTTTATGCTTTAGATGAGTCTGTTTATCTTTGGCCATTGCTTTTTAAACATTACTACATCCAGGGTCCAGTGATTTGATTTCTGTGGAATTTGCCAGCTCATGTACAACTATGTTGCAGGTTCCATATTGGTTGACTTATGATTTTCCTCCTGAAGTAAAGGAAAGGTTGAATAGTCGGTGGGGAACCAATTGGAAGGGTCAAGCACAGAAATGGTGAGTTTGTGGAGTTGATTTGCTCAAATGTGTGTCATGGTAGATGAAGTTTAAAAAAACTTTTACTGTTATTTATTTGCTGAGTAAATGTTTCTGAGTTGCCTCCTTGGTGCGAGTGATAGTTGATTTGTATTAGATGATACTTCTTAAAATGGTGGCTCACATTGTATTAGTCATATTGATGGTCACATGCAAACCTGTAAACATAGCACATTTTTGTATGTGGTTCTCATGAGGAGTGTCCATCTTTCTACAACGAGTTCGACCATCCATGTATGGGGTGCTGTTGAACTATGACTAATGTGCTGTTTTTTAAAATTTTTGTTACTGGAGGCTGGAGCATAGTTTATCAGCTTCACTGTTTATTATCATTTTATATTCAGGTTTCTCTTAAAATTTACTGGAAAGGACGACGAAGTTAATCTTTTGGGTGATGGATCCGAAAAGCCAGAGTTTGGAGAGTGGTCGTGGATGACACCACATCAAGTGATTGAACTTGTGGGTATATCAACTTCACATATTTCTAAACTTCTCAAGGAACTAATGATGAATTAAAACGTTTCTCAACTTTTGTCATCTTTCTAAACAGGCGGTGCAATTCAAGAAACCAGTATACGAGGAAGTACTAAAGGTTTTCTCCCCTCATCTTCAGTTGGATTCACCATTGTAAGGTTTTTTTTTTTCCTGTGTGTTATAAGCATTCAAATAGATTGGAAACAGCAACTTTTATTTGTCAAACAGTTGTGTAAAACCAATGTATTTGTAATTTTATTTCAAAGTGATTATAAATCATCTTTGGATGCACACAATTCTCATTGATTGCAGTTGCACAATTTTTTTTGGTATTGGATCAGACAAACTTGCAAGTCTGATAGTCTGTTTAATGGTGAGGCTAGGTTGTGTGTGATTTGATGGGGTTCATTGACTTTCAAACTATCTATGGAATGCATTAATTGAACTAGTGGCAGTTTGATTGGGTAGGAATGTAGGATGAGAAAATATCTTCATACAAGTTGGTTAGATTTGCTTTCTAGGCTTTGATTGATATGCTAATCTCTTAGGACCCCTTTTGCAGTGGGTATTGACCAAGTATACCATAATTAGGGTTGCAACTTGGGTTGGGTCTAACCCGAACACGGCAGGTTGAACCCGATTTTTGGGTGGGTTGGGTTGAAAAAACTGGGTTCGGGTTCGGGTTTGGAGGTTCGGGTTGGACAGATTTTCGGGTTGGGTTCGGGTTGATATCTTAGTCAACCCAACCCAACCCGGAACCAATAAATATGAGGTAGTTTTGAGTAAATTGTGACCATTAGATGGTTCATTTTTATCTCAACCGTTGATGTTACTTTTACATAAAAAAGAAAACCTAGCCGACAGCCTCAACGTCCCTCTTCTCTCCCTCTTCCCTCTCTCCCCCTGTTCGTTTTTCTTCTTTTTTATCAACTCCAAACATACCTAGCCACCACCCCCCTTTTCTTTTCTTTTCTTCTTCTTCTTCACAGTAGGCCTCCCTCTCTCCTCGCTCTCCCTCTCCCTCTTTATAGTAGAAGCCCCAAACCATCCCCCCTTCCTCCTCTGTTTCTTGCTTTTCCTCTCTTATTTTTCTTCTTTATAAGAGGCCAAAAAAACAGTGTATTCTACATTTTTTTGTTTGATTTGTGAATCTTTTGTGTCAAACACCCAATTCGGGTTTCTCGGGTTGGTTCGGGTTTTGAGTGTGTAACATGGGTTGGGTTCGGGTTGGGATCACCGGGTTGAAAATTGGGTTAGGGTTGGGTTCGGGTTGAATATTTCAACCTCGGGTTGGGTTCGGGTTGGAGCAAACCCAAACCAAACCCGCCCAAGTTGCAGCCCTAACCATAATGTAAGGACTGTAATAGTGATGAAGTTAATCCAAAATATACCACAATGTAAAGACTGTAATACTCATGAACATATTCCATTTTTATCTTTACAAACCTAATAAGGGGGCATTTGGAAACACATTGAAAAACAACTATAATGAAAAATCAGCTTTTTTAAAAATAAATTACACCTAATTCAAATGTATATAGTATTATAAAGGAGTAAAGATAAATGATCGATACTCTTAATAGTTAGTACTTTATATAGAGGTATTTAATCTACAGGATGAAAAAAAATGCTCTTAGGTTTTTAAGTTAAAGCACTATTGATGAAAAAAAAAAAAGTGATTTCCAATAATATAGATATATTCCAATATATTTCCATTATAGTACCATGATCACATCAATCTATATACAACTGCCAAATGGGGCATAGATGTTGATGGATGCAACATGATGGAAGTTGCATCATATATTCTCATAAAGCGCTTCAAACCATCACATCTTGGGCATTAAAAAAACAGCTACTACCATTGAAAGGGAAGATGTTACATTGAATTGATATTCAATATCATTTTCTCTACGTGTTCTAGCCTTTATTAAATAAAAATAATAATTCCTATGAATAAAGGACAATCTCGTGGTGATGAATGAATTAGCTGTCCTCTGCCTTGTAAACCAAGAATGACTTTGTGCCATAGTATTTGATTGCAAATGCTCTTCCTGCAGAGGTTGGCTCAGAGAATGCACACTCAGAGGGCTGTAAAACATAACCCATGCAGAAGCTAATCCTGAATAGAAAAACATGACCAACAACCAAAAACTGATGAGAAAATTAAGATGTTTATGAAGTTTGAATCATCACGAACATGAGACTTCTATATACCTCGCAGCATCCAATAATCGCGTTGCAATGCGTTTTCTTCTGCTGGAGGATATAACCCAGATGGCTCTAACACCACATTTTGCCGGCACAGACTCCTCCTCACATAGTATTGCTCCACTGTAATCCACATCATTTGCTTCTGCAACAGGAGCTCTTTTCACAACCTCCCTCTGAAAGCTAATGGATCCAAATCTCAGTATAGTTGGATTAGTGCTTTTGACCTCCATTTCACTGGTATCTGATCTGATTGGAGTTGATTCTGTGGTTTTTGAATCATCGGATGTTGAACTTGAGAGGATTCTGTGGGCGGTTTTGATCGGTTCTACAACCAGGCAACCAACTATTCTTTTACTAGAGATGAACAGATATACCTGCAGTCATGAAGGTGGATTGGTTGAATAACCAGTTTTACTGTAATAGACTGGTGGATTGGTTGAATAACCAGTTTTACTGTAATAGACTTTGTCATGGATGACTATTTTTTTCTAGTTTAGATTGATGCTTTCTTTAGTTTAATGTGATTGTGGATTGAGAAATCAATAAACCAACCTAATTCATTTTGGGTTTGGTTTCACATTTAGAAAAACCAAACTAACAAAACTGAACCAAATTCCCAATTATACCTTATGATCACCATTTACCACCCCACATTATTCTTTCAGTTGGTGATCAATGGGATCCAAAGTTACAAACAAACCCATTATTCACCAGCTAGCCATCATATGTATGTCACTGAGCATTGAAGAATGAGGATCTAGACACTAGTTTTTGTTTTTTATTATAAACAAATTTGTTATGCTATACATATTTCATTTTTTTTCCATTGTATAATGTGTGTGTAAATCAACACAATTTTATAGTTAGATTAATTTATTATAAATTCTATTTTAGGAAATTTATATGTGTGATATAATTTGCTTGCTATATTCTAATGGGACCAACTTAATTTATAATTTTGGTTCAGTCTAATTCAGTTTGGTTTCAGTGGAGTGTAACTACTATTTGGTTCAATTTATGATTGAGAACGAATGAATGAATGGCTCAACTCTCTATGTCATGGTGTTTGGTGGTTACCTTGCATTGTTCATGGAGAAGCCAACCTTCACTTAAACTGAGCTCTGTTTCCACCATCTTTGCAACTTCTTGGACCTGCCAATCAATTGAAATTACCATAACATAGTTGTTAGGTTTATATCTTGTATTCCGATTTTTGGATCAAGGAAAAATTACAGCAACAGTTTTTTCATGTTCAAAATATTGGTTGCCCCTATTAGTGGAAACGTGAGTCGAGCTACGTTGTTAGCTTATTGGGGGATGAAGAGGGCAATGCCCTCGAAGAAAGGAAAAAAAAAGAAAGATCACAAGTATTTTTTACGTGTAAAAACAATGCTATAATTCTATATTATGTATGGAGATATTATGGTCATGTATTGAGCTGTATATATTCTTCACTTGTATATTAAGTTAATCCATAAAATTAATAGAAGAGTGTTTATACATTAAATCCGTTTTGTAGCCCATCTACTGTAAAAAGCGGTCCCCGGTGTTTATAATTGCACTATCACAGTGTATGAAATTTTAAATTTTCACTTTTCAAATAAAAAACTAATATACCTTAGTGCATACTTCACTTTTTATAATATTATGTACTTCAATATGCTATATCTTTTTTAAAAAAACCTGATGAAAATTGCAAATGAGGCTGCACACATAGGGCAGTAAACAAGCCAAGCTTTGACTTGTTTAAGCTCGACTCGTTTAACATCAGACTCAGTTTGAGCTCGGCTCGGCTCAACTCGAATTTAATTTTGTGTTCAAGCTCGGTTTGTTTGGCTAGTGAAAAACTTGATTGAAGCTTAACTTGGCTTGTTTAACAAACGAATCAACTAAAGCTCGAACCAAAGCTCAGCTCGGGTTCGTTTAACTAAAAAAAACTTATTTAGCAGAGAATTTACTTTTCACAAATCACAACACTTTATACATGTAAAAATGACATAAGCTCGGCTCCGGCTCGGGCCCAGCTCGGATTTTATGTTTCTCCTTAAGTAACGAGCTCGTAATGGAAAATCACATAAATCTCCTCTTTTGTGGTTGTGTTTCTTTCTATGTTTTTTTTCGTCTTTCATACTTCGATTCGCGAAACGATTTTTCATCAAAAATATTAACTTCTATAAGCACAAGCATCTCATGAACTGGAAAAAAAAATCACAAGAAGAAGAAGAAGACCTTGCGTCTTTGAGCCGGCGAATCTCCATGTTCCACCAAAATGATGCGACCGCCATTGTCGCCCAAAGAAGCAGTGGAGACCACCTTCTCATTGAGCCAACCCTACAAACACTTCAAATTCAAAATAAAACCACAAACACAGATCCACCAAGAAATTCAAACAAACAAAAAAACCTTGAATTGGATCCCCCGAAGATAATTGGCGTGGAACGCCCTGTGAACCTTCTCGTCGCCCTCCTCTCCGCGGGCGTACCTCAGGCCGCACTCGACGCATTCATGGAGAAGGAAGTCCGACTGCCCAAACTCCAGATGATACTGGGCGTAGCTTCTCTTCTTGTTTAGGGTTCTTGCGGAGGATGAATTCCTCGTGTTCTCGCCCAATTCGGATATCGAATTCACGTTTTCCTTCGTATCATGTGTTCTGCCCACAAAAAAAACCCCCAAATTTTGGATCTTGAAAACGAAGAAACGCAGATTGTGATGCGATTTCGTGAAGTGGGTGTTGACGGAGGATCATCGATTGAATGTATGTGGGGAAGATTTAGGGGGGTTACCTGTCGGGATTGGCGGCGGTGGCGGCCATGGATGGCTTGAAGAAGGAGTTGATCTTCTTCTGCATTTCTTGCTGAGACACCCCAAAAAAGATAGCTTTTTTTTGGGGGGGGGTGTTTGAGTCTCTCTCTCTCTGATGTTTATGTTTTGTTTTGGCGCCCAATTTGAATAAAACGAAGGAAAGGAGTTTGATTTCCCGCCAATAAAATTTAGATCTCCATCTCAGAATACAATAAAAAAAATATTCAAATATAAGTTTAGAAGGTCATGTTCATTTATCCTACAATTTCATTTCTATTATATTTTTATATATTATTTTTTATAAAACTTTAATTTGTCTAGTCTTGTTTTTGCTCTATCCAACATATTATCTTGTCTTGTCTTTTATTTATCTAACATATTATATTGTCTTATCTTTTACTCTATCACATTGTCTATAAATAGTTATTTCTTTATCTACAAAATCATAATCATTCTCTATAATGTCTTCAAGCATGAATATGGTTGCAAAAACTTCTAATTGTGATACAACTTATATGCAACGCATGACTTGAGATTTCTCAAAATCCTATGATAGGTAACAAAAAGAAGAAAAAAATTATGAGAGCAAATTTTCTCTGACACATCATGCTCACAAGCAGACAGAGGACGTCTAGGAAGGGAGAGGGAGGAGGGAGACAGAGAGTGAGAGAGGGAGAGAGAGAGGAGTGCAGGCAGAGGACCGAAACCCCCCTTCCTGCACAGCCTTTCTTTCTCCCTCTCTTTTCCCCCTTCCCCAGCCTCCACTCACCTCCGCCCCACCCCACCCCACCGCCTCTCTTTCTAACTCTCTCTCTCTCGTTCCCTCTCTCCCCTGCCCCCTTCCCAATGTCCTCCATCCGTGGCCCTCCACCCCCCCCCCCCAATCCAATCCAACTAAGTGGGATTGAGAGGGTTGAGGGAGGGGGAGTAGACATTACTTTTCAGAATGACTTCATGCATGTAAGATGTGGCACAGCCAAACACTACATATTACAGGCCCCATAAACTGTAGCTCGCCCGGAAAAGGGACACACCCTCCCAAGGGAGAGGTGCAAGTTGGATTCTTGCTTCTAGCAATGAAAAATGTGACACCCAAAGCCCGGTTGAGCTTGTTCATGGGCCCTAGACCCAGTTTAGTTTGGTTGTGTGTAATACAAGGCCTTTGCACCACACACACACACACAAAAAAAAAACCCTGCATATTACATATACCCGATCCAAAAGGCACCACAATATGGGTAAAATCTTCTGAGTTCAACAGATTGTGTATGGCACAAATCATTGATCTTAAAAGAGAGATGTTCTCTCTCACAAACATCACATGAAAGCATCCTTGTAATTATAGGAACAACAAAAACAAGTTCAACTTATTGAGTTATTATTGTTATGCGTAATACTGACCAATACAAACAACTTCAACTTATTTTATGCTTAAAAAGATCATTATTTCTCCAACTGCATGTACAGGCTGGTGAGAGTTTCATCACATCTTTGAAACGGGGCGACTTATAGTCGCTTCGATTGTTCCATGAGGTTGGTCTGTGGGCAGGTAAACATCATCTTGAAACTGCAACAAAAATAGTTGTGATCATAAGTCATGTAAACAAGAGGTAAATAGAGATTGAATTGAATCCACTCAAAACAGTGAAGTATTTCTGTCATAGGCATGGGTATTGGACATGTATTAGAAGGGCAAGATCTGTTCAAATATCCCATCACAGATGTTCATTGAATCCAATTTGGAACCAATTGTAAAACTGATTCTGCTTTTGCAAAATCAGTTTTTAGATAATCATTTCCAAACAGGTATTTTAAACTATATTTTTTTATTTGAATTTATTTTTTTGTGTTAAAAATATACAAAACAAGTTTTATGAAAAAAACTGCTCGAGAGCAGCTTTTATGAAAAAAACAGTTTTTGAAAATTGATTCTAAGTGGCGCATCTCATTGACGATTTCATGCAAAACAGTGAAATCCTCTTGGGTACTGCTTTATAGACAACCAAACTCATTTGGCCTTGACCAGGGCAACCATGAATATTGAATATAATAAACAAATGATCAGCAAAGCTATTTTCGAGAAGACTGCGGAGAAATTGAAGGTATAATGTGACTATAAGTGCATTAAATTCTTAAACAATCAATACTTATTCTATTTAATGTTTTACTATTGGTTTCTTCATTCAACTACACAACCTGCAACTTGAAAAATATATACTAAGATTGAGATCTCACCTTCACAATTGATGGGTTATCCTTGCTCGATAAATTAACCGGAAGGAAATGGATATTTGGCATTTTCAGTTGAACAAACGCTACATCTGAGAACCTGAGAATATCACATTCCCCAAATGAGGTGTGTCAAACATTGACACTTCACATTCGTGAATCGCTTGACCAAAAACAATGGGAAAAAGAAGAAGAAGAAAAGAAACCTTTTAAGAACAGCTTCAGCCATCAAATAAAGTGTATTCTGAACAGAAGGACTATACACTCCCTCCTTAAGTGGTCCGAAGAAGGTATCAACCAGAACTTTCTTCACATTCAAGTACCTTTCTGTGAAGCAATATGGCTTTCCAGGAATCATGGATAAGGAGTCAAATGTGTACCTGCACACATGATTAATTAACTCACATGTTCTATAAAATCTAAACATCAAGGGCAAGCCATGAGTTCATTACACACTTATTGAGCAAGATAACCCAGTCCTCTAGAACAACAAAAGGAGCACAGCCAAACATCCATTTCATGGAAAGTAAAAACTTTAAGCTAATGTAAACATAAATTACACGACAGCGAGAAATATCCCTCAAACATTAGCAAGACAGCAATTTTGAAGAAATTCTTTGAAGGCAATTTGTCAAAATTTTCACTATGCATTGATACAAAAGAATTTGTACATCCTGGAGGGTTCTGACATGCACTCTTATATTCAACAATAAAGAAATCTATTATGACAACCATATCTTCTTGGGTCTCATATTGACATTTTTCAATCTGATTTAAATCAAGTCCACTCATGTGAAGTGGGGAAATGAAAACCTATGCATGGTTTATATACAAAAAATTTTGTCATGTCAAAATCAAGTCCAGAAAAGGTCAATTGGGCCTTAAT
Organism: Acorus calamus; assembly: GCA_030737845.1. NCBI lineage: Eukaryota > Viridiplantae > Streptophyta > Magnoliopsida > Acorales > Acoraceae > Acorus > Acorus calamus. Next base: position 27,017,335 of record CM060870.1, read on the forward strand.
ATAAATTTAAGGAGTGCAACAGAGTTCATCATACATAGATAACCAATAAATGGAGAGTTGATATTAGTATACCTCCAAGAAGCAGTGACCTCTGTTGCTAACATTCTCTCTCTTGTTTCAGGTAAAATGGTGTATTGATCCCTTACAAACCCTTCAAAACCAGACTGCAAATAAACATGCAATGTATATCAAAGTTCAAAAAATGATTGTGACAATATACAATGTCGTTCTTGTTTCTTAGTATTTCAGTGCTCTCAATGCATACTTGACTCACACCAATTTAAAAACTTTACATAAAATTTTATTGGTCAATGCTCAATTGATTTTCAAATGGGATCCATTCAATACAACATATTTGATTGTAAACATCAAATGCAAACAACAGAATAAAGTAACAAAACAAAATGCAGAAATATCAACGGCATCTTTATGAAAAAATGGATTTTTCTATCAATAATATAGACAATGGGCTTTTGGTGGATATATGATGAGAAAATCGTATTAATCGAAGTTTTATTAGACTGTTAAACTGGATTAAAACCTAGTCCTCTTTGCAGAGCATAAACTTTTTAACCACCAGCCATGGATCTAGCTATATCTAAATTTACACTAGCATAGCTACATAACCATATAAATTTGCAGAGCATAAACTTTCCATCCACTAGCCATTTGATTGGCACACACTGCATTTCAGCATTATTACCATAATACCATAGCATCAAGGTATGTCTCAGAGATCATAATTCTTGATTGTGAAATATAGAGTAGATCACATTGACATTTAAATTTGTTAATTCAAAAGAATAATAAATTTACTCAAACTAATGAAAAGCACAAGGTTTGGCTACACGAGTGTTTTCGAAACTAAATTCTAATCATTGATGTCAAAAGGACATCTAAACACAGAGACTTAAGCTACTAGTCGGTGACCAAAAAATCTATCTCCGGAAAAATGGTCTTTACATGCATTCACTAGAGGCAATCTGTGTAAAAGCATGGCAAGCATTTCTTTTCCAATTGGCACCTCACTAAGTTTTTTTTTGAATTAGATAGTAGGCATTCTATTAATTGTAACAGGTGCCCAAAACAGGGAAATACTGAACCAGGCCAAACTGGGTCAAAGCAGGAGAGAGTCCTGCTTAGAACCCACCGACCATGCTTACGCATTAATAACAAAAACACCTCCTACCAGTGAAACCCTCTTAGCCCCCGCACAGAAGAGATCCCAATCTTTAATAAAGCGTGTGACTGAATCCTACCACTAAGGTTTGATAAATATTGGTGTCATTCAGGCTTCAAACATCAAATTATGGTTGAACAAAATGTAAGATTAATAAAGAAAAAAAGTTAAATAAAGGACAAAAATAACCCACCATTGTTGTTTTAAGCAAAGCTAACCCCTCAATTCCAGATGTTATGCGCAAACCACCATGCTTATAAATTGTTATGTCTGTCGTATGTCTCTCAGATCCAAGTTTAAATCCTATCATTCAGTGGAAAATTGCAAAATTTGAGATGAATTCTTCCAAATGAAGTGTTAATAGACAAAAGTGGTTGGGAAATTATAGATCAGCTTTTAGGTCCACAAGAATGTTATATCAGCATACATACATAAAGCAAAATTAATAAAAGGCAACTGAAATAGTCAAGCTTCATACAACATTTCCAGTGAGCTATCATATAGTTGTATGAGTTATAAAATAATCATTCAGAGTGAAAAATGCAAGTTTCTTGTGATCCAGTATGAGCTTCATATAATTCCACTCGCAAATTAAATAAGGGTTTTTTTATTTTTAAGTCCCATAAACTATAGTATTTAGTGATTGGTCCCTCATTTCTTCATATTTTGGTTTTAGTCCCCAGATATAAATGACATGTTCCTTTTTAGTCCCTGAGAGGGACATATCCCTAAATTATTTAGTTTTCCTTTTAGTCCCCGAGAGGGACTAAAAAATAACATATCCCCTAAATATGAAGAAATGAGGATCGATCACTAAATCCTATAGTTTATGGGGACTTAAAAATAAAAAACCTAAATAAATAGTGAGAAAGCCAGGTGTTCGGTTTGCACACCAAGCTATTGAATTTTTGAGGAAAAATCATCGCTTAGCTTGGGTTTAGATCTTTTGAACAGCATTTGATATTTTAAATTAATAACTGTAAATAGTGTTTTTTTTTTTTTTTTTGGAAAGCAACTCTAAATAATGTGTTGATAAATGTAACAGAATGGAAACTCACTACCTAGCATCCCACCACAGCCCCACACCAGTACAATAATGAGGTGAGGAACACTTCTTATATGAGAAGATCAATAACTGCAATTAATCCTTCAGATGAAATATCTAGGAGATTTGATATTAATTTCAACATAAGCGGATGGTTTATATTCTTTCTGCAGATATGGTTCTCATAATTTTAAGTTACAAACATGTCAAACTTTCATACATATTAACATGGGGCGTCTGATAACATTAACAGTTCAACAAGAAAGGTGTGCCATCCACAAAAGCCCACTTCAAATGGAACTCATAATCATGTAAAGCTGAGGTATGTCAAACATACAAACCATGTGTATGTGGTAGACCATCGACATGTATGCGTTCCCATGGCTTCTCCACAATTTTAATTATAGCAGCTGTAACCTGCAAGGACAATGATATAAAATTAAACTTCTTGTTAAGATAAAGAAATTTTGTAACACGTGGGAAAAGGGTTATATCATATAATGTATCCATAATAAACATATACATAAAGAATAATATCCTAATTCATTTCTTTTAACTCTTCTGACATATATGTAGGACTAACATACCTGCTCAAAATTATTTGGAGCATGATGACTCACCATAGATAACAGTGATCACTAATAGTTGCCAAAAGTATCAATCTTCTTCCAAAATCACAAGATTCAGAACCACAACATGATGTCTCACCAAATTATGATGTTAATAATTAAATTGTCAGACATTTTAAGAAGACAAGATTTAGAATAATCAAACACCAATTTATATAGAGCTCGATTAACTTGCTCTCTTGACAGTCCATGTGTACCTTCCTAAACATGGAGAGTCCACTAAGAGACCTCCTTATTTCATGCAACTGACACAAACTAGCATGGCTCTTCTAAAAAGCACAAACTCAAACTAATACAACTGTATTGTAACTAACACAAACAACCATCATGCACAATATGATAACATCTCATAGACATGCACACATATCATTATCATCACTATTCAACATTTCAATGGAAATCCCTATCACTGCTCCAATAATATCACACTCTTACCTCTTGAAGAGTTTATCGTTACTTGTTAACCACACATCCCAACAAACATCCCGACGGATTAAAAAAAGGAAACCTGTCCTTCTTGCTTTCATCATCCTTCTTCAACTTTTGAAACCAGAGATGCATCCAATTAAATAGAATCAGAAGAAATGCTTCCCCAATAATACAAACACCTTTTTCCAAAATATCCATATGGAAGGGGAAGTTGATGAAAAAATGGACTACTCCCTCCTCTTCTTTTGTACCACACAGGTCACAAAGTGTGTCACTCACATAAGCCTAAGCTCCTTTTTTTTTTAATTTGGCAAGTGAGTGTTTTTCTGATTAAACCTTCTCCTATCAACAGGGAGAAAGATTCAAACCTAGGAACCCCCCCCCCCCCACCTTCTTCTTCTTCTTCTTCTTCTTCTTTTTGTTTTTTTATTGGGGGGGGGGGGGGGGGTTTCATTCCTCTACGAATCGGCTAAGAGGTGGCTCAGCACCTAAGCTACTCTTACAATCTCTACAATCCTGATTTGACATGAATTCAAAATTCAAACTCAGCAAATATTCAATAAAGAGCACAAAAATCACCTGCGGATAGAAGGATGTAAAGTGCCTTCCAAGGTGAATCGCAAACTCCTCCACTGAAGTGATCTCTGTACATTCTTTTGCTTTCACATAAACCTGTCCCAAAAGAAATATAAATAACAATCAAACTTCACCAAAATTATGGTCCAAAACACAAAAGCAACACACATACATGAGCATCCAAAACAGTGTGCCTATATGGAAAAATTCACCAAAACTTTTAATTTTTTTAAAATAAAGTTCTATATTCACAAACAAACAGACAGACTTGACAAACACCATTACAAGGAGATATCAATGTGGTTCAACAAAAAAATCAAATATGCATAACTAAATTTATGATCTGAATTGATTAACATAGGACACATGAACCACATCGCAAGGTTAAATACTTTTTCATTCTATGAAACCCATTAAAGATTCTTCACATAACAACCTATCAATGCTAATCAACAAAAGATCAAACTTCACCGCAAACCCACTAAAATAAATTAATTTTAAGAATACCATTAAGCATTCTACACATAAACATAGGACACATGAACCACATCGCAAGGTTAAATACTTTTTCATTCTATGAAACCCATTAAAGATTCTTCACATAACAACCTATCAATGCTAATCAACAAAAGATCAAACTTCACCGCAAACCCACTAAAATCAATCAATTTTAAGATACCCATTAAGCATTCTACACAGATAAAACCCACAAATAAACAGTAGAAACAATTCCCTCCATAAACACGAACAACCACCATTTCAAAATTCAAATAAAACAAAAATCAAATTTTTCTGCAAAACCCATCACAATCAACATATTTCTAGATTACCCAACAAAGGTTCTGCAAAAATAAACCTAAAAAATAAAATAAAAAAAACAGTCCCCAAATCGAAACCGCTCTTTCCATAAACAGAACCACCATCAAGAACCCACACTTCTACAGTGATCGAAAGACAGTAATCAAGAACCGTGTTTTTCATGGTGTCGGTGGCGACGATGGAGGAGTTGTCACCGGAGATGTAGGCGGAGAGGCAGTCGGAGATGAGGGAGACGCTCACGCTCCACTCCGCGAAAGAATGTCGGCCGTCCGATCCCCTCCACACCCTGGCGACCCTCACGCTTCCCTTCCCGTGAGACTGCTCCAGCTTCAGCGCCTTCGGTGGTCCTGTCATGGCTTCTGCGGTCTATTCTCACCAGCGGAGCACCTTGGACGCCGTGTATATATATATCTCTGTTGGGTGTTTTTGTCAAGTGGGACGTCTATGACACTGTGGGCGCCGTTTTAATATTTTATTATTATTATTATGGAAAAAATCCATATAATCCCTCAACTGTCCGAAATTCATATAACCTGACTTTTCCTAAAAGTACATAAAACCCTTTAAAAACACATATGTAAATCCAAATAATCCTTGAGTTTAATTTTCGTTGACAGATTAAGATTATTCTGCGAATATTCTTTCTGATTAACCATTGTTAAAAATGTAGCATAACAAAAACCCCTATGATGCGTTAAAAATGTGAAAAATCATATGTAAATAATGATTTTAAACATTTAATTAGGGTTTTATAATCTATTCGAATAAATAAAATCATCATTTATAAAAGGTTTATCGTGTTTTTAACAAATTGTAGATATTTTTTTGTATACTATGTATTAAATCAAAGTGAACCAAATAGAATATTCATAATCTGTTAATTAAATTTTAATTCATGAGATTATTTAGATTTACATAAGTGTTTTATGTTTCCAGGGGGGTTATATGGACTTTAAAAAAAGTTAGGGGCCTATATGAATTTCAAACAGTTTGCAGGGGGTTCTTTGGATTTTTTCATATTATTATTGCTGATCAGATCGGTTGAACTTGTATGTTTGGATAACTTTTTTTTCTTCTGTTTTTTAATTGAAATTGATGGATCCATGACTTCTTTGATTAATAAAGGAGTATAGTTCCCATAATACAAAGACACAAGAAAAGATAAAAAGAAAGAGACGAGGAAAGTCTGATTAGGAGATCTAACCAAAAGCATCAAAAGACTTCCATCCCTAGCCTCCTACGAAGCTGTTACGCCCCGAGGCGGCCATCCCCGGAGTGTTACTAATCCTACAATAACCAATAAGGATCAAATAGAATAACAAGGCTACAGGAAAGCGATAGCCAATTAAAAATACGGAAGTATATAATATAAATAAGTCTGTAAATCAAAAACATTATTACAGACCTGAATACACAAACACTGTCCTGTGAGAGTCCAAATCTAGTCAAAATACAGATATATGTGCAACACACACAATTACTAATACATATACAAGAAAATATGTTTGCTGACAACCTCATACTCGCCAACCGAAAGGTGGGACGCTCCACGCACGAGCCACGCCAGAGAGATGCTCAAGCTCCACGCCAACCCAATCCCTGGTGGAAAAACAACACACGAGGGGTGAGCTATAAACTCAGTGAGTGGCAAAAATTCAAGCTCTACAATGATAATATATTATAAATTCCTTTTTCCCCCGAATTAAAAGAAATATGGGAGAAACCAAATAGATAAATGTCACGTGGAGATGTGACCTTACCTCATGCACACCCCGAATGGGGGAGGGGGGGGGGGGTGGAACATTTGGGAAACGGTACTCCATGCTCGCGATATCATCCGGTAGCCCTCTCCCTGGCGGCCTCCTGATGCGGCAGCACCACATAGAGAAGCTTCGACGCACGATGATATGGAGAGGAAACACTCCAACCTTATCCTCACCTTCACCCTTAGGAGTGACATTGAACTATTGATACTTTGGGCATTCCCAGTATAAATGTCACGTGACAACGTGACACCAACCTATCCTCACCCTCACCCCTAGGGGTGACATGGGACTATTGAAAATAGAAATCAACTCGCTAACTCCCTTAATCTTCCGGTAGCCCTCTCCTGGGTAGCCCTCTTCCTGACAGCCTTTCAAGATAGGTACGAAACCACAAAGGTATTGAAATACACATTGGGTCTCCTATGATGTAGCGGCAGAAACTAGGATAGCTCCAACGCCGGGTAGCTTCAATGTGGATACGAGGTAAGGGAGAAGCATTCCACGCTCACAATACGATCCTCAAGGATCAACTATAGTCATCTAGCAATTAACAATGCTAATGAATTATCCTGAATTCTAATGAGAGTGTATCACATGGATGTCGAACAATCAACTACTACGCTTGCACATTGAAAATAACATATAATCTTAACAATAGATCATACCAACACCTATCATATATAGATCCTATTAATGAAAAAGCGCAATTAATTGAATATACAAGCAAAATATAGTACACTCTAGGCTTCCAAGCCTCTCACATAGAACAAGTGAGTAGAATGAAGGTTAAGCAATACAAGTCCTAGACTAGCAATCATTTCACAAGACAGTAATAAATGATACAATTATGTCATTTTATAAGTACTACAAAACACGCATAGCCATAATATGAGCTCCTCTAGTGCGTTGATCAAACCACTAACCAAAGACCCGTTCATCATGAGTTCTACCATTGATAGTTTGGCTTGTACACACTATAAATAAGGCCTGTATGCTCATTCACATTTGTATAAATACCACATAATGTGCTTAAACATTAACAAGCATACACGATTTGCATCAATGATGGACCGCAAGTCTTTGACTGAACACATCACTCGTATAAGGAATTAGGGATCAACCAATGTTGAACTCATCCCTTCTAATGCAAGTCTTGAGCAGATTATATCATCCTTTAATCACAATATAAAGTCCATGCATCCAAACCAATTCATGGTATTTAAACACACACCAATAATAACTTCCCATAATTATAATCCTATTTGCAGGGATGACATTCCAATAGAATATTTTGGTTCTACTTAAGTTGCAACCATACATGCAAACCTTACATACAAACTAAACATCATATTATGCTAGTAGCTTATACATGAGGACTTAACTATATTTAAGATTTTTTGACTATCCAAGGCCACCACTAAGCATGCTTAAGCATCAATTAAACATCTAAGGTGGCTCAATTATCACCACCTAAAAATTAAGACAGCCAAGTCACCTATACAAATAACAGTGTATAAAAATAATCTCCATGCAAGCTTACTAGGAACATCACCACCACTATTATCTTACTTTTATCAATTATGACCTTAAAAACTGATCATACACACATCCATCCTCAACAAACAGGATTATTAAGTTATTATTACGAACATGAGATAATTAAACGCCCACCAATCTTGTAACCATTGTGTAAAGGACAAGTAGAGGCTAAATAAATTCTCTAACATAAAAGAGATACATTCATATAAACACCCATCACACATGCTGTCACGCCCCAGGCGTCCCCGAGGCGCGGCAATTATATATAGTATCAGCTATCATACAAGAGGTCAACAGATGACTCCAATAAATAATACACAAGGCTAACAATTAATGATAACTGATAACTCAAATGAAAGGCGGAAGCATAAAAATATCAATAAGTCTGTAAATCAAAAATATTATTACAGACTCGAATACACAATCACTGTCCTGTGAAAGCCAAGTCTAGCCAAAAGAAATACAACAAGTGCCACATGCACAGTTTACTAATACACAAGACTCTAGGACTGCTGACAGTCTCGCACTCGCCAATCCGCCGAATAGAACGATCCACGCACGTAAGACCACGCCACAAGGAAGCTCCAGCTCCACGCCCAACAACGCCCCTGTAAAGGAAAACAGTACGCGAGGGGTGAGCTATAAGCTCAGTGAGTGGTCAGAAACCAAACACCAACATAATCATTCGATACTAAGGCAATCTCCTATCAAGGAAAGCCATGGGTAGAAACCCAACGGTAAACAAGGTCACGCGGCGGTGCGACAATACCCCGCCCTCGCCCTCACTCCCAAGGGTGGAGGCCTTTGGGACTCACAGGGAGGAATAGTCGCTAACCACCTGGTGTTGCCGTGTAACAGTTACAAGAGTCCATCCGCTTACGAGGCAGAAATATAATTCGACACCTCAAGCGTTAGGAGGTATACCCAGAGTATACTCGATGGGTACAACTCACACTCGCCCTCACCCTAGCCCCCACAGGGGTGAACCTAGGGATTTGAAGGACAAAACTTGTTGTTCTACACCGTTCGTCATCCGGTAGCGCTCTCCCGGGCAGCCTCTGCCTGGAGCCGACCACGGTCAGTACACTGTCGAGCGCATCGATGGTACCTACAGGTGGGGGTCCACCCAGGGCGGCTCGTACCTAGGAAGCATCCACACGGATCCGGTGAAGGGGAGAACGTATCATGCTCGCAATATCGTCTGGTGGCCCACCTTCGTGTAGCCTCACCTGGTACACTCCCATGATCAGTACATCCGCCGAGTGCATCGGGAGTACCTACAAGTGGGAGTCCTCTGTCAGGACAGCTTCAACGTCGGGGCCCCGGTCACGATGATATTGGGAGGAACCATTACATGTTCGCAACGCGAACCCCATGAGAAAACCAACTACACCAGCTGGTGGGTCGAGTATCAACTCGAGCCCACTACATTCACACCAACACCCTCACCCTCACCCTCACGGGTGACATAGGATTTTGGGAGGAATATAGATTGTTTCTATGTCCTTGGTCCACCGGTAGCTCGTATCCAGGGAAGTCCATACCTGGTATACTCCCATGATCAGCACGTCCTCACAAATCGACAGTACATACGGATGAGAGCCCTCTGTCAGGCCGGCTGTCTCAACCAGGAAGTCCCTACGCGGATCCAACGAAGGAAAGAAACCAAACTACACTCACAAAAATGATCCCCCTTGGATCCGTCATCATCGGTCATCAGACGCCGATCCACTACACCCTCACCCTCACCCCCTCCTCGGGGTGACATAGGCTCTTGGGAGGAATATAGATTGCTTCTACACCCTTGGTCCACCGGTAGCCCTTATCCCGGGAAGCCCCTACCTGGTATACTCCCATGATCAACACATCCTCACACATCGGTAGTACCTACGGATGGGAGCCCTCTTTGAGGCTGGCTGTCTCAACCAGGAAGTCCCTACACGGATGCAACGAAGGGAGGAAACCAATCCAAACTCGCGAATATGATCCTCTCAGATCCGTCATCACCGGTTATCAAAACCGATAAGCGCAACGAATTCTCATGAATTCCCTCCAGGGCGCATAACTCAGATGCGGGGAAGACATTTTATTCTAAGTGCCAATGTCCTGATATGACCCCATAAGAGGTCATACACTTGCCTAAATGCATTAGGCAAAGCTCATGTTCAAAGAGGCATATACACAATATGCAATTAACTAAGCAAGTAAATCTTACTTAAACATGAATACAAGGTATAATAAACTTTCAATCACACAAATTACAACCTAACATACGTTGGATGACACCAACCTAGGGGGGAGGGTTAAGCGCGATCTGCGCAACAATAGTTGTATGCCAATAATTCCAAGCAAGCCTGAGTCAAGTAGGAACTACATCTACTTATTCAGCTCGCGAAAAGAGGGAGGGCGAGAGAGAGGGAATGCCTCATCCTCTCTCGAGCTGGTCATAGTTTTGCCCCAACAGATGAGTGCAACAACTATACCACACCCTCGAGTCCTAAATCAGAGGAATATTACGCATACACCCGTTATTAACCCAAGTTAATCATGCTTGATAAATAGGGATAATATTTCAAACAAAACTACCTAAGTCATGCCATATTCTATACAATACATAGGCAAGTATAAGGTAGAATAGGGGTTCTACACAATATACGAGCGATACAACCTAGCATGCATGATATCTAGCATATTTAGGGTGCAAATGAAGCCCCATGGAAGCGCGAAGCACGACTATGTGTATCGAACGCTCCCGGAAGGGTTGGAATCAAACCACTCACCGATACCCGGGTTGACACGCATCCCATCCTACGAGATCTATAAGTCAAGGGTATCAATAGGGGTGAGTATAAGCACATACAAACACATAAAAAGTCAATTAGGATGCCTAAGGCAAGACATGCAAGCAAACGGGCTCGAACGCACGCAAGCGTGCACGCACGCACGCGTGCCCGAGCCCCCCGGACACCCACCCAAGGGTGTCAACCCTCAGCATGCCCAAACCGGGCCCCGGCAGCCTTTGCACGCACGCACGTGGAGCCCCGGGCGCAGCCCCGGGCGTCCCGTGCGCACGCCCCGCGCGCAGATGCGCGCAGACACGCGCGCCGGCGCGCGCGCACCCAGGCGGCCCCGCGCAAGCCCCCGCGCACCCACCGTGCGCTCCGCGCGTCCCGACGTACGCTCCGCGCGTACCCGCGCGTACGCGCCCGCCAGCACCTGTTCACGCCCACCTGCGCGCGCACGCGCGCGGACAGCCCCGCGCGCGAGCCCAGCAGCCCAAAACCCCTCTCCAGCCCCCCCCCCCCCACACCCCCTAACATCAACATCTAGAATGCATGACTTCCCAACACACCCCCAAAGCCACAAGAACCATTTAAAGAAGTGGAAGAACCTACCAAACATAAGAGGGGGAGGGAAGGGGGAGAGGTTGGGGCCCTCGAGCATACCCACGACCATCTCGACCACCACTACCACCACCATCACCTCTCTTTGGCTTCTCTTCTTCATATGGCTTCACCTTGGCATTTCAACAAACATGTGGGGGGCTGAAATCCAAAAGGGGAGGGAAAACAAATGAGGGGGAGCAAGAGAGAAGGGGAAGCAACAACAACAACCATAACTCACCTTTTCCACCCTTCTTGATCTTCTTCTCCACCACCATCACCTCCTCCACCCAAAACACCCACAAAAGGGGGGCTGGACCAGAAAAGAGAGGAGGAGAGACCCAAAGTCGTGCACATTTGGGGATTAAATAAGCAAAGGTCGAGTAAATGACCAAGTCATCCTCGGACTTAAAACCCCTGCATAGCCTTCACTTAAATGGCCATAAATTCCTCAATACAGCTCCGAATTATACGATTCTAGTGGCATTGGAAAGCTAAGAAGATTATCTACAGCTTTTATGTTTACACCCAGATCAAATAACCTCTCCAGCTATTCCGAAATCTAGGCTAAACATCTTATAGGGCTGCTGCCTGGATTTTTCATCTTCAGGGTATACTTGGAAAAATACCCATAACTTTTGATTTACGAATCCAGTTGATCTAATTCCACTTCTATATGGAAGCTATCTCAAAATAGAACATCTCATAATAATATCGGATTTTTATCTCATCATCTTGGATTTTTACAAAATCAAATCCGAATGTCAATCCGAAACTGCATAATTCCAAAAACGTCATCGGAATTAAACGAAAATTTTATGGGCAGTACTAAACAATACCAGGACCCATAATATGCAGTTATATCTTCAATCAGAGTCTTCAAACCCCAACAGGTGGCTAAAAACTAAAATTTTAGCGACTCCGATCGAAAATAGGATTTTAAATGACACAGGCCTAACACATGCCCAGACAAGAAGGGCTCACACAAACATAATAATTTAAACATGAATATGATACATATGCAAATATATGGTAGAAAAGGGGGTTCTACACAATATACTTAGCCATACAGCCCTAGCATGCAATATCTAACACAATAGAGGTGCAAAGAAGCCTCATGGATGCGCGATGCATGACTACGTGCATCGAGCGCATCCCGAGGGCTTGGATCGAACCACTCACTAGTACTTGGATCGCCACGCGTCCGGTCTACGAGATCTGCAAGAACAATCAATGATGCTCCATTAAATATAAAGCATCTTGACACATATACAAGTCTTCTTCATGAAGACAGCAACTCCTGATATTGCCCACACCATGCATAATAACTCTTTGACACATATTTATACAAGATTAGTCCATCTACTGCAACCAGCCCCAAACATTGGTCTCCACAGCACACAATACACATTAAAAAATTCTCAAATAAATCAAAACATTCTATGACATGTTGGGATCATAACATAATAATTTGATAAAATCTCTAAATGCCTAAAATAAATTATTTTCAGAAACTGATAAGTTTCTGCGCGAATCTAGATAATCTATACAAAATATGTTCTAACTTACTACACATATATCATAATAACACCAAATTTCACATATAACATCTAGACATATAGATGATCATATAACATGAAGACATAAGCCTGAGAATATGCCTCTAGGTACCAGATTCACAAGGAGTTTAAGGAGACAGAAATCTGCCTTACAACCACCACCATTCATGCTTAAACACAATACCTCATGCAATAGCAATTATACATAATAATACTCCCCTAACAGCACCCACACATCACAAAGAGGGAGGAAGAAGAGCTCACCTAAAAAAAGAGAGACCAAGGGAGGGGGCACGACTACACCCGGGTGTGCATACCCTCACCATACGCCTCATCCATCTCCTCCGCTACTCCTTCTCTTTCCTAGATGTATAAACACAACCACATTGGGGGGCATAATTTGAGAGGGAGAGAAAAAGAACAAGAGATGGGGAAAGAGAGCATGAACAATCATAACAATACACAATACTCACCCTCTTTCATGCCAAGCCTTCCCTTCCACACCTTCCTCTGCTTCTCCACCAAAAATCACAAAGGGAGGGAGAGATTGAGAGGAAAAGAGAGAGTGAGAGAGATGAGCCGAAAGAGAGGTCCACGAGAGAGAGAGAAATGAAAAAGAGGGGTTTGAGAGCATTAAATGCCAATAAAGGTGTTAGGTGACTTTTCTCACCTACCAATCAGTAACGACCAACCCAGACATGATTTAGAACTGCATATTTTTTAAAAACGATACCGGAATGCGATAAAAATTTACAGGTAAGCCAATGCTAGTACCAGGAGAATAAATATGCAGTTAGATTTTCAATCTGAGCGCCCCAACTTTTTAAAATAAATAAAAGACAATATTTGACCTTTAAAAAGTGACACAGTCTTAACAGAAGCAATATACAATATGTTCCTGTCCATGAAAACCACTCTTGCCCCGCACAATGGCAACCCCAGACTGAGATACACCTCTTGGCCCCGTCTCAGATCCCCTCCGCCAACACCAACGAGTCACCAAAATAACTTGTCATTACGACCTAGCCAAATTGCCCATAGTAACGCCGGCACACGAGACTCCATAACTTGGCATTATGTTTGGATAACGTTACTTGGAACATTTTTCTTCTGGCTCCTAAAATAATATATCTCGTTGGGTAAGGCCATAAGGTACCTATTTTATGAAGGAAAACATCTAAATAACCCCTTGTAAACTTTCTGAAATTCATATAACCCTATGACTTTTTCTAAAGTCTATATAAATATCTATGTAAATCCAAATAACCCCCGGATAGATGAAGAATATTATGCTAATATTCTATTTGGTTAATCTTGACTGAAATTATAATATACCAAAACCCCTTATAATGTGTTAAAAATGCAGAAAATCCTATGTATATGACGATTTTACCCTTCTAGATAGATTATAAAACCCTGTCGAGGGATAAAATTATCATTTACAGAGGATTTTTCGTATTTTTAACACATTGTAGAGTTTTTTTGGTATACTATGTTTTCAATCAGGATTAATCAGACAGAATATTCATAAAATAATTCTAATTTATTAACAAAAAATTAATTCAATGGACTATTTGGATTAATGTAGGTGTTTTCAATGGGTTATATGAATTTCGAGCAAGTTTACAGGGGGTTATACGGATTTTTTTCTTTTATAAAAGATGAAGCATATACTCACTAAATTGCATTAATGTATTTACTGAGAATATAAATTTTTTGTTATCGAAGCATATTTCTTGTTAATATGAGTATATGTGCTATCGAAGTATATGAAACTAGAATGGGGGTTGGAAAATGGATTGTGTGTAAAGCACTCTTTATATTTGAAAAATGTTACATTCATTCCATTTTACAGTGTCCAAAACATAGTTCTTTCATTTTTTTAAAATCATATACCTTGTCTAATGAGGCATGTAATTTTATAAAATGTGAATTATATACTCTAAAAAATTAAATGGTATCATTTATTAAAAATGTAAAAAATTTTCAACGTGAAAATGTAACTCGTTACAATGAATGTAAGTGCTAAAGATGTATATAAGACTGTATGTTGGACTATAAAAAAGATTGAGCGCAGCAATGCCCTATATTTTTTTTTATAAAAATGAAATATATACTCCAATGGATTTTATAGATTTATTTATAAAAAAATATAACTTTTAAGCGTGAGTGTCACACTTATGAGGCATATGGGATTGAAATTAGGACTAGAAAGATGATTACATGTAACAAAGCTCTTTTGTAGGTTAATAAAACTTGATTTCTAAAAAGCTCACTTTCTTTTCGCTCTTTAAAAATTATAATTTTTATACTAAAAGCTAAAATACTTTTTAATTAAATATGCATTTTCATAATCATTTGAAACACATTTGGCTTTTCTAATCACTGTACAAATAAAAGGTCTCTTAAAAGTTAAAACACTGACAAACATTAATCCCATCATTCAACCCTTTCCACCCCAATCTTATGGTGATAAGGGCACAATGACAGCATGATGGAGGATACAATGACGAAGAGGAGGACATTAATGAGCTAATTAATGTCATTAATCAGATAAATTCATTGAAAAATGAATTTAGGTAATTAATGGATAATAATTTAGTTATTAATTGTAACATTTTAGGTAATTTTTTTTATTATGGATGTAAGAGTCTTACTATATAGGCCCCAATTCATAAGCCCCACTCACAAGCCCAATAGGTGTCATCTTACCAATAATGATTTATAGGCCCCATGAGGTGGCACAAGTGGTAATACCTATTTTATCATTTTATCTTTTTAGATAATTAGTTCCCATAATCAAGGAGTCTGGTTATTATTGCTGATGTGCATGATCTATTTGATTTTTTTTGGATAATCAAATCCCATGATTTTAGTAATTAATAGTTTCTCTATTTTATTTTATAAGATGGGAAAAAAAACTTGGAATGACATGCATGGTTAGTTCTTTGTATAAAATTTATGTTTCAAGTGTCCATGGTTCTGTGAACCGACTTGAACACCGAACGATTCATTCCCTGTAGGTGGATTCTTATACATGTCATTAAAGTTGCTTTTGCTAAGATTATGAAGTACGTTGATTCTTATACATGCTTATTTTAGTTGTTATATTTTTTTTCGTATTATATATATGATTATTTTAAGATCGAACAATTCTCCTCCTATTCCATTTTCATCCCTCCCCGGTCTCATTCGCCCTCTCTGACCTCCTCCCCCGACGTCACAACCCTCTCTCCCAACCTCTTTCATTCTCTCTCTTTCTCTCCTCGTACACCCACCTCTCTCTCTCTAGTTTTCGTTTGCAGGGAGTCTGCTACATTTCTTCTCCTTTTTTTGTTTCTACAACATTTTATAACATGAATGTTATAAACTGTTACATTCACATATTTATATTTCGTTTATGCATCACTGTTACATTTATGCAACACTGTTACATTCTGTTACATTCGTAAATGTATATTATTGTTATATTTGTAAATGTAACGTTCAATCGCATATGCATAATGATTTGTATTTGTTACATTTGTAAATATAACAGTCAATTGCATACACGTAATAATTTATATATTTGTAAATGTAACAGTTAACTAGAGGTGTATTGTTGTAGAATTGTTATATTTTTTACATGACAATCTATGTAGTCATTGAATAACAATTTTTTTATTTGCTTTTGGAGAGGAGTCTGCTACATTGAAGTTACTGTTACATTTTACATTTATTCAACACTGTTACATTCCGTAACAGTTATAATCATAAAAAAAAATTGGAAGGTTTTTTTTGTGTTATTTAGGTAATTTTGGTGTAATTTAAGTAATTTTTGGTGTAATTTTGATGAAAAATAATTTAGGTAATGTTTGTTTAAATTAGGTAAGTTTTGGTGTAAAATTCATAAAATTTTTAAAGTATGATATATTTTTCAAAATAGGCAAATTCAAATTAATGTGAAAAACTAATAAGAGAAAAAAAGGGATTTGAGTTAATGGGATCTATTTTTAATGAAGGGTATATCTGTATTTTGTCATTTTACCTATTTTTAAAAGTCAACAAGCTAACAAATAAGGTGATGACACCTCATGAGGCCTGTGAATGGGGCCTTTTAGGGCCTGGATATCATCACTCGTCATCTTATTATTGGATGTCTGATTGACTTTAACAACAGGATAAAATAGCAAAATACCAAAGTATCCACATTTAGAGTCACTCATTTGAAACTTTAAATCCCTCATTTTTAGGGGTTTCTTCCGTCCCTCTCAGCAATTTTCATTTAATATGAAAAACGATTTGTTTCCAAAAAATCAATGCAACATTTGAATCATTTCAACATTCTATTTTATTTTTCAGATAAAAGTTTGAAGAACACCAAATATTTTTGGGAATTCAATTTCAACTGATTTCTTCATCAATTAAATGCCCGATTCCAAATAATGGGTAAGCGATTATTTTTTTCCAATTTTTCGAATCACCGATATTGTTTTGTCGATTTTCGTAACGCAATCCTATAAAACAATTTTTTTTATTCTTATATTGATTTTGTTCATATATATGATCTGAATGATATGTTTGTGAATGTATATACAAACGCATCGGATTCTATGATTGAATGTATGATTTGTGAGTATTTCGTAATATATAAATGTATCTGACTATTTGACAACCTATTCAATATTTGTGGATTTTGAAAATTCATATTCAAAACATTTGTCTAAATTTTTTATATATATACAAATGTAACACAGTAAAATAAGAATGAAATGTATACAGTTTGTATGATTGTATCTGACCTTTATAATGTAACTGATTATTTGGAATGTAACTTATAATAGTATCTTAAGTTTTGATAAATTAATTACTATTTGCATATGACATTCCAAATGTAACTGAATCGACAGACATTGAACTATTAAACTTTACATCAACTACTTTATTTGTAACTGAGTATTTGAGAGTGTAAATTATAATAATATCTTAAGTTTTGATAAATGTAATTTTCTATTTGTATCTGACCTTCAAAATGTAAATGTATCTCTGATTATTTAAAAATGGAACTTACTACTAACAGAATGTAACTAACAATTGTAACGGGTATAATAACAATAAGACTGAATAAATGGCTGAATGTAACTCACTATTATTAAATATAACTGATTATTTGTATCAGACTTTTTATATGTTTTTATTAAAAACTAAGCATAATACAAGTAATCCAATATTTGAAAATGTAACAGACATTTTCATAATTGAATTTACTGCTTATAAATATAACTGACAAGGGAAAAAAATATGTTTCTTTGTATATGACATAGAATTGAATGTTAAACATTGTAAATGATTTCATTGTGTATATTTTCTTTGTATAGGACCAAAGAAAATAGAGAAACCGAAAGAGAAAAGAGGGAAGAACATCTCTTTTGAATTAAATGTCATTTCAACACATGGAGTAATCACATCTGCACATTGTTGTTCAACTACATCAATCGAATCTTTTTTTGAATTGCCTTTAATATCACGATAGAAGGATCCAAACCATGTTAAGATCTTATGAACTTCTTGAATCTACAAGAAGATAATATAAAAATATTAATATTTTTATTGGTTACAAAAATTATTCCATACAAAAGATATGATACATATTTATATTATAGGTCACAAAAGACTTACTTTCCGATTTCAACTATTAAAGGCAAATTATTAAATATGCCACTAAATACATACTGTTGCTAAAATAATAAAATACGCAATTATTAAAACTTAAAAAAAAACACTTAATGAAAATCTTACAAATTCTAAACAAGATCCCAAAAAACATAAATTCACATTTCACTAATTAAATGTGTTTATTATGACTCTTAACAGAAAAATTTGTCAAACAATAAATATTATAATGACAAATTCTCATATTGTGATTTTTACGAGAAGTTTAAAATCAAATATTGTGCAATGATTTTCTCTCTAAATCTATCATATATTATAGAGAGAATAGTGATAGAGATAGCGGTTGGAGGAGAGCGTGAGTCGTAGTTAGAGGTGTAAAACGGGCCGTGTCGGCACGGCACGGTACGTTAAAAAAAAGCATGGAAAGACACGGCACGTTAACGGCACGACACTACATGTTAAGGTTTATGGGCCGTGCCGGGCCGGCCTTGTGGCACGTGGGCCACTTTCGACACGGCACATTAATGAGCACGATACGATAGACACTGCACGACACGATAATTCATAGTACATGGAGCATATAATATGTTGAATAAGTGTCACATATCATTGTTTTATCAAATATATATAATGTTTTTGTATGTATATATGTATATCTAATACATTTATATAATTTTTATGTGTGTAATATTAAGAAAATTAAAGTTTAGAATTAAAAAAATTTAAAATATATATTTTAAACAATCATGGGCCGGCCCGTTGGCCCGGTACGGCCCGCTAGCCCGCTTCCTAAATGGGCCGGGCCGGCACGGCATGGCCTGTTTGACACCTCTAGTCGCAGTGCAGCAGGAAGGCATAGAAGAGGGCATGGAGAGAGGGGAGAGGGAGAGGATGAGGAGAGAGAGTGGGCCAGTGAGGGGGAGGGGGAAGCTAGATGGAGGAGGGCGTGGAGACTGCTACAGAGGACACAGAGGAGGGCATGACAAAATCTACTGCTCCTATACATAAATAGGAGTACCGCTGCTCCTAGAGCCAAAATGCGCCATCTGTTTGTCGTGGGGTCCAATTTTTTTTTTTGAGTTGATAATATAAAATTTAATTGCATTAAAATTCAAACAATATTAAACAAACAAAAAAACTAAAATTATGGGTCTCCCTAACCACATTAAAACCACCTCCAGTTAAAAATCAATAAAAAAATGTGGACCCCACGCCAAACAGGTGCGCATTGTGGGGCTAGGAGAAGCGATACTCCTATTATGTCTAGGAGAAGCATATTTTTGTCCCATGAAGAGAGGGAGAGGGAGAGGGGGGACTGTAAGTGCGAGTGGAGGAGGGCCCAGAGGTTGCAGTGTAGGAGGAGGAGGGCAGTGGTGGCGATAGTTGTTGTGGAGGAAAAATCTTGCATGAGTTCTACGAACGACACATGTCCTTCTTAAATGGGTCAATGGGCAGCCTACTTCGCCTAAAAGGCCAAGATGAGACCGGTTCTGCTTCACAAGTAGGAGAGCTCGTACAACCTTTTGAGGAGAGAACATAGGCCAGGTTAGTCAGGGCACGAGGTGCTCAAAGGTAGTCATGAATTCAATCCCACGAAGACAGTGCTACCAGGGCTCGCCCCGAGTAGGACGATCAGACCTTGACCTGAGCAAAGTTGCAAATTATCAATGCACACTTTATCCAATATAGCTTTCAAAGTGCATGCTCGGCTTGACAAATAGACTGGCAAGATCTCGCATGGCCCACCTGAAATAGTGCAACATGGTCACATTCTGTAACAGATCTTCCAGCACAACATCTTGAAGAATCTTCTATAACATGGAATATCCCGCTAAATCAAAGGAATTGTTACATTGAGCTTTAGTCGTCTTCCCCCAATAAATAGAGGAAGAAAGGGAACATAAGGTAACTTAATCAATGATACAAAAATTCTATCATTCATTCTTGAAAAATCATAAATCCCTACTGACTGGAGCATCAAAGCCCCAATTTTCAGGGTGCAAATTCGGCTTCCAAGTAGTCAGATCACCTTTCAGAGGGAAGCTCTTCCTCGTCTACATTGCTTGTGGGGATTCACACCCTTCAATTGTGGTGGTGGTTATGTTTGTGGACTTGTGTTGATGATGATGATGGTTATGGTGGTGGTTATACATCACCATTTAACCCGAATCCACAAGCCTAACCCGTCTGACCCGAACCCATAGGATCAAATCCCAGCACCCATCAGAGTCCGGACCAAACTCGAGTCTCATTATGGATCCGGGTCCAATCCATGGGCCTATAGGCCAGTGGGGCCTAGATGAAGGGGGGCTCCTATCCTCCATATATATGGGGGGGGGGGGGGCAGAGGGAGCCATTGCTACCTTTTTTTGTCACTATGAGGCCTCCTTTCTTTTTTTTCTTTTTTTTAAAAATAATTATAAATGGGCCCATTGACCCGCCCGGCTACAATTACATTTACATAAAATTACATATAGACGTGACATTTTCTATGACAAAGGATCCCATCATCAACATGGGTACCAATTCAATCAAAATCCACCATGCACACTTCCATCTAGAAGCCTTTTCCATCTAGAAGACCTCTTCAATTCCATTCAATATTTCAATGACTATCTGTCACGTTCTCTTAAATTAATTTGTTAAACATGCATTCACTTAATTTGTTTAATTAAGTAAACGAGTCCTCTATAGTTTAATTGATCGTGGTTCAACTAAAATGATTGACATGCACTCATCTAATTCAATAAATTAATATAATATATATAATTCAGATGCCATCAAATCAGATTGAATTCTGGGCTCCATATGTTTAGTTTTCTTCATTGACAGGTTTGTTGAACATAATGGAGAGGAATTAAGTGTTTCCAGCAAACACTGCATCTTTTTGGTTCCATGTGCATGATGTGTATGATTCTGTCACGTAGGTTAGGTAAGGCCAAACTATACATTTGTACTTGATTATAAATCTTCATCTACCCGTCAACTCTACTTTCTAGTGATAAACATATAATAATATATGAAGAAATTTTTACCTATAGTCTCCTTTTAATCTCAATTTTAATAAGGGTTATTTATTTTTAAATCTTTATAAACTATATGATTTAGTGATCAATCTCTTATTTATTCGTATTTTGGTTTTAATCTCCAAATTTAAATGATATATTTCTTTTTAGTTCTTGGAAGATACCTATCCCTAAATTATTTGGTTTTCTTTTTAATCTTCTGTAAGAGATTAAAAATGAACATATCCTTTAAATCTAGGACTTAAAATCAAAATATGAAGAAGTAAATGATCGATTACTAAATCCTATGGTTTATGGGGACTTAAAAATAAAAATCCCTTTTAATAATGTATATAATATGTATATGAAGAAAATGTTACATATATAATGTGTATGAAGAAAATGTTAATTTTTTAAAATTGTATACCTCATTTATTGGGATATATATGCTTTTATAAAAATTGATATGTATTTTAATAAATTGTATAGATTTATTTATAGAAAATGTGAAAAAATTTAACGATTTATGACGCTAATGAGGTATGTGGTCTATAAATGGGGATAGAAAAAAACTATGTGTAACATCACTCTATAATACAAATACACAAATCACAAGTGCTGGTGGAAGACCAAATCCATTTTGGGCCGGTGCTGGACCACTTTTTTCTTAGTATTAATGGTGTATTTGTACATGATGAAAAATGAAAAATGGAGAAAAATTAAAAACAAATTGACCACTAAAAAATTAATATTTGTGCCATTCATTGGAAAGAATTTAATTTGAAATATTTTTCCTTATATATTTTGTCTTATCATTCCTTCTCATACGAGTGAATGTTAAGAAAAGTGAGTGAAATAAGTGCATCATTTTCGTCCTCGTATGAGTGGATGTGAAGAAAAGTAAGTGAGACGAGTCCAACATTTTTCATTACATACACAAAATGTATAAAAATTTGTCATAAGAAAATTGGTTTATTTTACAGCATTTTCACTTTCATACCCCCTTTTATTTTTCATCCCAATTTATACACAAACACATTCTAAGTAATATTTTGAGCTGACTTTTTCGTGCATTTAATTAGAGTCCTTGTATGAAAAAAAAATTGCTAGATGACAACGAAGTTTCCTTAATTAATTGATAATAATTGTAAATCTTTCAACAAATGTATGTTGTTTTAAAGGGTGAGTTAAATTTTGATTATTGTTAAATGTAGATCTTATTAAATTACATTTAATTAAAGATAATAAATAAAAATTTATATTATAAAAAATATGCTTGATCAAATACTAACAATTATGATTATTGTTAACGAGGTAAGTGGTCTATAATTGGGTATTAAACTCATTGCAAGATATCGCAAAGAAATCATTTACATAACAATGCAATGAAAACTATGACATTATAGAAGGTATACCAGTGATTACATAAATAGAGATGATATCTATGGTTGATCTTCTTTATGCAAGTTATATACATCAAATTAGTATGACCTTACATAAATGTAATGATCAATTATAGAAATGTAATAACCATTTATAAGGAAAAATCAAGAAAAAATAGTTTAGGTATTATATATATAATGAGGTGCCATTGGTCAGGAGTATAAAAAAGATGAGATAAGATTACAGGGGTACAGAAAAATAAAATAGTCTAGAGACAGAAAAATAATAGTTTATTATTGATCCCGAAGTATTTGAGCAATTCACTTTGAATAAATTAAGGGAAAAATCCATACGACCCCCTATAAGCCGATTAAAATCCATATAACCCAAATAACCCCCTGAATTAAATATCTGTTGACAGATGATATATATTTTATAAATATTATATTTAGTTAATCCTGGATGAAAACACGGTATACAAAAAAAACCTACAATGTGTCAAAAATGTAAAATATCATCCGTGAATGACGATTTTATTCTTTCAGATAGGGTTTTATGATCTATTCAGACGAGTAAAATCGTTTTTTATAGAATTTTTTTATACTTTTAATACATTGTAGGGTTTTTAGTATATTGTATTTTTAGCTAGGGTCAACCAAACAGAATATTTATTTCATGTCAACAGAAATTTCATTTAAGGGGATTATTTGGATTTATAAGGTGTTTTTGGGGGGTTATATGGGTTTCAAGAAAAGTTAGGAGATTATAAGGATTTCAGTGGTTTATAGGGGTTTATTTGGATTTTTTCCATAAATTAAAGTACAAGAAAGACATTAATTAGTCGAAAAGGAAACCATATAGTCAAATGAGAATCCAAATCCAGGCTGTTCTTTCTATCTTTTCTTCATTCACTCATATAAAGATTATTAAAAACAAAAAATGAGACTTTTTGGGTATCTGATGCTCCAGCTTGCGTGATCCGGCAATACAGTGATCGAACCTTCCAGGTCAACTGTCTCGCGGTTCACCCCTTCACGTCTAAACGACCCTTCTGCCTTCCCCCTCTCTTTCTCTCAATTATTCAAAGAAACACTTTATTATGTAGTGTTTAAATTTTAAATTCAATAATGATCAAAATTAAATATAATATTTTTTTAATAAAATTGAGAGAGAACAAAAATTTTGCAGTACTACTTTTAATATTCAAATTTTCAAGCTCTACGCAATACATGTTGATTCTGAATAACATAGTGCATACATCTAATCTAGGCCTACTTAACTTCATATCTGAATTTTTAGCTCTAGAGCATATGTATTTATATGGGGTCCTACTTAATTTGCAGCTTGCACATATTTTTTTTAAATATATTTAATTGATGTATTTTTTTATAAAAAATTGTGCATACTCATACGAATTAAATGTATTTTTTTTATTTTTTTTAAAAAAATATACCATTAAAATTGAGTTATATAACATATTGAAAACAAGACTCTGATAACAAAATTAAACCGCGGCGCACCGGATCAAACCACTCGGTGGTTTCAGTTGACGAAAATGACCCCAGCAAATCGGCGAAAATTTCCCTGAAACCGGCGGCGGCCGCGTTGTAAAAATTAGACACGATATACCCCTCTAAATATAAAAAATTCCTGACCGAGTCCCCGCGTATATAAAATGGCAAGCAAAGGAAGCGACGATTTGAAAAAGCTCTTCAATTTCAATTAAAAAAGAGTCCCTTTTTTTTCAAAAGATTGTTCTGAATTCGATGGAGGCCGAGAAGAAGAAGGTGGTGATCGTCGGCGGAGGCATCGCTGGAGGTCTCCTCGCGAAGTCCATCCAATTCAACTGCGATGTCACCCTCATCGACCCGTACGTCCTCTCTATAGAACTCTTCTTTGATTGATAGCTCTTTGGATCTCTTTGTATTGATTTGGATTTATCTGGGTGTCTTTTTTTTGGTGTTTTTTGGGGATTTTTTTATTGAATTGTTTTGATTTTCTTTGATGAAGAGATGTTTGGGTCTTTTTCATATTGATCTTTAGATGTCTGGGTGTGATCGATTTTTTTGGATTTCTTTCATTGGTTATGTTTTATATTGATTTGATATTGTTTGGGTATCATTGGTTCTCTTCGTATTTATGTACATCTTTTCTTTTTCTTTTCCTGATTGGCATTTGAGGTTTTTGGGTCATTTTTTTATTAATCTTGAAAGGTATTATTTTTATTGGGTTTTCGAATCGGATTTGCTTGTTGGAGTTGTTTTTATTGCATGGATATGTAAAAGAGAGAAAAGAGAGTTTTTTTTATGTTGATTGTGAAAGGATTCAGATTGGATGGATTTGTATATGAAATGGAGCATTATATGTTCCACAATTACGGTTTACAGAAGTAAAAAGTCATATTATTTTTTTTCTATAGCTTTTTTGTCGAGCATTTGCATCCCTTTTACGAAAATGAGAAAAATTGTCAACGGTGCGTACTGATCAGATTCCCATCAGTAGTTTTTTAATTGATGGAAGGGTTTTTAACTCTTTGATGGACATGTGTCATTTATCCTGATGCGAATCCTATCAGTACATACCGTCACCGATATGAAAATTTTCCTCAAAATTTTAACATTGTTTCAAGTTTTGCTTTTCAACAATTGTGAATCCTTCATTATTTGTGTTTTTTTCTCTCTTTTTTTTTGGTTGGATTTTGATAGTAAGGAGTACTTTGAGATCCCATGGGCTGAGCTGAGGAATAAGGTGGAACCATCATTCGCTGAGAGGGCTATAGTCTACCATAAGGACTACCTGACTAATGGCACAATCATCACGTCCCGCGCAATTGATGTGACAGAGACTACAGTGCTGACTGCTGATGGACGTCAGATCTCTTATGACTACCTTGTTATTGCGACCGGCCACAATGAGGCTGTTCCCTTCATGAGGGAGGAAAGGCTAGCACAGTATAAAGCAGGTATGAATCTGAGCTTTCATTGACTCAGTGTTCATTGATTGCATTGTAGTATCCTTACTTATCCATTTTGTTCAATATGAAATATAATTTTGAAGGTCATGTAAGATTGAATTTTATAGTTTTATTCAACTACTTTGCTCTAAATTATACTAATCTTGCTTGATTGTAATCCTCATGACAAAACAATCTCCATGAAGACCCCAATAAAAACGAATTGGAGACATAATAGAAATTTTCTTCAGAAATGATGCAGTAATAATTTCTTGTGATGAAAAGTTTCTTAAGCCCTGATTAGAGCCAGTTTTCAGAAATCTTTCTCATAGAAGCTACTCTCGATTGAGTTTTTCGTAAAAGCTATTTTGTTGACTTTTAACACAAAATAAAAAACACAAAAAACCAAAAATCCAAATTAAAAAACTAAAGCAAAGAGCCATTTGGAACCATGTGTAAACTGAATTCGCAGTAGCAGAATAAGTTTGGCATTTGATTTCAAACATGACCTTAGAACATAATAATAATCAGCTCCTTATTGACTGTCCCAGTGATGAATATATCTTCTTTGAATATTGGAGTCTCCCCTTGTAAAAAAATTAAGGGCAGAGACTTTATTCCAGAGCAAGCAAATGTGGTATTGTTTTCTATCAACAGGGAATCTACTAGGCTCCAATTCTATGTTATCAGAGAAAAAATAGATGGAATAATGTTATATTCAACAGCGGAGGTTGAAAGATCTCTTATATAGAACAAGATGTACAAAACCCTAGAAATAGAAAAAGACAAAAAAAACTCATGAGAAAAATTTTAGTCGGGGGCGCTGCCCCCCGAACCCCCATGGGCCCAATTATCGATTCCCTGCACGGGCCTATTGGGCCTATTCCCTGCTGCCTTTTGGGGGCGTTGCCCTCGAACCCCTGGCCCTCCGGGAATAGGCCCAACAAGCCTATATAATGATTTCAATCATTTGTAACCCAATATTGTAGTCCTTTCCTTGTACATCAGCATTATTTGTGCTAGATGGACAATCCAATCGCTCCATTTTCCCATAAATTCTCTCCTCCCATCGCTACCTGCAACAATCAATCTTTCGGTACATTTTCAATGCTTGGACATGTCACCTTAAATCCAATCTGTATGTCCACACATTTTCTTTCCTTATAATAGATTCTCATGTTTTGCAATGTTAGTCATCTATACTATCAACTGCTTCTCTTGAAAGAAAGCCACAATAGGGAATTTTTTTTTCTGCTTGTTCCCCCACCTTTCAGATGTGAGTCCCTTGATAGTTAATTCATAAGAAATTTCATGCCACATAAAATAAATGATAACGAAATCAAATATAATGTTAACCCATATTGTAAAACTGGCATGACCATCTGTATGAGCAATTTTGTAGTTTTTGAGACTTAATTTTAGCTGTTCCGATGCAGACTACGAGAAGATCAAATCTGCAAAGTCAATTCTCATAGTAGGAGGAGGCGGGGTGGGTGTTGAACTAGCTGGAGAGATTGCCACGGATTTCCCAGAGAAGAAGGTGACTCTGGTTCACAGGGGTACAAGATTACTTGAATTCATAGGAGCAAAGGCTTCTAAAAAGGCTCATGATTGGCTGAAGTCAAAAAAAGTTGAGGTGCTTTTGGAGCAGTCAGTCTCTCTGGATGCCGCCTCAGAGGCAGAGAAAGTCTACGAGACCTCGACAGGTGAAAAGATCTCAGCCGATTGCCACTTTTTGTGCGTAGGAAAGCCATTCGGTTCTTCATGGCTCCAAGAAACTATATTGAAGGAATCCTTAGACAATAGAGGAAGGTTGGCTGTGGATGAGTATATGAGGGTCAAAGGTTGGAAGAACATATTTGCCATTGGAGATATCACTGATGTTAAGGTATGCATTGTATCTCCTTAATCACCTTTTCTTATGCCATCAGATCTAAGACTAACAAAAACCAAAACCTAAAACCAAATGCTAAAGTTTTAAAAACCTGTTGGGATTTAATTATCTGAAAATTGATCAGTTTGACAATTGGTTCCAAATGAGGCCTAAGTTGTTATTAGAGACTATTCCATCTTCATATCAAATTGAGCTGTGTGTAATGTAATTTTTTGTTGGCCTGTATCAGTTTTTCTTTAATACAATTTTGCCTTTTTTAACCCTCAAGCGATTTTCTGATTATATGTTAACTTCAATTATCCATGCACTTGTTTTCACGAACGAGCTTCATCGAATTGTTTAGGTTATACAAGGAAACCTATTTGTGTTAACAACTTGTAAACGTAGCATTCCTTTCTGTGGAAATCTAGGCATTCATGGGTTTGAAAGTCATTTTTGTGCCATCTTTGAAAATCTTGTTCCAATCGTTGAAGTGACCAATCATGAGATTTCTTGAATTTCAAATAATTTGCTTGACCAGATGTTCAAAATCTAGATATCTATATCATATTATCATCTAATCCTGAAAATATTTTCTGCTCAAAATTGCCAATCTATGTTAGCAAAATTGGTTTTCAAAATGGAATCAGATTGAGCCTCAATGTTGGTTCCCATCGTCTCATCATTCCTCAACCAGTGATTGACATGTGTCACCTGACGTAGTCCACATATGAGGTTTGTGACATTTTCAGTCACATGTTAGTCTCAACCGTGGGGATTAACGAGACATGATGGTACTCCTTCAAAATTGTATACACCTTATTTGATTCGGGTAATCAATTGAGCAGGAAGTAAAACAAGGGTTCTACGCCCAGAAGCACGCGCAGGTGGTCGCGAAGAGCTTGAAATGGTTGGTGAAAGGAGGAAACGAGACCAAGATGTCGACTTACAAGGCCGGTTCACCGATTGCGATCGTTTCATTGGGTAGGAAAGAAGGCGTTGCCCAGTTCCCGATGTTGACTTTCAGCGGCTGGCTCCCGGGGAAGATCAAGTCCAAAGACTTGTTTGTTGGTTCTACAAGAAAGCAAATGGGACTACCTTCTTAAGGCTGCTTGAGATAATTTGATTTTTTTTTGTCATTGATGTCTTGCTGGAGTTGTTTGTTCTTGTTTTGGTTTGTTTTATTCCCATTGATTCTGTTATATGTGATACTTGAATTTTTTTTTAATTCCCTCATGGGATGTCTGGTTGTTGGTATGCATGAGTGATGTATAATACTACCACTGTGTGATATCGTTGGATACAATTTTCTGTATTTTTTATTTATAAATGATAGTAAATATGGAATTTGGGTATCAGCTTGAGAGGCCAGTGGATCAGTGGAAGTGTGTATCTTCTTGATTGAATTCCTAATTGGGAATGTCTATTCCCCCGGCCATGTTACCCAATTCCACCACCCTAATTTTTTGGTTGGTGGAGAGAGAGAGAGAGAGGTGATGGACAGAGGACGCCGGGAAGAGGCGCAGAGAGGGCCCGGGAAAGGGTGGGTTTGGTGGCGGGGCGGAGGTGGTGGGCGGCTGGAAAGGGGAGTGGGGAGGGAGAGAGAGAGAGAGATAGGGGGTTGACCTCCTTAAGTATATACTCAACCAGTGAAATACACTGTCTAAAAAAAATAGTGAATACATTCTTTTATATAAAATGATGTACATACTCATACAAATTGAATATATATATATAGAGAAGTGATTAGGTGCGGTGTGCGGACGGTGCGGCGTCGACCACGGGCCGTCGATTATTCACATCGACCGTCGGATGCGATGGACCCGTGATTGGACGACCCATGTCGCAACCGCACCCGTCCGCATACCGCACCTAATCGTTTCATTATATATATATATATATAGGGAGCCGATTCAGTGCGGGAATGCGATCGTGCGGGAAGCGATCACGGGCCGTCGATCACGGGTCCATCGCATCGGACGGTCGGGTGCGATTTATCTCGACCGTTGGATGCGATGGACCCGCGATCGAACGATCGACGTCGTTTCCCGCATTCCCGCACTGAATCGCTCGCGTATATATATATATATATATATATATATATATATATATATATATATATATATATATATATATATTTCCGATAATATGCGGTCGGTGCGGTCGTGCGGATTCGACGTGCGTCGTCCGATCGCGGGTCCATCGCATCCAACGGTCGACGTGAATCGCACCCGACCGTCCGATGCGATGGACCCGTGATCGACGGCCCGTGAATCGCGACCGCACGACCGCACGACCGTATAATATCACGACTCTCTCTCTCTCTCTCTCTCTCTCTATATATATATATATATATATATATATATATATATATATATTTTTTTTTTTTTTTTCGATAATATGCGGTCGTGCGGATTCGACGTGCGTCGTCCGATCGCGGGTCCATCGCATCCAACGGTCGACGTGAATCGCACCCGACCGTCCGATGCGATGGACCCGTGATCGACGGCCCGTGAATCGCGACCGCACGACCGTATAATATCACGACTCATATATATTTTCGATAATATGCGGTCGGTGCGGTCGTGCGGTCATATATATATATATATATATATATATATATATATATATATATATATATATATATATATATATATATAGGGTTGATATTGTGCGGGACGTGCGCGACATGGGTTCACGCCCTAGCATCGTCTACCTCGTGTTAACATCTATTGTATGTATTTCTTTTTCATGTTCTGATTATTTAGGATTTTTTTGTTTCATTTTTTATTTTGTTTGATTAGCTAGGGATTTCATAATTTATTTAGGGTTTGTAAATATGTAAGTGTTAAAGGTTTAGGGCTTTTTTTGTTTCCTTTTCATGGGGGAAATTATGATTGTATATCCAGATGCTGAAATCAGTTTTTTTTTTTTTTTTTTGAGTTTGCAAAAATCTAAAAACAAATGCCAGTATTGTTTCATATTAGTTTACCATTAATGACATATAAATCTAAATTTTTGCTGATGATGTTTAATGTATTTTGTGATAGTTTTTATCCAGTAGTTGAATTTTTTTTTAATGTTAGCTTGTTCTGGGCCATTAATAAACACTACAGTTTAAACAACTTCACTGCAACTAACTTCATTTGTATTTTTTTTGTTTGCTTGGGAGAGACTCAAGGGGTTGACATGTTTGGTCACATGGTGTACTTAATTTGGTTTTTAGTTTGCTTGGGAGAGACCTAAGGGGGGAGGGGGATTATTCAAATAAAGCAGAATAATATTCTAGGATTTAGACTTTTAGTTGAATTAAACATCTCATGCTCACTTAGATAATGTTGAGATTTAGTAGAAAAATATATGTTTCCTTGTAAATTGTTTTTTTTACAAGTTATTTGTTTCATTTTTGTCCAACTGCTGTGTGCGGACGGATGCTTTTATGTCAATCACCTGCATTTGATTCATCCTTGAATAGGTTTTTTTTTTTTTTTTTTTTGGTGGAAAGGCCCAAAAAGGCAATTTTTATATCATCAGACTATCTTTGTACATGAGTGGAGGAGTGCTCAAAATACTCAGCCTCCAGTTGCTGTATACATTGAACAAAAGAAGAAAAAAAAGGCGCCATCAATCGCCTAAACCATTCTTCGCGCTTCACATTACTAGTTGCAAAACTTTGTTGTCGTCGGGCTAACCTCGCAAGACATTCCGGACCTCGCACTGAGCGCCTATCAGCTTTTATAAACGTAGTGCTTATCGTACTACTTACAAAATCCCTTATGTGCTGAATTTGCTGTAAAACCTGTGGAGGCCCAGTACCATTACTATTCAATATATCAACTAAGCATTGAGAGTCAGTAAATACCATGACATTCTTATACCCCCTCATGCATGCACTTCTAAGGCCAAGAAGAATAGCTTCAACCTCCATATGTATAGGGGTAGCCCATGGCCACGACCGAAACCCAGCATCTAAAATACAATCTTTTCTGAGAAGAACAAATGCTGCTCCTCCTGCCCTTGTTGTTAGATCCATGCTACCATCAGCAAATACATATACCAACTCTGATGAGTCAGCCATTGAAACTGATCCTTGTAGCTGGTACCTAATTGTTTCATTTAGTCTGAATTTTCTATCTATGATGAATTCCTCCTTTGCCAAATGTGTCATACATTCTTCCGTATGAGATAATGCCCAACTTGCCGTGACCCAGGGATGCCTCCTCTTTTGTTGGAATACCACCCCATTTCTTGCTCTCCATACATGCCATATGACAGCCACAAATATAACAATTCGGAGTAAACTATTGACAGTTTGATTGTCCAGTAAAGATTGTATTAGTCCATCCCATTGTAGGGAGGTAGAAACTTGCATAACAGGGCGTAGGCAACTTGGGAGGTGACTCCAAACCTCAGCAGTGTATGAACATTCCAAGAACAAATGGTGAGATGTCTCTATAGGAGCAACACACATAGGACAGCTAACATCCATATGACATCCCCACGCATCCAATAGCTCTCTCGTCGGAAGACGATTCCACATTAATTTTGTGAAAGAAATTTTCGCACTTCTCTCTACTCACACCTTGAAGGAGGCCCTTAATTTTTCAGTTACTAAATTGTTTGTGGGTCTGTAGATGATCAAACTTTAGGGACTGGTCAGAAAAAAAATAATGTTTATTCATTGGCTCTCAAAATTTTTGTTGTCTTTGCATGTAATCTTCCTCAATGTATTAATTTCTCAACAATCTGACATAATTTTGTGTTGTTTCATTGAGAAAACCTTCTATAAACTAATAATAGAATGATGTTGTTGCAGGCTTAGGGTTGGATGGAGTGGAAAGAAGGAAACTTAGCCACAGCCAGAGAACTCTATCAAAATTCATCCATTATTTCATCCAGTGAAAGTTGAGGTGTTGATTTTTATGGATTTTGTTTTTGGTATTGTTTGGTGGAGTTGGGGGACTTTGATTAAAAAAAAAAAAAATTGTTAGATTTCTGTGGTTTGCTTATCAATGTTTGTTCTTTCTAATGGGATAATGAATTAAGAGCTTAAATTTTTGGGATTTCACAACACTGCATGCCTGGTTGCATATCTACATTAACAAGCAGTCTCTGTAAAATACCTATAGTTACATCTTTTGGCTTTATGAATGCCAATACTTTGGTTTTTAATATTTTTGTGTGCCTTTAATATGAATATGTTTGAAATGAAGGTTGGAATTCTGTTGATGCTATAATGAATTCAGAGTGGTTGATTTATTTATCCTCTTTTGATTTACTATTTTATATTTGTGGATGCGCAAATTGAAAATATAGCTGCATATTTTATTCGTAGTTGTGTTATCATGGAAACTATTTATATTCAAACAATGCATTATTGTTTGTCCTTCTGCATTGTTCTAGTTTTGACTTAGTTCCTTTGTTGCATTATTGATCAATGGTTTACTTTGTTTAAATGATACACTGTTGTAGTAGTGTCAATTAGACTTCTCTAAAAGAAGGTGATGTAGTGTGGGACATCATTATTATACTTCTCTTCGCCGCTTTATCAATAGCATTGTTAATGAGGTTCAGTTCTTGTAATAACCACAAATTTGCCTGTTTCAATTAATGCAAGAAATGTGCATTATAGTCACCACCAGCTCCATAGGCATGAGAAGGGCCAGCCTCAATGTAATAGAAACCTGGGTCTCTTTGCATAGGGCCTGATGAAAAGTTAACGTGCACTTTTGCACCTTTTTTTTCCCGTTGTTGGCTGTTGCCTCTTTAGTCACACTTTCTACAAAATTTGTGCTATTGAATGACACAGAACCTTATCTAGAGATTGTGATCATCTTTGTCATTCATTAGGAATGTAAAATGTCCACATCTTACCACAACTTGTATGTGCAAAAAGGAAAAAGAAAAGCATGAAACTCAGGAATTCATTTAATCATGTCAAACCATAAAAAATTAAGCAGCTCAATTGTAATCAGTTTCTATGCACTTAAAATGTCTACATTGTTTCACCCTCACAGATTTGCATCAATTGGTAGTGTGATGATTCTAACATTCATTGTGATCTCCCTAACTTCTTTCACTGCTTGATACCTCTTCATATTGACTGCAATAAACATCATCTATCTTCCAAATCCACAATAAACCAATAAAACAAATAGAGGCCCCTCCAACAACACAAAGCACAAATTACCTATGCAATCACAACATGCACAAGAACAGGGTTGAACATAAAAGGTAATCAGATTTATAATTTTCCACAGATCAACAAAAAAAAAGCCATTTAAATATATAATAGATAACTATGTTTTACAGGCATCAATAAATCTAACAAGTTAATTTGGTTGGAATTGCTTGTCTTAGCTGTTCCTCTTCATTGAAGGACATCAACTACATCCATATTACTCCCATTAAAACCTATACACTCCCAAAATTTAGCATTGATACTCAAAAACTGAAACAACCATCATTTCAAAAAAAAAAAAAAAAATATCTTGAAACAAGCAAACCCTTCTTTACTGAAATGTCAGCACCAATACATCTCTAAGCCTTCTTAAACACTGACCTGGAAATAAAACAATAACCAACATATTACTAATAGAGCAAAATCAATATAACTTATAAAAAAACAATTTACAAGGAAACATATATTTTTCTACTAAATCCCAACATTATCTAAGTGAACATGAGGTGTTTAATTCAACTAAAAGTCTAAATCCTAGAATATTATTCTGCTTTATTTGAATAATCCCCCTCCCCCCTTAGGTCTCTCCCAAGCAAACTAAAAACCAAATTAAGTACACCATGTGACCAAACATGTCAACCCTTTAAGTCTCTCCCAAGCAAAAAAAAAAAAAAAATGAAGTTAGCTGCAGTGAAGTTGTTTAAACTGTAGTGTTTATTAATGGCCCAGAACAAGCTAACATAAAAAAAAAATTCAACTACTGGATAAAAACTATCACAAAATACATTAAACATCATCAGCAAAAATTTAGATCTATATGTCATTAATGGTAAACTAATATGAAACAATACTGGCATTTGTTTTCTAGATTTTTGCAAACTCAAAAAAAAAAAAAAACTAACTGATTTCAGCATCTGGATATACAATCATAATTTCCCCCATGAAAAGGAAACAAAAAAAGCCTTAAACCTTTAACACTTACATATTTACAAACCCTAAATAAATTATGAAAGCCCTAGCTAATCAAACAAAATAAAAAATGAAACAAAAAAATCCTAAATAATCAGAACATGGAAAAGAAATACATACAATAGATATTAACACGAGGTAGACGATGCTAGGGCGTCGACGATGCCGAGACAGGGATGATACCGAGACGGGAGCGACGCGGGGGGACGAGGTGCCGAACGCAGGGGGACGGCGTGAGGAGGAGTGTCGCCAACGTCATCGTGAGGAGGGGAGTGCCGACGCCAACGTGAGGCCGTCCGATTTGGGGGTGGAAAAAAATCGAGAGAGAGAGAGGGAACCAGAGAGGGTCGAAGGGGTGAAAAAAAATCGAGAGAGAGAGAGAAGGAATCAGAGTGGGTAGGAGGGGGTTATTTTAGGGAGGGTATAATGGGTATATTTGATTTTGTTTTTTTTAATCGGTCAACTGGTTTGGTTTTGATTTTGAATCGCACTCGTACATTCGGTGGAAATCGAATCTGACGCACGGGATCGTGTCGCGCACGTCGTCTGTCTCGCGCACGTCCCGCATAATATCAATATATATATATATATATATATATATATATATATATATATATATATATATATATATATATATGTCGATGATAATATGCGGCGTCCCGCACGGTGCGGGAACGACGTCGTTCGTCCGATCGCGGGTCCATCGCATCCAACGGTCGATGTGAATCACACCCGACCGTCCGATGCGATGGACCCGCGATGGACCCGTGATCGACGGCCCGTGGTCGTTCGCGCACGTTCCCGCATCGCGCACCGTATCATTCCTCTATATATATATATATATATATATATATATATATATATATATATATACGGGGCGATTACATGCGGCGAACGGCAGGTGCGGCGGCGACGTGGGCCGTTCGATCGCGGGTTCATCGCATCCAACGGTCGACGTGAATCGCACCCGACCGTCCGATGCGATGGACCCGTGATCGACGGCCCACGATCGACGCCGCACCTGCCGTTCGCCGCAGGTAATCGGCCCTCTATATATATATATATATATCGTATTATGTGATTTCAACTAAACGTCACTAATGTGGTGACTGCAAAAACACAAAGCTGCAAAAATTGGTGAGTGCATCAATGCCCTTCTCCTAATGGGAACTTTGACCCTCAATTTTTTTTTATCGTCCAAAATATAATCCTATATACTTCATTAGAAATCTAATGACATCGTTAAATTTTTCTTATACTTATTAAAAATAAATTCATTTGACTCAAAATAGAGTAATATATACTTTTTATTAAAGTATATACCTTATTAAATTATGTTTACTATTTAAAAAAAAATAACAAGTGTGGCATGAATTTTGTACTGTAAAAATGACTAGTCTAACTTGGCCTACTGGGGCTTAATAAAGTAATTCCACTTCAGGCCCATGCAATCTTCCCTACCAATATCATGACGAAAATGTTACACTCATCTATGTTTCCAACCCCAAATGCAGTTCACATTCTTTTTTATTTTTTTTTTGAAATTACTTTTATAAAATATGAAATATATATTCTAATTGAAGGTAGTGTTTAACTTCAATAAGTGTAGTTGGATCGGAGGTCCTCCTTCAAGTGAAGATCCGGGTTGTTGCACCTGAGATCATGCATTAAGAAAACCTGAGACACCAGAGTGTTGTCGACCAAATGGATTTCGACGCTCAAGTCAGTGAAGTGAATGAAGAAGAAGAAGATGACTCTATCAACCAGAAGACTAAGATATTGTTTTAGTGTTTATTTGTGTCTCCCATCTCCTCCTTCTCTTGCCTTTTTTATTGAGTGGGTAGCCACGTCATTTTTCATCTAAATGTCTCTCTGTCTCGATTAGAATTTTCTAACATGGAAGATTTCACTAAGTACAACACTGAGAGTTTATTATGATGTCGTGGTCACGTGGCGTAGCCTTATTGGCCATAACCGTGACTGCGACGAGTGTATCAACAACACCTATTAGGCCCATTAAGAAAAACTCGGTCCAAAAAAACTCAAGCTTTGTTACACTCAATAATTTTTACATTCACAAATGCAGCCTTATATATCTCATTAACCCTCTCTACTCACTAATCGAGGTATATACCTCATTAATTTTTTTATATTTTTTTAATAAATTATATCATTCATTTCATTTAAAATACATATTTTACATTTTATAAATATACAAACATCATGATGTATAAATGTTATTTAAAAGGGAAAAATCCATATAACTCCCTGAATTTTTTTAAAGTCTATATAATCCCCTGAAAACAGTTATGTAAATCCAAATAGCCTTATGTGTTAAATTTTCATTAACAAATAATGATTATTATGTGAATATTGTCTAATTAACTTAGTTGAAAACATGGTATACCAAAACTGTCCAACAATGTATTAAAAATCCAAAAACTTCTGTAAATGACAATTTTATGTCTCCAGATAGAGTTTTATAGACTATCCAACAGTGTAAAATTGTTATTTAAAAAGGATTTTTATATTTTTAACATATCGTATGAGATTTATCATAATGTATTTTATCATAATATTTGTAGAATATTTTTTATCTGTCAACGAAAGTTTACTCTATGAGTTATTTAGATTTACATAAATTTTTTGAGAGATTATATGAACTTTAAAAAAAATCAGGAGTTATATGGATTTCAGACAGTTACGAGGGTTATTTGGATTTTTCCCTATTAAAAAAAATAAAATATAATACATCTACGGATATTATTCGCTCCAGATAGCTATATTGGAATAGATAGCATTGAGTTATTCGCTCCTGATAGCTATATTGGGATAGATAATAATCTAGGTTGAATAAGCAAATTTTGGTTTGATTGTATTTTCTGTTATTCTCATTGGGAAAAAGTAAAAATGATTTTTTTGTTGTTTAGCTCACCTTGGATAAAGTGATGATAAATGGTTGATAAGGGATGAATAAGATTTTATGACTTTTTAATTGATAACTATACCCTCTGAGAATAGTGTGAGAGATGTATGATTGATTTGATAGATTTGATAGTTTTAGAATATGAGACTGTTAGGTGAAATAAATTTTTTAAAATGACAGAGAAGGGTATTTTTATCCATTGGTATAGATAAACCCTGATAAGCAATTCTAACATTTTCTGAGAATAATTATCAAACCTTATACTAGTTTATCCAGACATAACTATCGGGATTTATTCTATTAAAACAAATATATTTTTTAAGTTATTCTTGTGTATTCTTTCTTATTCTTGCCTTATGTTCTACGCTAGAATCCGGCCCAAGTCAAAGACGAACCCCAATTATTCTACACGTGTCACTCTCTGAAAACTCATGGTCTCTCCTGCGTCCACGTGTCTTCCTTTCCTACCACTAACCTCCAACTTTGAAAATCTGAAACCATGGGCACTTTCAAAAGCCCCAAAAGACTGTTTTATATGTTTGTGAATCACCAGTTCTTTATCCAGTTCTTTGTTTTCTTTAACACCAAACCCCTGTAAGAGTTGATTTTTTTTTGGGAGGAAAAAAAGAGAGAAGGAATGGAAGATCCTATCAGAGAAAGGCAAGGGAAAGGAACAGAGGACCTTAAGGGGTCTAAAGGAAGGCTATCTGATGATATAATGCCTCATATTCTCAACTTGTGAGTTTTTATATATATATATAAAAATGATATTCATTGGATTATTGAAGATTATGTTATTGGGTCATTGATGTTTTTGTACCTTCTTTCATGAGATTGTTGATTGTTCATTTTTATTTTATTTGGGTGTTTGTTATTAATATGATTTTGTGTAATTGTTAATATTAGCCTTAATTTATGTCATATTTGTTATCGGGATTTTTGTTATAGAAGTTTTTTTTTATTAAATTCAATTATCATGCTTATATATAGTCCAATTTAGTAGGACTATATTTGAAGGGATTTTGAGGAAGTCAGAATTTGAAAAATGTTAGTTTTAAATAATTTTCATTAGAGAAGGGGGGCTTTTGATAAATATTATTGGGACTATTTATAGATTTGATTTGTATTGAAGGTAGTTTGTAAAATTCAATTTATGTAAAGGGTAAATTAGAATTGCGACTAAGAGCTTATTTGATGAATTGGAATTTGTATATAGGATCAATAGCAATTATGTTTGGCGAATCTGTTAAATATCTATTAGCTGAAGGATCAAAATGTAATTTTCCTCTATACATTGAGAGCTATAATATTTTTTTATGAATATCTTTTGGATCATGGAAGATTTTTTTTTGAGTATTGATTTTCATACCTCATTCTTGAATTATTAAGGATAATTTATGATCATATCTCAATTAGACTCCATGAATTGGTGACAAATTCCTCAATTGAGACCAAATAGTGGGAAGAAAACATAATCTATGCTTTGATCCACACCCTAATAATATGAAATGCAGCTATGCCTCTCTAACTTTTGATGGAGTACTTAATTGTTGTTGTTATAGATATGCTTCGCGTGCCACGCCAAAGGACTTTGAAATCTATGCACCAAATGCCACATTTGAAGATCCGCTTATGCGTGCCCATGGGTAAGTCATGCACATGTAATTCATGGACCATAAATTATGGGATCTGAATCTGTTGACTGTTGAACATAGAATGAGAATCATTATATGATGACCAATGAGAAAGCATCACATGGGTTTCACAAACCATTTTAATGAGAACATTCTCACTTCAATTGAGATTTACGAGCAACCACACATGTTCACCTTAAATAATTTTGTGACATATATAGAGCACACACTTGTCAGTCCACACATGAATTTTTTGAGTCTTCAGCACTGAGGATGTCATTAGTTCGATTGGTTTTAACTGATTCTCTTTTAATTCTTCACTTGCAGGGTGAAACAAATTAAATCATCATTCTACAGTGTCGCCAAGGTTTGAAAATCGTCCCATTTCTTTAGTTTTACCCCTTCTTGACTATTGGGCCATTCTATTCATTGATGTATTAGACTTCTATAAATTAATGGATAATGTTAGGGACAATTCTGCTTATAGCCTCACATGTAGTCAT
Source organism: Acorus calamus (assembly GCA_030737845.1). Classification (NCBI taxonomy): domain Eukaryota; kingdom Viridiplantae; phylum Streptophyta; class Magnoliopsida; order Acorales; family Acoraceae; genus Acorus; species Acorus calamus. The sequence goes on from CM060870.1 coordinate 27,057,339, forward strand.
CACATGCTTTGATTTTCTAAAAGTTGTATATTGTATAACGAATAAATCATATACTATAAAAAAGAAGTGAAATATATAATCGAATGAACTAAATTCACTTATTGAAAATTTGAAAAAAAACATGTTTTGTTTAACAAAATATATAGCTCATTGGACAATGATCGAGATATATGGAATTACATGCGTAGTTGTAAGCGGGATTGTGAGGTGAAGTTCATAATCATATATAGTTCAATTAGAGATCCAAAAACTTCTCCATCCCCTTTAATTCCATGATGTAAGATCTATTTTGAAGAATTCCAGGTATTCAGCGAATCCAGGATTGTGGATTACAGCATTGAAGAAAAATGGATAGCACCAGGGGTGGGAGAGGTTGGACATCCTTGCTACAAAATTCCAAAACATAGTTTTGGTTTAATGTTGTACTAAGTTCATGTCATGTGAAATTCTTCATTTTTTTGTTCAGATATTGATAGACAACAAGCAACACTACAAGCTCCTAGGCAAAGATATAGATCTCACGACGCTCATCACGCTACAAATCGAGGGTGGCAAGGTTACACGCCACGAGGATTGGTAATACAGTGCATTAGATAAATTTTTAGAAAGCAAAGTTTAAATTATGGATCATTATCATGATTTGAAATGAGATATACATGTACCTCCTCAAGTATGTGATTTTGTGTTCACTATTCATTATATTATATGTACTTCATTTGAGGGCTAACCCTAGGCGAACTCTTACGCAAAACAGAAAAATTTGATGAATATCTACATAATTTTATTTGATAACAAAAAAAAAAAAAAAATCTGTCTAGCCTGCTTATGGTCAAGGTCTACCTTCTTGCTTCAAATTTATAACACATTAATACTATTTTAAATTTTGATTTCCACACTACGTCGTATTTATTGGATGGTTAACAAGAATTCTCTGTGTGTGAAACAGGTGGCACAAGAAACCATTGCGGAACAGAGAGACGGTCCGGCTACCGCTGTTGGGGAGGCTGGCGGAGATTACTCGTCGCGGTTCCATGTTCATGACGCATGCTCTCATGGGGTTCGGAAAGGATCCAACAACATCCACTTCTTAGAGAGACTGGAGGGGCAATGCATGTATCTCTATTTTAAGCCTGGAAACATATATGAATTTGATATGATGTGGTTGTTCTATTATACATACAGCTTCAATAAGAGACCGCACAATTGAGTTTAATAGAACAGTTGGGGTTAAGAAATTTTTTTTTTGGTGGTCGGTAGACTTTGTATTCATAGCAGATCATATCATCTCCATATATTAAATTGGGAAAGGCTGCTATGTAGTTCCTAAATTCTTACCCTCATTTGTTGTGTGATATAAAGTTATTCGCTTCATTGGCTGTATTGGGATAAAAATAACAAAAGATAATAATTCATGTAGAATAAATAAATTTTTATTTGATTTTTTTTTGTTATACCCCCGCGAAACGTAAAAAGTGGTATTTTTGTTGTTCGGTTCATTTTATCTTTGAATAAAGTGATAATAAATTGTGAATAAAAATTTATTATTTTTTAAATAACAACTGTATCTCTTGCTTAAATTTTTTGTGTTTAGAAATAAGTGTGAAGCTGTGTGACATGATAGATGTAGTGTTTTTTGAAATGTGTGTGAGATTATTAACTGATATAATTTTTTAAAAATAACAAAAAAATTAATTTTATCTATGTCAAATTTTATTATTTGACATAGGTAAACTCTGATAAACAATTCCAACACCCTCTAGAAAAGTTATCCGATCATATCCTAATTATCCAAGAATAGCTATCAAAAGTTATTCTTCTAAAACAAACATCATTTTTTTTTCTTTATTATTTTGTATTCCATCGTATTCCAGTTTATACTTCAACCCAAACATATGGTTAAAAACTGGTCTAAAGATTTTCAATTACTTGAACATAAAAACTCAGAGCACACAATGGGTCGAAGACCCATAAAACCAACTCTCAAAGAAATTAAACCTTTTTTTTTCTTTCTTTTCCTGCAGACACAAGGATGAGAGAATTGTTTACTCAAGACTTGGGCTGCATGCTGTGATGGTGAAAACACAGGAATATGTCAAGTCATGCAATTAATTTTTGCTTGTCACACATCTTGAATTTGTTAAGTATATGTTTATGTGATGTAATTGAAATGAAATACATACTTAGGGTCTGTTTGGATATGAGTTTTGATAGATTCTATATTTGAAAAGTTGAAAATTTTAAAACTTATATCCAAACACATTTTTAGCTTTTAGTTTTTCAAACCACAATCTTCATTTTTAGGTCAAAAAATCTTGCGATTGAAAATATAATAAAACATAGCTTTTAAAAAATTGAGTTTAAAACATAAGATTTTAAGAATCTCAGAGTTTCAAACTTACATCCAAACGCACCCTTAGAGCATCTTTAATCCTACACCCATATGTGTATCTAAATTTAAATTTAAATAAAAATCATTCAAAAATATCTCTAACTATTTATTTATACTCATATCAAATCAGTTTTTTTTCAAACATTTATCCAAATTTTTAAAGGTTATTTTTTCATTTAATTCCACATTTTGTAAAAATTCGAGTAAAATACAAAGTAATAGTTGAAAATACACCATATCAAATGATATTTTTACTCAAAATTTTAGTAAAATTTGAGTGAGGGCCGGAGATAGCCTTATTTAATGAATTATCTATATATATTTGTAAGCTAACAAAGTAGAGTATAATTATTTCTCTTGTAAGCTATTCCGGCCTAAATAATTATTTATATAGCTTATTCATTTGAAAGCTATATCAAGATTGATAACAATCAATGCAGAATAAGTAATTTTTTGTTTGATTGATTTTTATGTTTTTCTTATTTGAAAATTTAAAAGCAATATTTTTGTTAATACATAAATAATGCAAGTACATAAGAATCAAAATAAATATAATGATAAATATATTAAATTATTAATACGTTAATGCAATTATGTATTTTGTTTTATTTTTTCTCTGTTCCTCTCATATTTCATTCAAACATTGTTTATTTTATTATTTTTAATGAAATAGATATGCTACAATATATCTATAAAAAAAAAATTATGCATATAAAATATATATAGATTATAAAATAAGGCCAACTTGACCGGGCAATCAAAAGCATAACAATACTGCTTAAACCAAATCACCAAAAAGCCCAATCACATTAAACCCACCGCAGAATCTCAAGAACATCACAAAAACCTTGTCTTGAGATTCGTGTAAATTTGAAACTATACAATTCATGAATAAAACTGCATATAAAATAATACCGTACCAAATGATTAATTATTCGGTTCGATTCATAGGCCAGTGCAGACTGCATCCTGACTCAGGACGATGACTTCCCTTCGAGTCCTCCGTCGTCGGAGGCAGCCAACTGCGACGGAGAAGACGAAGGAGTGCTGAACGGTGGAGACGCGCACGGCGTCGAGAAGGGCGTCTCCTCCTCCGCCTCCATCGGCTCCGGCTCCGGCTCCGGCATCGGACCATCGCCGCCGGCGGCGGCGTCTTCCTTACGGAAGAGGAAGTAGAGGAGGAGCTCCTTGGAGGGCGGGCTCCGGTAGGGGTCCCATGCGACGGCGGACTCAGGGTCGCCGGCGATGGAGGAGGTGGCGGTGAAGCGGAGGTGGAAGCGGCGGCGGTAGCAGAGGACGTCGAAGAGGGCGGCGGAGATGAAGAGGAGGGAGAGGAGGAAGAACACGATGAGGACGAGATTTAAGGTTGTTATGGCCGCCATGAATGAAACGTATGAATTGTTGTTGTTGTTGTTTTGTTTTGGTTTAGTTTGGTTTGTTATGTGTGTTTAAAATTAGAGGATGAGAGGGGTTGTGATAGAAGGGAAGGGAAGTGTTGGTTGGTTTGTTAGGACAGATAAATGAGTTATTCTAGCCCCCCTGTTTAGATACAAAATAAGTCATGGAATAAAGAACAGAGATTTTTTTTTGGTGTTTAGATAAAGTGAATAACATGAGATAATATATGACAGAAGGTATAAAATGATATATGGATTATAACCAACAACTTTTAGAATTAAAGTTATTGCAGGTTATTTCACCCATAGAATATGTGAGTTCATTGTCAAATCAATTATCATCATTTTTTCATTTTTTTATAAATCGTTATCCGTATTTTATTTACATTATATCCAAATAAATTTTTTTTATTATTATATTTCTCAACAAGAATAATTTAAAATACACCCAAACAAAAAATCATTTATTCCACTGCTATACTCACTTATGCTAATATAAATGTATGCCCCGGAATAAGTTTTATTTTGTATTCAAATATAGGCCTAAGGTTTATGACTATTTTGTATATATAAGAAATAAGTGACTTTTTATTTGATTGTATTTTTAATTATTTTTATTGAAAAATGTAATAATTAATTTTTTATTATTTGGTTAAATATGGATAAATTGTGAATAAAATGTGAATTAGGTGTGAATAAGGATTTATAAAAGGTAAAAAAAAATGATTTGTGAGCTCCTTAGTTTATAAGAGGTAATGATAATTGATTTAACAGTTCAAATAAACTGGTATAAAATGATATATGGATTCAACTAACAACTGTTGGAATTAAAGTTATTATAGGTTATTCCACCCAAAGAATATGTTGGTCCACTGTCAAATCAACTGTTATCATTTTTTTTTATAAATCTTTATCTATATTTTATTCACATTTTATTCAAATAACAAAAGCTTTATTATTATGTTTTCCAACGAAAATAATTCAAAACACAACTAAACATAAAATCACTTATTTCACTATTATATCCACTTATACTGGTATAAATGTATACTCCAAAATAAGTCTTATTCTCTATTCAAGTATGGGTTTAGGGTTTATGACTATTTTGTATATAGAAATAAGTGACTTTTTATTTGATAATTTTTTTTAATTATTTTTGTTGGGAAATGTAATAATAATTTTTTTATTTTTTTGTTAAACATAGATAAATTGTGAATTATGTGTGGATAATGATTTATAAAAGGTAAAAATGATTTGACATGTAATGATAGTTGATTTTTATATCATTTTATAATAGTTAATTCTGACATACAGATTCTCATTTATTTTAACATTCTAAACACCCATTTTATCAGTTATCACAGTTCCACCTTATTTCTATTTATTCCACCCCAAATTCCCCAACCAAACATGGGTTAGAGGTCTATTTGGATAATGACATGAATTATTATAGGATGAATGATTGTTTCAGTATAGAAATCATTTTTTTAAATATTTTTTAGCCGTTTTAGTTGAGAAATGTAATATTTAAGTTATTTTTGTTTTATTGCTTATAAATAAGTTGTGATTAAAATGTAAATAAGATGTTAACTCTCCTTATATACTAGGGTGTCATTTGGATAAAAATATAAGTTATTTTGAGACTTATATCTATTCTATGAATAAATGATTATACCAGTGAAATATGTAGAGCTGCAACTTAAGTCGAGTTCAACCCGAACCCAGCGGGTTGAATCTGATTTTTACATGGGTTGAGTTGTAAAATCCCGATTCAAATTTAGGTTGACCAATTCAGATTGAGTCAGAAATTGAGTTGGATTCTAGTTGTAACATAGACAACTCGATTCAACCCAAACTCGTAATATACACCTATGTGCTATTCTAAATAACCATAAGCCATTAATACTTGATTTTTACTATAAATCTTTACCTTTAGATCGCAATATAATTACTTTTAGTGGACTTGTATTGTTTTAGTAGGTGATTAAAATTTATGAAATATTTGTATTTTTAAAAAAAATTAAGCTTAAAAATTGGGTTCCGCGAATTGGATCGGATTACCACAAGTTGGGTTCGGGTTAGAATCATCATGTTGAAATTCGGATTAGGTCGAGTTATAATTGAATACCTTAAACTTCGGGTTGGATTCATGTTAGGGTTAACCTGAACCCAACCCGTTTGAGATGCAACCCTAAAAATAGGTGATTTCTTTTCTGTTTGTTTTATAATTAATAAAACATACTACCGGGAACATTACCCTTCACTAATAAAATCGACTAATATAAGATTTTTAAATAATGAGATTTATCAAAATAATAAATTAACCAAAATGACAAATTATAATAAAAAAATTGACCTTTGATAATTGAATGAAGGGTTTTTGAAATATGATCACTATATTATCATAAAATTAAATTACAGTACAAGTTCATAAAATAATGAAATATAATTAATTAATTGATGAACCATTTTTTTTAGCCAGCCAAATCAACTATTCAAAAATCATGGACCTGTGTGTATCTTTTTCTACGTGGAAAAACCCTATAGGCTTGGCTTGTGGACATTCATGCCCAGTTGAATCTGTAGGCCTTTGTTGGCCTAGTCTGTAATAGTACAAATATGGTGGGACCTTGTAGCCCTCATAGGCCTTTGTTACAAAAAAAAAAAAATAAAATAAATCTAACTATTCAAAATCTTTATTTGAACCATTGCAGTCATTACACTATATTCAGTTTGACTAATTTGGTCTAAGATGTGTTAAGTAACCATGAACCTTAATTAATACTTAATTATTATAAAATATTAATGTAAAAATTATTTTTTTGCAAATTTATAACACCATTAATACATAGATAATGCAAGTATGTCAGCATCAAAATAAATATAATGATAAATATACTAATAGGTCAATGCAATTATGCATACAAAATATATATATTTATAGATTTTAAAATAAGCACAACTTGACATCAAACAAAAATTACAAAAAAGTCCAATCACATCAAACGCACCCCGCACGAATCTCACGAACATCACAAAAAGACGAAGACCCCGTCTCGAGATTCGTGCGAATTACACCATGCATGACGTCAGAGAGACGAAAAGACGGCCGCGACGACTACGGCGACGACCACGACGACGACTTTCCTTCACGTCCGCCGTCGTCTGCGGCGGCGAACCGCGGCGGAGACGACGAAGGCGTCAGGAACGACGGAGAAGCGCACGGCGTCGAGAACGGCGTCTCCTCCTCCTCTGCGTCAATCGGCGCCGGCGCCGGCAGACTCCTACGGGCGAAGTCGAAAGAGAAGTCGTCCATACCCACATCGACTACCACGTCCGCCTCCGGCGATGTTCCGTTGCCGGATACGGCGTCGGAGGTCGGAGGGGGGAGGGAGAGGGTGCCGTTTGCGGCGGAGGGGTCGTCTTTGTGAAAGAGGAAGTAGAGGATGAGCTCTTTCGAGGAGGAGTTCCGATAGGGGTCCCATCCGACGGTGAACTCTGGGTCGCCGGCGGTGGAGGAGGTGGCAGCGGAGGCGGCGGCGAAGTGGAGGTTGTATCGGCGGCGGTAGCAGAGGACGTAGAGGAGGGTGGCGGAGATGAGGAGGAGGAAGAGGAGGAAGAACACGATGAGGGTGAGACTTAAGGTTGTTATGGCCGCCATGACTGACCTCGAATGAATTGTTTTTGTTTTGTTTTGTTTTGTTTGGTTTTGTCTCTTTGGAATTAAGAGGATGAGAGAGAGTGAAGATTAGTTTGTTGGAAAGTGGATAACTGATATTAAAGGTCTGACGGTTTCGTTAGACTTTTAGGCTCATATTTAATTTGATAATAGACATAAAATAAATTGAAATTAGTTGAAATTTAAATGGTTAGAATAAATGAAAATTTATATGTTAAAATTAATTATTATAAAATGATATATAGATTCCAATCAACTCATGTAATTAAGTTATTTCAAAAATTTAACTAAAAAAACTATTTGTCTACAGTCAAATCAACAATTATCACTTCTTATAAACCAACTGCATCATTGTTTCATCTTTTATAAATCTTATATATACCTTATTTACATTTATCCAAATAATATAAATTTATTATTATGTTTTTTTGATGAGAATAATCTAAAACACAATTAAACAAAAAAATCTTTTTATATTTATTTATACTAATACAGTTATAAACCTCAGGATAACTAAATTCTTGGACCAAACATTGGCCTGATTGTGATTGGATTGTGACGTGGCTGATGATTATGGATGTGTTTTTTTCCCCTCTATAAAATCGGACGGTGGTAATTGGTGATGCTTCCTCCAAGCTTTTAAAATTAGTAATCCAACGGTCTGTATAAATTTGATATAATGTTGAATTAATTAGTAAGATAAAACTTGGTAATTATTAGTTTATCCATGTTGATGGATAACTTTTATATCATTTAAAAAAATTATCTTATCAAATACTCTTATATTCATCTTAAGAATAACGGTACATCTATCATATCATAGATATATTCATAATTTTTATTTTAAAAAATAATTATCTTTCTTTTATACATCATTTATTCTCACTTTAATGAATCAAATAATAAAAAATCATTTTTATTTGATACTTTGATTGAAAATAACAGAAAAAATCAAACAAAAAATCATTTATTTTATATTGATAGTTATCTATATCATAATAGATATTAGTGACAAATAAAATGAGACATGAACCGTAGTAATAACAAATTTCGAATCAACAAAGTACCCTATTTAAAATTTTAATTGTTTTAAATTTACAACAAAATTATCAATCTAATCGCATATTCTAAAAAATTGATTAACTATGAAAATCTCACCTGATATCAATGCATCTATAATTTTTAAATAGAGATTCCGTTTGAAAATAAGTTTACAGGAAATCGATTTTCACGAATAATGAAAAAATTAGCTTTTAGATATTTATTTTTAAAAATATATTAACAGTTTTTAATTAAATTATAATTTTTTTCTATTTGGAACTCGGCTTTATATTAACCCATAAACTTTTCAAACTTGTTTCAAATCGGCACATGACATAAATTTAAAGGAAAAAAATACACAGTCTCCACTGCAGCCCCAATTGCAGTCCATCATATTTTTATTTTTTTTTTAAAAATCATACATTTACCTTTTGAAATGAATGTTGTTATATGAAATGAATTTTATACTGATATACATTAGTATATTTTTTCATAATAAAATAAAATAAAATTGAATAATATATTATAATAAAATTTATACATTATGATAGTGAAATAAATATTATATTATCATAGTGTGCTAGTGCAATAAAATAAACCACAAAAAGTTCGTGTATGAGAAGTGAAATTTAAATTATAAAAACTAATTATCAATCCAGTTTCTGAAATCACATCAGATGATGTATGTCATCTTATCCTAACTTATTATTATATTCTCCCACGCAACACATAAGACAAAATATAAAACTTATTCCAACCAAAAGTCCTTCTCGAGGAAGACCATTAATTTTAAATTAGTTTTAAATTTTGCATTCCCATTGAAGTTCTGGAACTCCAAATTAAAATTATTATTATTTTAATATTGGTACACTAAATCAATTTTATAGTTATAAGTATAATTTTAAAGTGACGTGATTATGTGCGATCGTGCACCCCGTTATGCGCCTCACACGTCGACCGTGCGATCGATGTTCTCGCGATCGAATGGTCCGTGTTTAAAACACGTTGACCGTGCGATCATCGAGAACATCGATCGCACGGTCGATGTGTGGGGTGCACGACGGGGTGCACGGTCGCACGACCACACCCCATCGCCTCCGTAATTTTTTAAATATCTCATTAGCATCTTCATAGGTATTAATGAGATATATATATCTCGTTTAGAATATTTTATAATTTTTTTTATAAATGATATCATTCAATTCACTAGAGTATACACATCTTTTACAAAAATACATATCTCATTAGATGAAATAAATGATTAAAAAATAAATAAAAATATGTGTACTTCATTTTGAACTATAAAATGAACTAGGGGCTAGCTAGTAAACAAGTTTAGGTAGCTTTTGAGTTTACATGAAGCTTTTTTCAAACCTGTTTTTTTTTTAAAATAGGGTCAAAAGCTGAATATAGATTTCTATAAAAAATTGTCTAAAATTTGAGTTTTCTGGAAGCTGTGGATAGACAATTTCCTACAAAATCAATTGTAAACTTAGTTTTAATTAAAATCAATTTTACAATCGCCCAACAAAAAACAATCTTAGTGTAACATTTTCCATTTTCTCATTTGTTAAGGTAGGGTCCTATGGAGGGTTAAACATTTTCCCTACACTCTCTCTAGAGGCCGGATCCAATTAGGATTATATCCGATCAGTTCGGTCAGTACTTAACTGCACACCCATTTAATCGAGCTGCACAACGTAAAATCGAACTGCACAACCAATTGTTGAGTATATTTTTACTCTTAGTGGATCTAATTGGCTATTGGAAAAAATATAAATTCCTAAGTATTATCAATATCAAATAGGAGAGTGTAATATATACCTAATAATTGGTTGTGTATACATTATGCAGTTCGATTAATTGGTGTCCAGTTCGGTACTGATCGAACTGACCGAATCTAATCAGCACTTTTGAAGTCCATTGTCATTAAAAAAGTATTATTTATTTAATTTAGAAAAATTAATTAGAGGTCACTGGGAACACCTCTGTAATAATAATAGTTCCCTAGACTGGGGCCGTTTTACAATAGGGCTTATTGAGATTAAAGCAATAAGTGTTTGGTTGGATGATAAATATGTCTCTAAACTTAAAATCTATTATATTTAGGTACAAGTTTTATGTTCTTACAAAAACAACATGTACACTATTATGCAGTATGAAACCAAAAAGGGGAAGTGTACCATGTTCTGGATGTTACATGTTTTATGTTTTATATTGTGTACACTGTTATACAGCATGTGTACACTGTTATAAATGTTACATGTTCTGTCTGTTACACGGTGTATTTTTTGTTAAATAATGTATAGCATTGTTATTCATATAGGGTTTGACAATGTGTACACTGTTATAAATGTTACATGTTCTGTCTGTTACACGGTATACACTGTTATTCTTTGAAAATTATGATGCAATGTGTACACTATTATACCTGTTACAGGTTATGTTTTACCCATCTCTCCTATAGTGTTAAATTATGTATTTCATTTAATTTAGTTGTTGTTGGTCTCACATCCTTATCCTAACCCCTTTGCCAAATTTTTGTTATTACTAATGTTTTTTTGGCTTGGTATTTGAATAGATTATGGGCATCTAAACAGTTCAGTATTTTGGCGTTCTTTTTCCTTGCTATATACCATAATCAAATATTCATCTTTGCACTCATTCACCATCAATTCTTGGGCTTTAACTTCATTTATTCAAGTAATTATAAGTGGATGGATGGATTATATGTAGTGGTTTCTAATTTGGAGATAAATTAGAGGTTGAACATACTTTCAAATTTATTTGTTTCAATCATAATAAATTGTGATAGATTTACCTTCATAACTTAGAATAAATTTTTAATTATTTTGAGATAGAAAATTGGAATTATCGACAAAATTAAATTTATCTATATCAATAAATTAAAGAGTCATGATACATAGGCCCCAAAATATAAGCTCCACTCACAAGCCCCATGAAGTGTCATCACCTTAATAGTTGGCTTGTTAATTTTTGAAAATGCGTAAAATGACAAAATACAGATATGCCATTCATTAAAAATAGATCTCATTAATCCAAATCCTCCTTTTTTCTCTTATTAATATTTCACATTAATTTGAATTTGTTTAATTTAAAATTTACCTATTTTAAAAAAATATATCTCTCTAAAATTTGCCTATTTTAAAATTTGAATTTTTAAAATTCTTATGAATTTTACTCTAAAACTTACCTAACTTACACAAAAATCACCTAAATTATTTTTCATCAAAATTACATCAAAATTTATCTAAAATACACCAAAATTACTTAAATAACACAAAAAAAACGTTCTAGTTTTTTTTAATAATTATAACTGTTATATAATGTAACAGTGTTGCATAAATGTAACAAATACAAATCACTATGTGTATGCGATTGAATGTTATATTACGAATGCAACAATAATATACATTTATGAATGTAACAGAATGCAACAGTGTTGCATAGATAATATTATATCATTCCAATATTGTTACATTTCAAATGTAAATACAAAAAATAATATACATATTTACAAGACTGTTACATTTCAAATGTAACAAAATAACAAAAACTGTGTATTGTTTAAATGTGTCTCTTTCGAATGAAATCGTAATATTCATTAACTGTTACATTTATAAATGTAACAGTATTAATCAATACACAGTTTCCACAATGTAAATACAACAAAATCATACCTGATCTTGCTTTTGATTTACTTCACATTCTCCGTCTCCAATGGCGACTTCACTTTTGTGGTTATCCCAGACAGTCGTCGTTTAAAGATAGGAAGCTCTCCGTCTGTCCTCTCTGTCAGTCTCAACGCTTCAAATATTAGAATCTCATCAAACGAAAATGTAATAGACACCTCTGCAACAGCAAAGAAAAATGACAAAATGTAACACTTCCACAGAATACACTTGTAGTATACTGTTACATTTCAGAATGTAACACCTATAAATTATTTACAAGTGTAAACAAAAATAAATCATTATGACTATGCAAATTACTGTTATATTTACAAATGTAAAAAAAGAGAGCAGATTTTGAAAATAATATTACATCATTATAAGACTGTTACATTTCAAATGTAACAGTCCCTCGAATCCTTCGCCAAGGCGACTGAGGCTTCCACAGTCGACAACGGTGTGTCACCGTCTCCGACACCGGCACCCACCGCTGCCACCGCGGACCTTCACAAGCTCTGCGACTGCGTTGAAGAGACCCCGCTTTAGAGCCCGGTTCGAATCTGACAAACACTTTTACATTTCATAAAAACATATCATATCAAAGTCTCAAACATAACACACTAATAATAACAATCACTCAGAATTGTTACATTTACATTTTAATCAACTTGAAATATAAACACAATATACATATCAATGTTAGTTTTAACAGAAAACACGCATCTGTAACATAATACACAAATCTGAAATGTAACATTAAACACATTAATCATTACAATGTAATGTTACATTTCTCATCCACCGAACCCCAACTTCACCATCTCCTCTCTCTCTCTCTCTCTCTCTCTCTCTCTCTCTCTCCCCTTCACATCAATCAATCCAAGAAACCCAATCAAGAAACATTCATGGCCGAATCAACGACGCCGCCACGTCCCCCTGCCCTTCGATACCGGTGCAACCAGTGCCACATGTTCTTCACCATCGAAGCCCAGCCGGACGACCCTCATGATGTCGTCATCTGCCCCGGTTGCGGCTCCCTGCTGTTTCAAGAGGAGAATAACATCCTCGTATATGCGATGTTCCTAGGGGTGAGGGAACCATTTTTTTGAATTCGATGTTGAGGTCTCTACAGGAGGTGGTGGTGACGGAGGAGGAAGTGGAGGTGAAGTAGCCGGTTTGCAAGGAGCGCGTGCGGGCGGAGGAGATGATGAGGAGGATGCCATGCAACCACGTGTTCCACGCGGAGTGCATCCTGACATGGCTCGGGTATCGGAACACGTACATTAACGATATGCTCTTACTTGTTCTTCGTAAACAAAATCAGTTGGTGTTGATGAAAAATGATGGGATTGAAGAAGAAAACAAAACGGGAGGATGAAGAATAATGAAGTTAGACACTGATCTTAATAATTAATAAAGAAGAATGATCACAAAAAAATCGATAATCATAATCGAAATACTACTTTATAAGGAAAAAATTAAATAGGGGTATAAATGATAATGTCTTGATGCCACCTCATGGGGTCTATTTGGAGCCTGTGAAATTGAGGCCTGTGAATCATTATTGTAAATTAAAATACACTTTCATATAATTTGAATAAATAATCATATATATACACACACACTATTACACACGTTCCAAATCGCATCACAATCTTACGAATTCTAAAATTGCAAAAAACTGATAAAAACTTAAAAATTATCCTTTAAAAACTTATAAATCACCATCTATGTATTTACGAGCAATTTATATCTTCACAATATGAATATAAGACTAATGAAAATGACAAGCAAATAAAACGGTATTTTTATTCCATATGAATTGTTATACGTTCTGGTATAATTATTGGAATAATGAAAAAGACAAGGAAATAAAACAAAGATTTTACTCCGTATGGATTATTATATGTACTCGTTGATAACTTGTAGATATTTTATAAATATTATTTTTGGGGTATATTACTTTTTTTTTATAAATCAAAACTTGTTTGGACTGTAATAGAGACTAGAAAAAGACTCCAATGTTAACATTATTATTCTTTTACCCAAAAAAAAAACAATTTAAAATGAATATGTCCTGTTCTTTAAGGATAATGTTGCGTACTGTTCCATTTCCTACGTTAATTCAGTTCACACATGTTTGATTTTTATAATAATAGCATATATCATCTAATTAGGTTAATTTTTTTTATAAAATATGAAGCACAATTAAATGGAAGCTGCGCGCGCGCACAAACACACACACATATATTTTCTAATGAAATGTGTGAGCATATGATCGATATTAATGAAGCATATGAGACTGAAATTGAAAGTAAAAAACAGATTGTGTGTAACAACATTTTTATAAAAATAACAAAGAAAATAATAACTTTGCAAAAAAACAAAATATTATTTTTTTATTACCACCACACTGTAAACAACTGAATTGGTTTCAGTTTCACTTCATCAGTAAAATTAGACAAACACAGTATCAACATAAGTAAATAGAGGAAAAATTGAGATATATTTATTATTCTTCATTGGTTGGTTTTGGTTAATGGAGTATATGACAAAAGCACTCTATTTATAAGCCCCATACAGGAAGCCATAAGATGTGGGTGATAATGGGTTGATTAAGCCCATGTTTCATTGGAAAATGATTTGGGTGATGTGGGTGGAGATAAGCTAGAATAATGATAAAATTAGTGTTTAGAATGCTAAAATAAATGAGAATTCGTATGTCGGATGTAACCAGGGTCCATAGGTTATTCTTGCTATTCTTGTAATTAAATAATCATAGGTTATTCAACACATTTGAATATGTGTGTTGTGTTTCATTGCTGTCATCATCTTTTATAAATCAGGGTCCATGTGTTAAATCATTTTTTTTACATTTTATAAATATTTATTTACATCTTATTCATATATGAAGTGCATCCAGCCTTGATGGTAAAAATCTTATAAAAATAACGATTTTACCATCTCTGAATATATTATAAAACCCTATCTGTAAGGGTAAAATCATCATTTATATAAGATTTCTCGCATTTTTAACATATTGTAAGGTTTTTTGATATATCGTGTTTTTTACTAGGGTTAAACAAACATAATATTCACAAAACATTCATCATTTATAAACGTAAATTTTATTCATGGAGTTATTTGGATTTACATGGTGTTTTCAAGGGGTTATATGGATTTTAAAAAAAGTCAAAGGGTTATATGAATTTCAGTCAGTTTACAGGGGGTTATATGGATTTTCCCCTTCAAATATATATGTATACAGAGACCACACTCACTTCAACAAGGCTCTTGCTTTGATAGGCCTAGTTTGGTAAATCGATGAATATTTAGGATAAATTAGTCTAATTTACGAGGATAAAAAAAATATTATTTTTATCCATATTTACATTTGATAATGCATTTTTTTATTTCTATTTTTTTGTGTTCTTATTCTTAACTTTTGCATTTGGATCAAATGATCTAAAATATGAGATAACTTCAATTTTTTTTTAAAGAAACACTAAATCTACCATTTCTATTAATAGAACATTTAAATTAATGGTTTTTGTTTTATGAAGTTTTTTATTTTTGTATTTTGAAAATGATAGTCATAAATATTGTCTATGTTTTACAAAATGAGGTTAAAAATTAGGGACAAAGTCTGTTCTACATTTTATTGAAAAAAGATATACGCATCAGCTCCCATTGTAGCCCCAATTGCAGTACAACTCTTTTTTTTTAAAAAAAATCATACACTCACCCTTTGAAGAGCAATTATATGAAATGAAGTATATACTGAGATACATTAGTGTATTTTCTTTAATGGTGAAAAAATGAAAAAAAATTAGATCATATACTATAATAGGAACCATACATTATGATAATGCAGTATATACTACGTTGTTAGAAATAAGAGAGAGAAAATAATAATGAAACCCTATAACTCTTGTTCTATTAAAGAGGGAGTAAATTCTTTGTATAATAACACAAGATAGTGCTACACGTGTAACACACTAACAAACTAATATCATAACAAATTAATCTAATAACAAGCTGATATGTAATCTAATAAATTTAACATACGTTATGATAGCGTATGAGACTGCAAAACGAGCTGTAAAAAAAATTGCTCGTATCAATGCTCTTTCATTTTTCAGGGAAACCCATGAAGAGAGGGAGAGAATAAAAATGTAAAATGTGAGGGTGGGTGTCAACGTCCATCAATGTTAACTCTCCCTTTTTTTATCACTTGTTATGAAAATTAAAAGTTTATATTTCTTATTTTGTAGAGTTTATTCTAATAAATATTTATTTTTATTTAAAATTCTAACTTAGATTAAATATTATATAAACCCGACTTAAATGGGACGGGTCGGAGCGGGTTCGAGTTTTTTACATATTTGTTGGGACGGGTTTGGGATAAAAAAATTAAACCCCTTACGGGTTTGGGACGGGTTTGAGATAAAATTTTAGGCACGGGTTTGAGATTGAGATTCATAAAACCCGTCCCAACCCGTCCCATTGCCATCCCTATGCATCCCTAATTGCAATCCATCCCGTTTTTTTTTTTAAATCTTACACTCACCCTTTGAAGTGCATGCCGTTATATAAAATGAAATATATACTGAGATACATTAGTGTATTTTCATTCATGGTGAAAAAAAAATTGAATCATATACTATAATAGGACTCATACACTATGATAGTGCAGTATGTACTACGTTGTTAGAAATAAGAGAGAGAAAATAATAATGAAACCCTATAACTCTTGTTCTATTAGAGAGGGAGTAAAACCCTTTATATAATAATACAAAATAGTGTTACACGTGTAACACACTAACAAACTAATATCATAACAAACTAATCTAATAATAAGCTGATATGTAATCCAATACATTTAACATACGTTATGATAGCGTATGAGATTGCAAAACAAGCTGTAAAAAAACTGATTGTATCAATGCTCTTTTATTTTTAGGGGAACCATGAAGAGGGAGGGAATAAAAATGTAAAATAGGAGGAAACAAAAAAAAAAAAAAACCGAAAAATGGGTGGGTGTCAACGTCCATAAATATTTACTCTCCCTTTTTTTTTTAATTTTTTTTGTTTCGTCGACGTATCGGATTTCTATTCGACACTGACGGTCATAAAGAATGGAATGTTGAAGTCCTCCTGAAAATTAAAACATTTTCTTTAAAATATAAGATCCTTATTGACACTGGGGCTGATATAAACTGCATTCGTGAAGGATTAATCCCTTCAAGATACTTTGAAAAGACAACCCATGATATTGAGAAAAGTCTTAGATTAATTATAAAATGTCCGAAGTTTATGTGTGTAATAAAGGATCATGTTTCCTTTGAGCTTCATTAATAAAATACCCGAAAGTATTAATAAAGGATCATGTTTCCTTTGTAATAAAATACCCGAAAGTATTAATAAACGATCATGTTTCCTTTGTAATAAAGTACCCGAAAGTATTAATACTGCCAATGGTATAAAAAGATGGGGCTGACGGTCATAAAGAAAATTGGGTGCTGATGGAATCTGATTGTCATGCACCAACAACTCTCTTCATCTTCCACTGTCAAATATATATAATTTATTATATATACAGAGACCACACCCACTTCAACACTGCTCTTGCTCTGGTAGTGTTTTTCAGAGGTTCTTCTCGAATGGGGGTTCCATCTTTTTATAGGTGGTTGGTGAACAGATACCCAAAAGTGGTCGAAACTGCAAAAGAAGATGCAAGTAAACCAAACCCTAATGGGTTTGAACTTGACAATCTCTACCTTGACATGAATGGGATCATCCACCCATGTTTTCATCCAGAAGACATTGTTAGTAACCCCACCTCTCCAACTCTTTTATAGTTTCTTTTTGCCATACATGCATGCACATATGAACATTTGTGTTTCGGCGTTGTTACACACAGTTCTTTTTGTGATCTCAAATACAATTTTACATGTCTTATTATTAGCCATCTAACAAGGTATATATTTAGTACACTAATGCGATATTTCATTAAACGAGATTTACTATTTGTAAAAATTAAAACATGTAAGTGGGGGCTGTACCTAACATTATCTTTGTGTTTTTACATGTGTAGCTGGTTCAACCAACCACATATGATGAAGTGTTTGTGAGTATATTTGAATACATTGATCGAATCTTCCTCATAGTTAGACCAAGGAAGCTTCTTTACATGGCCATTGGTGGGTTCAGTTTCAGTGTATATATTTTGATATAATTACAATATTTTTTTTAGTGATTTTGTTTGGCTTTTATTGGCCTAATAAAATGAATCAGATGGAGTGGCTCCAAGAGCTAAAATGAATCAGCAGAGGTCGAGGAGGTTTCGGACTGCTAAGGATGCTGAAGTTATGGTGTGAATCATTTAATTATTAATTAATAGTTGTAGTAGATAAGTAAATGTGTTACATGTGTGCTAATTAATTATTTTTTTATTTACTGTACAATGTTCAGGAAGCCGAAGAGATAAAATTGAGAAGGAAATTTGAAATGGAAGGGAAGGTGGTACATCCAAAGTTGGAATCTGAAGTTTCAGATTCCAATGTGATCACACCAGGGACTGTTTTCATGCAAAAGTTGTCTTGTGCACTTGAATACTACATACATTTGAAACTGAATAAAGATCTTCTTTGGAAGGGAATCAAGGTTTGTTTCATAACGATGGCAGTCTTTCACAAATTTCAATTGAGGTTCAAAATTTATATTGTCAATGATGGAATGTATGTTAGTTTCACTTGCATCCTTTCAAAATGAATTCTAGGTGATACTTTCGGATGCAAATGTTCCGGGTGAAGGGGAGCATAAGATCATGTCATTCATTAGGCTTCAACGAAATCTCCATGGATACAATCCGAACACCCGCCATTGTTTGTATGGTTTGGTATGAAGTATTTTGCCTCTGTTTTTTTCAACATGGTGGTTTATAAGAATGAACCAGCTTGCCTTTATATATTGGTTGTGAATTTTAATTGTATGTGTTATGTGTAATTGTTGTCCAAGCAGGATGTGGACTTGATAATGCTCGCATTGGCAACTCATGAAGTACACTTTTATATATTGCGTGAGGTAACTAAGTATGCTAGGACATTTGATCAGTTTGATTAAAATATTTGGGACTCTAATTGTGGTGTGATCCAGTCAGAACTAGAACTTATCTGGTCTCGATAGTCTCCTATGTGGGACTAACATGTGCATTCACATGTTATATTCTACCCCCTTATAATTCACTAGGTCATTGATTTATGTATGGTGATCAGGATGTACTGGTGCAAACTCAAGATTACAGTAACATACCCACATTTGAAAGAGGTCTTTCCAAGGTTGAATATGAATCAGTAAAATCTCGGTCGTGGTTTAAGCAACTTCAAGAAATGAAGGGAGGACGTGCCGTAGTGAAAAAGCCATATCAGGTCATTATGTGCACTTAATGTTCTTTCCCACACTTATTTATTGTTGTTCTTTGTGTTTCCTATGCAACTTTGCATCTTTTCCTCACCCAAATTCTATTTAATATGTTGGCAGTTCTTGAATGTCTCAACACTCAGAGAGTATCTAAAACTTGACCTCATGTCACCTGATATGGATCCCATGGACTTCGAACGAGTAGTGGATGATTTTATTTTCATGTGTTTCTTAACTGGCAATGACTTCTTGCCCCCCTTGCCATCAATTGATATCCATGAGGTATAAAATTTAATCTGTTCATATCTATCCATATCAACAAATTGTTTTCAAAACAGAGTTTTTGTTGAGTTTTTTGTGATCCTTACAACACATATTTTTGTAATCTTTATAGGGTGGCATCGACCTACTTGTTGCAGTGTATAAATCGGAGTTCAAAAGCATGGGTGGACATCTAATTGACACGACCAAAGTATTACAAACGAACATTCTTGGATCCTTAAATTATTGTATACGCGATTGGTTTAAGTGATTCGATATTGTTTGCCAGATGAAGGAGAAAAAGGCGGCCTATATAAAGGCGAAAACGGTGGAAAGATTCATTGTGGCACTGGGATCCTATGAAGAAAGGATATTTCAAAAAAGATACAAACTGCGACAGGTTTGCTTCATGATTGGTGGTTTAAAATTCACTAACTAAAGTCAGTAAAAACATGCTAAGAGTAACATTGTTGAAGTCATCTCTGCCATGTCGTAAGTTAGTTCTTAATAAGTATTGTAAATAAAAATTATCTTAGTGTTTCTGAGTTGGCATGGATTAGAAACTTGTTATTGTTTCTTAAATTGGTAATTGTAATTATCCCATTATCTTAACATATCTCATTTTTGTCTGCAGAGGAGGTTGCAGAGAATGTCATGCGAGATGCTTCAATCAATTAGTTTAAATGATGACCAACATGATGTAAGATTTTGATATGTACCCTCCCAATTATTCAAGATTTCAAAATTTGCTTGTGTGTTTGCTTCTGTCACTGCTAATGTAATTTCTGAATGCACCACTTATATATACACCAACAGGAAAACACAATATGTGACCCTGTTGTTACCATGAAAAGCGAACGAGACAATGGTTACTCTGTTGCCTTGGATTTCGAATTGGTTAGTGACCTAGTTGATATGTGTGAGATGGACTTACAATGCACTTTCTGCAATTTATTGATTGGCATTTTTTTTTGTTTCACCTTTGGTGCTCCTGCAGGTTGATAAGAATACAAAGGAGCTGAATCAAGAACTAAAAGAAATAATTCGTAAAAATTCTGATATATTTAGAGAAGGCGTCGTGGACAATGATAAGGCAAGGTTTTTGTTTTCAATCATTTTTTACTAGTTTCATTTAGAAACAAATTGCAGTATTTCTTTTATTAAAATCCGATTTTGTTTCTTTGATAAGATGGGACAGAATTTATATTGTTCTTTCGCTGACTAGCGTAGATAAAATAAATATCATTATGTAAAGTATCCATAAAAAATATATGCATCAGTCACCCCTGTCCTGTCTTTTACATCACCACCACACATCCAACTTAGGGTTAAATTGATATTTGGAAATGTTATATAGATTATGTGGGCTTCCAACACGAAGATCATTGCCCTCATTAAAGCATGGAGTAGTTCCATGCATTGGGAAATACAGTTCATACAAGTTGGAATTTAAGATCACCAATAATGGTTTTCAATTCAAGAGTAAACCATCAAATCGATTATATTGGTAAGAGACTTCTCAAGTCCAAGAGTTACTTATCCTGTTTCTACTATTACTTGGACTCTTAAAATCTTCCTCTATTCCTTTTCTTGTTTTCTTCACCCAAAATGTTAGCTGTTCCTTCCCCTATACACACCAATTTGGAAATAATTCAAGGAATTTATAAACCATTTCATCAATACAATATGCTAGGTTTAGTTAGCTTCAATTTCTCCTAGTAGAACTTTGGTTCGAAATAAGTCAAATCTCATCTGTCTAGTCAAACATGGTTTTGCCTTATCCAAAGAACTCAGATGATATACAAATATAATTTAACTTACAAGGATGAATTCAGATTTAAAGCTTCCTCAAGATATCCAATGTTTACAAAGAGATTTGATTTAAAACATATAAAAATAATTCTAATTCTATAACCCATATACCTAAGGTTACGGATATGCATTAATAATTCAAATCAGCCACTCCATGGTTTTAACCATATATGATTAATCTCAATCCATCATAAAAAAATTGGGGGAATAACATAAATCCCCAAGGTTAAGATTAGAGAACCTAATCTCACATTCCCCAGGGTGTAGGTTTTGAAATGTTATCATCGGTTCTCTGGTTGGGCATCTACAATTTTTTTTCTTCCTTTTAATGACTTTGGTTGGATATATGTTTTTTTTTTTTTGCATGGGATTATGGATATGGGTGTTCTATGTAGGCTATTTCTTGTTTTTTATTGAAAAAAAACTGATATTATTAGAGAGATCTTAGACATGTCTCGTTTATAAAGCATGAGATATGTACATCTTTGAATAATTTTTTTTTATTAACAATTAAGAAAAATAACAAAAATATAATTGAGGTATTTTTATCTGTTACAAAAATAGTTAACAGACTCCAGATAATTTCTTTCCCTCGCCTAAATCAGAATTAATAAGGTCAAAGTCTCACCGGTTTCATTTTTCCACCCAATACATATAGCATTGCATGAGGTAATACAATGTGAAAATGATGTTTTTATTGAATTAATTTATATCAATGATATAATGCATTTTTGTATAGAATTTTTCTTTTGTATTTTGAGTAATTTTCTCTAAAACCCCCTCTTGGAGAAAATCCTGGGTGCGCCACTGCTCACACTATTTACAAGATTTTCCAATTCAAGAAATAGGAATCATTAGAAAATTTACCTGTTAGAATGGATTCAACTCCCTTTTTACCCTCTCCACCTTGGAGTAGTCTTTAAAATCTTCCCATCTTCATGTACAAGAGAGGAGATTCAGTGTGGAGAAGCCATGAGAGGTCCCTCTTCTCACTCTCCCTCTATTCTCTTCCTTTTTTCCTATTAGTTTAGCTCCCGATTAATTCGAGAATAGGGCCCAGCATAAGTGAGAATTTGTCAGAATAGCCTCAAAATGAGTGTTTGGAAGACTGGAATATATGAGAATCTGTATTAAAAAATTAATTAGTATAAAATTGTATATAGATTCCAACTAACCGCTGGAATTAAGTTATTCCAGGTTATTCAACTCAAAACAATGTGGGCCCACTGTCGAATAAAATGTTATCGCCTCTTATAACTCAACAAAAACTTTTATAAATTCTTATCCATACTTTATTCACAATTTATCCAAATAACAAAAACTTTATTATTACGTTTTTCAACGAGAATAATTTAAAACACAACCAAACAAAAAAATCACTTCAGCCTTGTATATACTAGAATAGTCATAAACCTCATATTACTTAATTCTCTATCCAAATGGAGGCTAAGAGATTCTCAGGTTACACAACTTGCATTCCCTCCGTGGTTTCTAAATAGACTATGTTTAGGGTCGAGTGGAGGGGGTGATAAATCAGATTTAGGGGAGTCTGGGTAAAATAGTGATATCTCCTAAACATAAATCTGAATAACTTGATTCAAAAGACATTAGAAATATTACTCAAAGACCTATTCCTGTTCTGTTTATATCAAATTTAATTGAAATGGTTTTGGGGGTAAAAAATATGAAATACCGAGGTCCCTAATACTAGATTTAGTTGGGTCCAAATCAAATTATGACCCTAACACACAATTAAGTTAAATCATGGTCAAAACACTTATTTTTAGCTATATTGGGAATTTTAATATCCCAAAATAAAGGAATTCATTATTATAAATTTATAAATTCATGTAACATAAATATGTATATTTGACCAAAGATATAGAGTTATACAATCAGACCATTACAGACTATGCTGAAGACCATCCAAAGATAAAAATGATTGATATGGCAAGACTATATTCTTAGGTTTCCAAAGATAAAAGCTGGTCAATTTTCATCGGTTCTACAATATTTTATGTTGTGTTATAGTTGGCTTAAAAATTCTTAACATGCTGTACATGGGTACCTAGTTTGTTGGGAAGGTTGCTTGGGAAACATTTAATTTGATAGATTGATTGTGTTCTTAACTAATGGATTTAATTATGCAGGTTAGGCTGGGTATACCTGGTTGGAAAGCCAGGTATTACAAAGAAAAATTTCACGCCGAACACCCGAATGAGATGGAAATCAAACGCAAAGAAGTTGTAGGTTTCCAACTATTCATCCTCTGTTGTCTGAAAATCTCCTCCTCTCCAGAACCAAGCACATCCTATAGTGATATGATGATAATTGAACCACATACACTACTGTTGATAGTATAACTTGTATATTCTTGGATAAATTCCAGGTTCAGAAGTACGCGGAGGGACTGTGTTGGGTTCTTCAATATTATTTTGCAGGAGTGTGCTCTTGGAACTGGTGAGCATATGCTGCTTGATTATGATTTAATTCATTCACATTTCATTGAATTTGATGAAGTCATGAACAGCATATTATTATGAATAACAGGTACTTCCCATATCACTATGCCCCGTTCGCATCCGATCTTAAAGTCCCCTCATTCTCTGATATCACTTTTACAATTGGCACCCCATTCAAACCGTTCGATCAATTGATGGGTGTTCTCCCTCCTAGAAGGTACATTATCCATTTGTATGATTTTTTTTCTAATGCTAACCTTACCAAATTTGTTCTATTGTGTTTATTATATAGTGCACATGCTCTTCCAACACCCTATGGTCGATTAATGACACTAGAAGATTCAAAAATCATCGATTTTTACCCCAATGGTAAGGTCTATTTTGATATTGAATATAATTAATCACATCGACACCAATAATTTACTTGTGCGCCTGCTATAATCAGAGTTTGACATCGACATGGATGGGAAGAGATTTATGTGGCAGGTCAGTTCATGTTCTTTTTGTATAAATGCGTGTTTCTGCTAATATACATAACAACATCATATTGTGTTTGTGAAGGGCATTGTGAAGTTACCTTTCATAGATGAGGAGCTTTTAGTTTCGGAAATGAAGATCTTGGAGCCTTTTTTGAATGTATGGAAGATTTACCATTGTTGATTTCGTAATATTCCAATATCAATATGGTGGTGATATCTTTTGTTTTAATATTTTATTTTTAATAGGAAGATGAGTCGAGGAGGAATGAGACTACCTTCAACAAGATATTTGTTAGACAAACTCATGATATGGGTGTTCAAATTTCTTCACTTAATCATAGGTGGTGTGATCTTCCAAAGAAAGGAAGAATGAAAGTGAAAGAACCAATCAAAGGGTATAAAGATCTCTTTGTCCACTCTCTTTGTTTGTACAATTTTGATTAAAATACATGATGGTATGTGTCCTAATGCAGATGTGGAATGAATGGTTTCCTATGCCCCGGAGAAAATCGATCAGAGAATGGTGTATTCGCCTCTCCTGTGAAGGGGATGGATGATGTAGTCGTGGACAATGTCCTGTAAGTTGATCGTCTTGAAATCGAATGTTATTTTTGGGTGGAAACTTTTTGTATCAGTGTAATTTGTATCACTGCATGCATTACTGATATGACATTTTTTTTCTTTTTAGTAACCATTCTCCTTGAACTATGACATTAAAAAGACTTTCTTATGTTTTTAACAGGTCTGCAATTTTCATAAACCCTGATTTCCATGAACACATTCCTAGACCTCTTGAAGGCGTTAACTTTCCATTATCAGTGAGTCGCGATCTTACAAATCCCTGTAACATTTTATGTGAAAAAAAATCAATCAATTCTCGTGTGTTTGCAGACAATAACGGAATCAGATATCGAGCAAAGGCCATTGTGGCACAAGTACGAGGGTGCAAAACCTCCGATAACTATTCCGTAAATCTATTTCTCAAAAAAATTATTCTTATTTGGTTATTTGTTCTAGCTGTACAAATGTAACAGTTATGTGACATATATTGCAGACATCAAATCAGATGTTATGGGGAGAACTGATCGCAGGAGGTGGTGTTTAGGAGCACGGGCACTGGCTGGAGGGGGAGGGGCATGCCTTCCGAGGCGGAAGCACAGTGTGTCCGCGCGGTGAATCAAGGTCTAGGCCATGGGAGGATGGGCGGGTCGTCTCCCATGGAGCAACGTTTTGGTGTGAGTCATCAGGTGTACGTGCCAAGGAGCGTCGGAACTTCGGTTGATAGTTGATTTGGCTTGGGCGGCGAGAGAGGTGGTGATGGTGGTGGTGGGGGGAGGAGAGGGTAT
The DNA here is from genome assembly GCA_030737845.1 of Acorus calamus. Taxonomy (NCBI): domain Eukaryota; kingdom Viridiplantae; phylum Streptophyta; class Magnoliopsida; order Acorales; family Acoraceae; genus Acorus; species Acorus calamus. Next base: position 27,083,319 of record CM060870.1, read on the forward strand.
GAGCAGAACAGGTGGAGTGGGTATGGCAGGGGAAGAAGTGGGTGGTAGTTATGACAGTTGGAGGTGTGAAAGCTTTTTTTGTTGGGATGTTACATATGTAATTTTTTGAATTTTGGGGGGAAGGATTGTTTTGGTGTATATGGATCCTGATTTTGGGGTGGTTTGTATGTAAAGGCTAGCCCATATATATAAGTGAGACTTGGCTGGTTTGTGGCATGTACAAACACCCTTTGGATATTAATTTTGTTAATGTTAGGCCCCTTTAGAACTATTCATTTTTTTTTGTAATAGGTGTTCTCAGTTAGGATTTCATAATAGTTATTCTCAAATGAGATTTTTCATAATAATTGTTTTTTTAACCTTTAATAAATAAAAAATAATTAAAAGATGAAGTTAGTGTATGTGCACCCAATGTTAAAGCAACTCCAACCTAGCTTATCATTTATTTCACATTTAAACAAAAACACTTTATCCTCATTTTTTTTCCTTATATTTAATTGATAACTCTAATCTTATTTGGCAAAAGACATAAATACCAATTAAAACATTTATATACCTATTTTTTTGAACTCAAGTAAGACATTTTCAAAGGGCAAATATGTAATTGAGGCGGTGAAACCCTCATTTAGAGAGTTTTGTTGGCTCTCCACACGTGGAGAGGCAAATTCATCTTCGTTGTACTCAAGGGAGCTTTTTGATGAGGCTCCATAAAAATGCGTGGAGGAGCCAATTAAGAAAGGAGATGGAGCTGCTCTTATCCAATTACATTCTAAATTAAATGAAGATATATATCAGATGGGGTGGCAAATTATATAGGATCAAATGTATGATTGATTTTTTTTGTAACATAAACTGCTTGATTCTTCCTTCTCTATCAATCAAGTCCACATGATAGTCATATAGAAGAGAACAAACAAATGAAAATTCAAAATAAAGCTCTCATTGCTTCCCTACATCTCTTTTCAAGATAGTGACCAAACAATCACCAAAAGCATCATACCCCCCCAACTCACAGCATCCAATTCTCCTGAATCATGCATTGGTGGCTCCTCTCTCTCTCTCTCTCTCTCTCTCCACTTTTATGACCAGTCCACCATAGCCAAATTCTATATAGAGCTTGTAAAACAAAAGATATAGCCCACCATAAATGGCTTTGCTGATTTGTTTTTTCACTTGTTCCCATGGAACTGAAGCCCCAGCTATAAAGAGCCCCATGCATGTCTCCTTGGATCCCCCAACCATCACTTTCTAATGATGATCTCTGCAAGTGGAGATCCATCTTTGGATAAGTTGGTGTGAGAGAAAGGTGTATAGGTTACATTTCCTCAGATCCGAGACTTCCCTTACTTTCATGCAAAAATTCCCTGAATGAGAAGGTGTAGAGAGAAAGAGCTAGAGAGAATTTTGAACTTATGAAAGAGTCTTTCTTTTTGTTAAAGACTGCCAAAAGTTTGAGGTGTGGAAACCTTGTCTCTCCATGCATAGGTTTAATTTCTTTAACAGATGTTAAAGTCCCCCCTTTTTTCTCACTTTTTTTATTTATTTATTGGAGCATTGAAGATAAATGTGAATGCATACGTGTATTGATTTTGGTCATGATCATGGAAGTTCTTTTTTTTTTCCTCTCATATTTTACTCATCTTGGTCATGATCAAATTTAGCTTATTAATCAGCATTTAATTTATTCTCCAAATCAATTTGGCCATGAACATAGAAATGCATGTACAAATGTATGTATATGAAGCTGTTTCGTATTCATGTATTTTTTTTAATTGATAATGGTGTACAAAAGTTGAATTTAATTGATAATGGTCATAATTTTTTTTCTTATTTTGTAAGAACTGATAAAGTTTTGTAGTGGGAATGATGAAATCTTCTGTGCTCAATACCTATAATTCCTACATAGGCCAACATTAGATGCCTTTATATATGTATATATATATATATATATATATATACACACAAGAGAGGGAGAGAGAAAGGATAGGATGCAACCATGCAACCATCCTCTTTATGCATGCGTGCGCGAATCTGGGCCTTCCAGATCTGATCAGACAGCTCAAATTTGCGTATCTTTTTTTTAAACGGTTTAAAAAATTGTGAGCCGTCCAGCTGCATGATATTTATTTATTGTGAATGTGGTGGCTTTTACATAAATATCAAGTAAAATGAATTTTTTTACATTAGAAGTAGTTTCTAGTTTCTACTAACTACATGATACTATTGGTTGGTTAAAACTCTCAACCACCACAAAAATCTAAATGAACATGTAAAAGAGTAAAGTCTGATATATGTGTTATAGGCTCTATAATTTATTATACTGATGTAATTAATTCATTTGCCAAAAAAAAAAGAGATGTGGAGGATTAGTGTTCCACCTACCCTGTCAATGGCATTCTGCCTTGAGGTTCCAAATGTGTCCCAGTTACTTGTTCCTGCTTTGGTGCGTTGATGTGGTTGTCCCACAACCAAGTCATCTTTAGGGGCCAAGGACCATACAGGGAGAATATTTGGGAATCGGTCAAGGGCTTCATTTGTGATTGGAGGGCTATATGTGTGGGTGCTAGGGGTAGGGGTGCAACTCGGGCGGGTTGGATCGGGTTCGGGTCGGGTTCGGCTTTAACCTGCATTGCACAGAGTCCAACCCGAACTCGAGTCCAAACCCGACCTCAACCTGCGGGTTCGGGTTGAACCTGGGCTCGGGTCAGGCTCAGGTCGGGTCAGGACGACGAATCAGCGTCGGCATCTTGACACAAGTCGATGAGGGATGATGGTGATCTGATTGTGATGTGTGTTTTGTGAAAAGAGAGGAAGAGTGAGAGTGTTAGACGGCTGGAAAGAGGAAGAGAGGGTTGTGATTTGTGAAAAGAGAGCATCTTTAGGGTTAAGAGATTGGACAGTTAAGATTACATCTAAATTATAAATTTTAGTTTAGGTATATTGTTGTGGCATAACATTTAACCCTTTTGACCCTTAACATGCAGTGGGGTTGCCGGGTTCAGGTTGAACCCGACCCCCCAACCCGAACCCGAACCCGACCCGTATTGGGTTCGGGTCGGGTTGAACTCGGCAGGGAAAAACATCAACCCAAACCTGCCCATGAGCCGGGTTGGGTCAGGTTCAACCCTCCGAAGTTGCACCCCTAGTTAGGGGCATTACATTTCTGGATGATAAATTTATAATTATTTCGGGGGGTTTGGAGATTGCTTGCGGGTTCAGGTAAAAGCCTCCTCTACTTCATTATCAAGTGATGACTTTCATTTCGTGTTGTTTTGCTATTTTCATTGGACTCTTGTTCTTAATATATTAAGGCGGATGCCCATCTTTAAAATAAAAAAATACTTTATAAAGGAAAGGCAAGTACCAACAAGAAGACACCATTATCACAAGAAAACACACCATTATCATAAGAAAACACATAATCCTTCGTTGAGAAAGATGGATGATTTGTGTTGCAAAAGCCCTTTGATCTTACTTTTCAATCTTCTTTGAAGATATGTTTTCTTCACTTAGTAGATAGAGAAGAGGGCCCTAATGGGGTACTTGCAAAGCCAGGGATGTTGGTCCAGTGAGTATGCCTCTCATCCCTAACACCTTACCCTAAGCCCCCTCTTGTTGCTGGTATAAGACCCCGGATAAGCCCGGATAACTCCGGATAAGAATTTTTAAGTGTATGTTTACCCCGGATAACCCCTAATAAACTATGCAAGAATAAACCCTAATAAAGTGGTATATAGATTCCAATCAACCCCTAAAATTTAAGTTATCGTAGGTTGTTCCATTCAAAGAATATATGGGCCCACTGTCAAATCAATTGTCATCACTGTAGATACCCTAATTTTGACAGTCCAAAGAAAAAAAATTTACTTCAAGTAATATTAGTAAATAACCACATTTGGACATCTAAAAGAAAACTTCCTTAGAAATATCAAAACCGGAAACCCTGGCCCAAACACTTAGAAAGATCTAAGCTTGGATTAGCCGCCCCTTCCCAAGCGGCTAGTTTCAACTAGCCGCCCCCCTGACTGACCTAACCACTTCCCTGGATGGGACATAAAACAGCATTTAATGCTGATCATTGCGGCGGTTGTGCCCTTTGGCCGCCCCATCTCGGTCGGTTCAAACCTAGTAACCGACCTAAGCCACTGCTTGTCAGAGATGAGACGTTTGGCAGGTCATCATTGGGGCGCTACTTGAGAGTAACCGCCCCTCACTGGGCGGCTAGTCCCCTCATCTGGACTCTGACAGAAGAACAGATGATTAATGGGGGGTCAAATCAATCACCCTATTATCCAATTTGATCTATTGTTCAATGGGAAATCCCCTGCCTCCCTTTTACTATAACTAAAGGGTATCCAAAACATTTCTAACATCATCACCAATTCAATTCCCACTTCAAATAAACACATACATTCCCTAGCCCACACCCTACACCATCACTTCAAAACCCTTGAGAGAGAAAGTGAGAGAGAAACCCATTCCCTACACAAATTCACTCTCCAAAACCCAGGTTTAACCTCTGTCAAAACCAAATCCCATTTCCTACCCAGGTTTTGCCCAAATTGATCCAGGTCCCAGGCGGCTAATCCCAACCAGCCGTTCCCCACTAGGCGGCTAATTCCCACTAGCACTAGCCCCCCTTCTACACCATAAATCCCAAATCTCCTCTAGTCAGTTCCCCAGAACCAAAATAGGATACCTAGTTTTTACCTCTGCGTACGGTATATCTATGTCCCAAAGCGGAGACCCCACAAACTCCCCCACGAAGGCGATCAAATCCACCCCCCAACTTTTTCTGCTTTTTACAGGTGGCGATCACACACACCCCTGAATCCTCCTGAGTCGCTGTCGGGCACCTCAGCCAGGAACGAAAACCCCCCATCACCCTTCCGAGAGACGATCGACTGTGGGGCAGTTGGAGAGGCATCATCCATTTGGTGGGGTTTGCCTATAACGACGACTGTCATTTGAACATCCAGATGGAACCACATGGGGCACCATACGGGCACAATTTTAATACCTCCCTTGCGTGGGGACGGTTGGAGAGCGCCGATTGGAGGTGGCTTGTCGTGTAGCCTTGCCCCCACAGTTGGCTCATACCCATGACGTCATCATTGTCTCATAGTTTATGCGTTATGTCCACGATCCTGCTCATGTCATTTCGTTTGAGCGATTCATCCTCAAGCTGGATCTGTCGTTCGTGGAGCAGTAGATCGAAATAATGCACCAACGTGATAAGAGACTCCACACCAAGATCGTTCCTTGGGATAAAGTGAGACTGTAGCACCAGTCTGGTGCCTAGGCCACTTGGGAGTAAAAAGGATACCATGCGTGATGCATAACTGTATCTTTCCCCACTAAGATTCTTAAATGTTGGGGATGAAATTTTTCGAAGGAGGAAATGTGTTAAGACTGTGTCGCTTTTAAAGGTCCAATATCGCGTTTTATTTATTTTAATAGTTCGGGCATTCAGTTTCAAAAGTGTTCACTTGGGCTTACTTGGAAATTTTCATAACATTTCGAGGTCTTTTTAGAAATTATGCAGTTTTGATTGGTATTTAGATTTAATTTTGTTAATGCCCAAGATGAAGTAGTAAAAATCTGATTTTATCATGAGATGTTTAATTTTGAGTTAGCTTTCATACAAAAATGGATTTAGATCAATTGGATTCATGTAGTAAAAGTTATGAGTATTTTTTCAAGTATTCCCCGGGGATGAGAAAATCCTGGCAGCAGCCATATTCGATGTTTAGCTCATATTTTGGAATAGCTGGAGGGGTTATTTTATATGAATATAAGTATGAAGTTGTAGATAATTTTCTTGGCTTTCCAATGATTTTTGAATTGAGTATTTCAGAGCTATATTGAGGAAGTTATTGCTGTTCTAGTGATGGCTGACTAGAATCTTTAGTTCAAGGACAGTTTGGTCATTCCGTCCCCCACTTTTTGGCTACTTATTGACCCCAAATGTCCCTGCCTCTCTCATCCGAGGCACTCTTTGGTGCTCCCCTTCGTTGTTATAGTGTGTATTGGGTGGAGGAGGTGAAGGTGATGGAGAAGAAGAAGCACAAGAGAGAGTGCAAAAAGGGGGGTGTGTGTGTGTATTGTTGTTGCTGTTGTTATAGTTGTTGTTGATTCTTTCTCTCTTTCCTCATCCCTTGCTCTCTTTCTTTCCCCCGCTCTAATCAGCCCCCTATGTGTTTGTGAAAATGTCACAAAAGAGTAGGAGAAAGGGGAACATGAAGATGAAGGAGGGGCAAGAAAAGGAAGTTACCAAGGTTGGTTTGTGCATATGTTAAGGGGAACATGAAGGTGAAGGAGGGGCTAGAAGAGGAAGTGACCAAGGTTGGTTTGTGCATATGTTAATGTTATCTTCTCCCTCTCCTCCTCCCCTAGCCCCTCTAATGGATCTCCCATGTTATCCCCATCTTCCCTGTTTTCAGCCAAGAAGAAGAGGAGCAATGAAGAGAAAAGAAAAGAGTGAGAAGGGAAAGAGTTTGTGTGTTTGAGCTTGACTTCCCTCTTCTCCATCCTCCCAAGGTATTCCTTACCCTCTTTGTGAGTGTGTTTGTGCTAATGTGGGTATGTGTGGGTACTGTTGGAGGAGCATTATTTTGTGTAATTGCTATTGCATGAGGTGTTTATGCTTATGAATGATGGGTGGTGACTTGTGTTGTAAATAAGGCAGATTTTTGTCTCCTTAAGATCCTTGTGAATCTAGTATCTAGAGGCATATTATCATACTTATGTCATCATGTTATATGATCATATATATGTCTAGATGTTATATATGAAATTTGATGTCATTATGATATTTGTGTAGTAAGTCAGAACATATTTTGCATAGACTGTCTAGATTCAGTAAGAAATTAACCAGTTTCTGAAAATAATTTATTTCGGACATTTAGAAATTCAATCAAGTTATCATATCTTCATGGAATATGATCCTAACATGTCATAGCATGTGTGTGATTTATTTAAGAATTTTTGGATGTGTATTCTGTGCCGTGGAGACCAATGTTTGGGGCTAGTTGCAGTAGATGGGCTTGTCTTGTATAATTATGTGTCAAAGAGTTATTATGCATGGTGTGGACAATATCAGGAGTTATTGTCTTCATGAAGAAGGCTTGTATATGTGTCAAGATGCTTTATATTTAATTGAGCATCATTGGTTGTTCTTGCAGATCTCGTAGAACGGATGTGCGGCGATCCAAGTATCTGTGAGTTATTTGATCCACTCATTTTGAGATGCGTTCGATGCATGTAGTCCTACATCGCACATCCGTGTGGCTGTATAGCTATAATCAATCTTGATTCCTGAATTATATTGCTATATCAGGTCCATACTATGCTAAATAAGTTGCATGCTAGGTCTATATGTGAATTATGATATATAGGATCCTATACTTGTTAGTTTTATTTGTGGTATCTTATATATGACCTTAGGTTAATAAGTCACATAGTGTTTTACATAGTGTCATCCAATACTATTGTGTATGCCTCTAAGTAATCTATTCCTTGTGAGAATATGGTTAAGACTGATTCAATTATGAAATTCTTGTTTGTTTGAAATTTTGCCTTTACCTTGAACTTTAGATGGGTCTTATTTGCCTCTACTTGATATACTTGATATTGGATGAGTCATGTAAAATTATAGTGATGAAGTTTGGTTGTGTTAGGAAATGTGATTTTCTTTCATTTCCTTAGAATATTTTATGAGGAGTGGTGAACTTATTTATTTCATAAGTTACTTAACATTGTTATTTGTTGATTCCCCACTTGTTTAGGGAATCTAATTCCATATGTTTGTACTTATTGATAGCTAATAAATGGGTCTCACTATTATCTTGTGCATATAGTGGAATCATGTGTTGATTTAGAAAATGCAGTTAATTCTTGAATGCTAGGTTTTTTGGACATGTGGTCCATGCACCTTGTTGTGATAGAAAATCTCATGTGATAATTGTGTGTATGTTCAATTGTTTGACCTTATTTGTGATAGGTATATCTATGATCTGTTGTTGTCAGGATCATATATGTTTTAGTATGCAAATGTTGTAGCTATCTTGCATGCATCCGATTGATGCGTCTCTATGGGAATTCATGAGAATTCATATATTGGAGTTTGTTATCTGATAGATATGATGCTAGAATGTTAGGCATATCTGTGTTAGGTGTGTGCATGACTCGCTTTTAGGATCATGTCTTGTCATGATTGAGTGTGAGGACTTAGCTTCTTTTCCCTGCATCCAAGGGATGCATCTATGCGAGAATTTAAGAGAATTCTGTATAGCAATGATAATTGCTAGATGATAATAGTTGATATGTGAGGATCGTATTGTGAGCGTGGAATGCTTCTCGCTTATCTCGTATCCGTGTTGAAGCTACCCGGCGTTGGAGCTATCCTGGATTCTGCTCATACATCATGGGAGGCCCAATGTGTATTTCGATACTCTTGTGGCTTCGTACCTATCTTGGAAGGCCGTCAGGAAGAGGGCTACCGGAAGGTTAAGGGAGTTAGCGAGTTGATTTCCTTTCTAATAGTCCCATGTCACCTTAGGGGTGAAGATGGGGATGAGGTTGGAGTGCTTCCTCCCGTATCGTTGTGCGTCGAAGTTTTCGAGCGTTGAATGTTTCTTCCCTACCTCATATCCGCGTTGAAGCTACCCGGTGTTGAAGCTATCCTGTACTATGCCTTTACATCGTAGGATGCCCAAGGTATATTTTAATATTGTTTTGACATTTGACCTACCATGGATGGTTGCTAGGAAGAGGGCTACCCGGGAGAGGTCTATCGGAAAGGGAGTTAGCGGGTTGGTTTCTGGTTTTAATAGTCCCATTTCACCTCCTAGGGGTGATGGTTAGGGTAAGTTGGGGTCACGTTGTCACGTGACATTTATATTGGGGATGCCCAAAGTATAATACATCTGTTGAATGATGTGAGGCATTTTGATTAAATTTAAAGTACTGTGTTATCCAGTAATGATATGGTTAAACGTTTGGTTCCTCTCCAAGAGTTCTAAGAGATCCTCCCTACGGGTCGAGGGTTAGGGTGAGGTGAGGTCACGTCTTCACGTGACATTTATACATGTTGGGTTTCATCCCATATTCCTTTTCCTTGGAAAGAAAAATGAACTAATATCATATGATTATTATAGAGCTTGGATTCTTGTCACTCACTGAGCTTGTAGCTCACCCCTTGTGTTTTGTTGTCCACTAGGGACTGGGTTGGCGTGGAGCTAGAGCATCTCTTTGGCGTGGTTCGTGTATGGAGCGTCCCACCTTTCGATTGGCGAGTGTGAGGCTGTCAGCAATCATATCTTTTTGTGTATGTACTAGTAATCGTGCATGTTGCACCTATGATTTTATTTGGAGTAGATTTTGACTCTTACAGGACAATGATCATGTATTCGGGTCTGTAATAATATTTTTAATTTACAGACTTAATTTATATTATACTTCCGCATCATTTCTTTTTATTGGCTACCACTTTCCTGTAGCCTTGTTATCTTATTTGATCCCTGTTGATTATTGTATGATTGGTCACGCTTCGGGGACGGCCGCCATGGGGCGTAACAAGTTACACTGCTCCATTTATATCATGGCATACACACACTCCTTAGAAATCAAATACATGACTCAGTTACATTACTCCTAAATTTTAGAAACATTATATTTATTCTGTATGACCCATATATGTATCTGAAATACAAGAATACCATCAAATATACACACATCAAGCCTAACACTTATTTGTTGTTTACATTAATGAAATTTTTGTGTTTATATAATAAAATATCATATGACTCAAACATGTAACTGAATATGAAAACTAAGGTTAATAAATCTGCAATGTAATTTTTTCCCCTGATAGAATGATTAAATGCGTTATATACAAAAACCATAAATCGTCAAACATCAAATTTCTAGTTTGCTTATTAAACAATGTAACAATAAAAAATCACATTCACTATCTATAGTCGTCGAAATGACAAGAGCAGAAAAAATAAAATGAAAAAAGATTTGTGTACCCATTTTTTTGCAGTTTTTAATCCACCAGATGAAATTAATCGAATTAGATGTTGTTGTGAACTCACGATCGATTTTTAGGTCTAGATGAATGATTTTTTGACGAAGGGGAATCGATGGATTGAGTGATTTCAAATGGAAGATTGTTTTAGGAAACCCTAGTTTTAAATTTTTTGTTTTTGCTGGCTGAGAGGGTCGGGAAGACGAAGCAACAAAAAACGAAAAAAGAGGGAGAAACCGTGGCTAACGATGCGTTTCATAAACAAGGGTACTTTAGTCACTTGCTATTTTACCCTTTTGTAAAAGTAAATCAAGCAGCCAATGAAAAATTGACACCTCATGGGGCATACGAATGTGGCTTATATTTTGGAGCCTATGTAACAGAGCTGATTTTTTTTTTATATCAAAACCATTCCTTTAAGAGTAAACTGTAGGTAACAGTTTAATGATCATCACAGTCCCCAATGGGGCTTAATATCTATGAAAAAAATACAGGTAGATGACAGTGGAATTGGATAAAGATGAAAAGAAGACTAAAAATGAAAGTGAAAAGGCAGTCTTGTAAGTGATGCTTCATTTTTTAGATGGTTAAAATTAAAAATCCATGAAAAGGGAGTAGTGACTACTGACCCAAAAGTTAGGGAGAATATATTTATGTTTTTTCTGGGGCTACAGATAGGATATGCATGTGAAATTAAGTGGGGGAGGGATTTTATATTTTGAAAGTTTTAGGGGCCCATATATATAGATAGAGAAGATTCTTTTTTCTAGAATTCTAAACATAACACAAAACACACCTTTAAGAGTCTTCAATTAAAAAAAAATTGTCATCCATAATGTTTTGTAGTCAAGTTAGCAATATTTTTCTTTTTTTTAGATCTTGAGAATGTTTTTTGGGATATCTTCAAAAAAGAAAAATAAAAGAGATTCCCTTTGACAAAAAAAAAGCATGAAAAGTAGTGCCTCCTTTTGATCAATATATTTCTTAACTAAGATTGTGTTTTTTTATCATCTCTTTCTAAAGTGGCCTACCCTTTGCACAACCCTCAAGTTTTGAATTATAGCTTTTAATCTTCCATTGTGCAATACTTTATAATATTTTTATTATATTTTTCACATTATAAGTCACAGGCTATATTTTAAAGGTTCTATACCACACATCATTATAAGTATATGAAAAATTGTATAGCTGAGTGGGTACTTTGTATAGCCCTTAATATAGATGTACATGCATAATACCTTTTAAGTTCAAATGAAATATATGCTCCTATTTAGGAGCCTTTTACTCCAAATTTTTTTTACAACAAGGACTTAGAGCGAGTAAAACAAAACTGATGACTGGTCTATTTAGAACTCTCTCATATATAATATTATTTTAGTGGAATTTTAAAAATAAATGGATAATTTATTAAAGAACCACACTCTAAAAAAATAAGAAAATAACATGTCATCTTGTCTTTCACCCCCAATGGTGTTTTCTATGCTCGGCATAACAGTATATCAACTCTAATAATAACAATTACCACACTTCCCCCCCCCCCCCAAAAAAAAAAATACCTCACATCATTTTACATCAAGGATTTAGATCCAATGTAACAAAAATTTGATCCAATTAATTAAAAAAATAAAAAAGAAAAGAGTAAAAATAAAATAAAGCATCATGCTCCAAAATGTTATAAAATAACATGTCATCCTTAAATTGTTCTCAAATCGTGTTTTTTCTATTTTCGGTATACCAATGCATCAAATCCAACAACAATTCTACCATAAATAAGTCTTCTTTCACAATTTTAGATAATCTAATGACAGGACTAATCTTATGTTATCTACTATTTAAACATCTTCACACATATTTAATCATTTAACACACAATTAAATAATATTAATAAATGGTAAAATATTTTTTAATTTATGCATGAAGTTTATTTTATTATTATTTTTAGTATATCTAAATACATCATTAAGAGTTAAATGGTAAAACATTGAAAATTTTCTTTATAAAATATATTTTTTAGATATTTCTAAATTTTATAAAAAACTTTTGGGCACTTTCTTTGTTTAATATTATACAAAAAAAATCTTTATAATTTTATAAAACCCCTTAGTGATTTTTTTATTTTTATTTTTAAATGGACCTTCCTATCGATGGAAACTCGATCGGACGGTCCAATAGTTAAACTGCACGAAAATTGGTAAGCCACACGACCGCATAGTATCGCGGGTCTATATATATATACACACAATATGTTCAATATGTTTGACACACTCTTGAAACAATTACTAATGATCACACCAACTTCATTTTAGGAAAAACCATATGCAATTTTCAAAATCATAAAAGATAAATAAATTAATTGGAAAATATTAGATTCGATCAGTCATTTTTACATTTCAAAACTCATACCATACATGTTTTCATTTTTTTAAAATAGTAAACATCATCTAATGAGGTATATAATTCAATAAAAAATACATATCACACCATTTCTAGTAAGTATATAAAAAAATAAAACGAGATATATACATCGTCTAACGATATATACGCTTCACTGGATTTTTAATGAGATATATAGGACTTCATTTTATACTGTAAAAGCAATGAGGGTATCAACACCCAAATTAATTTGTTTTGAATTTTGGCAGGAGGGACAGTGGTCCTTGGGTTGTGAATCGTGGGTTGAATCCTGATTTGGGCCGGATTATATTTAAGGGATAAGCCCATGGGTGAGACTGGTCTGGATTGTATCACATGCAATAATTCTTTGGAAAATGATATACTCAGCCCCGAATGCAGCCCGGCTCACAGTCTCCACCTCAGCAATCCGACGTGGGAGAGAGCTGACGTGACTTTCTTCAATTTCTTTATTTTTGGGCAGACGATTTTTGAATTTTAAATTTTTAAATTTCAAAACTCCTCTGAGACACCTAACACAACAATTAATGCTCATACTCTCTCCCCCCCCCCTCTCTCTCACGAACCCACCAAACCACACCACTTCTTCCCTCTCTCCTAGTTCTTCTTCTTCTCTCAATGAATCTGTTTCTTCTTGTTCTCTCTTTTTCTCTTCCTCTTTCATTGTTGAATGTGTGTTTTGTATTTGTTTTTTGTATGTATGTTGTGATTTTTTTATGTATGTCGGTTATTTTGGTTTCTTTGTATTTTTTTATATATTATATGTAGTGCTTTTTGATAATATGAGAATACACCTGCTGTTAATTTATGATGTATGTTCATGTTAGAAGAAGGGTGGTAAATAGGTGTGGTGTTATGAAATTTTTCCCCCCTATTAGCAGTGTGTATGTTCATGAAAGAAGAATGTTTTGGAATACAACCTCTACAAATTTTTCTATTTGATGTATATTTTAGAGTTTCTTTTGTTTTTGTAGTTTCTTATACTTTCTGTTTTATTCTTTTTAACATTCAATTGCAACATTATTTGAAAATATAGATACTATTTAAAAATATATTAGTCTACACTTTAATAGGATAGTGTATGCATTTCTTTGATAGTATATGCTTTGTGCATTTATATTTAGTGTAATTATGGTTTAATCTAACAAATACAAGCACATCATAGCACATGCTGTGCTAATGTAGCGTATACTCTCTTATGTAAATGTAAACAGTTAATATTATTTTTATATTATTTTTGTCATTATTTTCGATTATCTGAAAATGTACGAGATTTGATTTAACAGCTAATAAATGGAGTGCGCCGGGTGGGCTTCCACGTGTACTGCGTGGAACGTTAACCGATGGGGGTAATAAATGCCGATGTCAGATGAAATGTCCGTGGCAGTGAAGTACATGCGAGCCTATCGTAGTATATACTTCATTGGTTTTCAAAAATATTATTTTATATTTAAATTTGGATTTCAAAAAATTAAGAGTAATCATGTTCTTTGATTTGAAAACCAAGACTTGAAAATGCGCCACTTTTGTAACACCTGTATCCCACTAAGATGTGAAATTACTCTTCTTTGCTTCCTAACATAGTATATACTATGTTAAGGAAGTATGTGCTAAGGGCATTTTTGTCATTTAGTTTTTAATAAGTATAAAACGTCATTCTTAGCGCATACTGCTTCTTACCTCGCTCGATTGCTCTTCTAAATCGTCTCTCTCTCTTAATACATTTGAATTTACACTGCAACTTTCGATTCCACATCACCCACAAAAAATCACTGTAATGACCGGAAAGAAGATGGCAATGGAGGGGGAGGTAAGAACATGCTGCTAATGTAGTATACTCTGTGTTTGAATATGGGTGTATGGTTTTTTCCTATAAATTTGTTGCTTATTTTGTTTGACAGAGCAAATTAAAATTGATTAAAGCTTCAGACAAGCCCATCCAGTCACGGGTTTTGTTGTTGTTTTTGTATTTAGTATTGCCTACACCCACGGAGTGGGATTTTACTGAGCTAAATCAACAAATGAAAAACAAGTCCATAAAAATCGACTGAAAGTCTCTCTTTTTACACCTTGAAGGGGAAACCCCCGCAGAGGCTAAGGCCTCGCAGAGACCACTTCTACCCCGAAGGGGAAACCCTCTGAGACACAACAATGAGTTACTGAGATGTGTTTTGTGTTATGTTTAGAATTCTAGAAAAAGAATCTTCTCTATCTATATATATGGGCCCCTAAAACTTTCAAAATATAAAACCCCTCCCCCACTTAATTTCACATGCATATCCTATCTGTAGCCCCAGAAAAAACATAAATAGATTCTCCCTAACTTTTGGGTCACTAGTCACTATTTTTCACTTTTAATTTTAACCGTCTAAAAAAAGTAGCATCTCTTACAAGACTGCTTTTTCACTTTAATTTTTAGTCTTCTTTTCATCTTTATCCAATTCCACTGTCATCTACCTGTATTTTTTTTACAGATATTAAGCCCCATTGCGGACTGTAATGATCATTAAACTGCTACCTAATGTTTACTCTTTTAGGAACGGTTTTGATAAAAAAAATATATACATCTTTAAACTAGCAACGTTTAATAAACTGTTACCTAAAGTGTAGTATACAGTGATAGCTATTTTAATATCATTACCTAAAGTATTCAATATTGTGTGAAAATTTACGCACCAAACAAAAATCAATTGATTGTGTCAATTTAGCTACTTTTATTTATAAATGTCGCTTATACATGTATATAGTGATGATTTCAATCAACCGTGGTTAAATAATTATCATTGTATAACTTTTTTTTGTAGTATGACGTTAATTAGCATGGATAGCTATATTTGGATAGATAAAAAAAAATTATACATATAATAAGATTTTTTTTTGTTTGATTTTCATTAAAAAAGTAAAATGTTACACTTTGGTCGTTTAGTTCACATTGTATTTATGCAACGAAGATAGGTGGTTTGTGTTTTATCTTTAATTGTTGAATGATAAATCATTAATTTTATCTTTAATTAGTTGTTTGTGTTTGATAATGTGTGTAAGAGATGTTTCATGTGACAGATTTGGGAATGTGGTACTGTGGGAGTGTGTTCAATTTGACAATTTTTTAAAGAGAAAAATTCAAATAACCCCTTTAAACTGTCCGAAATCCATATACCCCCGTGGCTTTTCCTAGTCCATATAACCCCTTGAAAACACATATGTAAATCTAAATAATCTCCTGAGTTATATTTCCGTTGACAGATGAGAAATATTGTGCAGATATTCCGTTTTGTTGATCTTACTAAGATAATAGTACACCACAAAAATCTTACAATTTGTTAAAAATACAAAGAAACCTTTCGTATATGATGTTTTTACCCCTCCGTATAGATTATAAAAACTTATCTAAATAAGTAAAATCATTATTTATAGAAATTTTTTGCATTTTAACACATTGTAGAGTGTTTTTTATATATTGTGTTTTCAATCACGGTTAACCAGACAGAATAAATAACCCTAATCTGTCAATTAAAATTTAACTTGGGGAGCTATTTAGATTTACATAGGTGTTTTTAGGGGGTTATATAGACTTTAGAAAAAATCAAGGGGTCATATAGATTTCATGCAGTGTGCAGGGGGTTATTTGAATTTTCCTTTTTTTCTAAATGATAAAATGATATTATAACTCACATTGACATGATAAATAGGCTAATACAGTCTCACTTACACTAGTATCATAATTTTAGAAAGACTTCCAAACGTAGATACGTTTATTCTGACAAAAACAAATAGATTAATTGGATTCTCACAGTGTTATCATTATCCCGTTGCTATAAAGTGAGATAACTGTAAAATGACACATTAACCTCTCGTTTGGGATGAAGCATAAACACGGAATAAAGAAAAATATAAGGGTCCGTTTGGGGTGTGACGTAAGATTATTTGCCCTTGATAGCTATACTGGGATAGATAACAATCCATGCTGAATAAGTAAATTTTTGTTTGGTTGTCTTTCTGTTATTCTCATTAGGAAACGTAAAATTGATATTTTTGTTGTTTGGTTCACCTTGAATAAAATAAGGATAAGTGGTAGATAAGAGATGGATAAGAGTTTATGACTTTTTAAATGACAATTATACCCCTGCATAAATTATTTGTGTTTGGAATAAGTATAAGAGATATGAGTGTGATATGATAGATGTGACAATTTTTGGAATATGTGCAGAGAGTGTTAGGTGAGATAAATATTTTAAAATGACATAGAAGGGTATTTTTATCCATTGACATAGATAAGCCCTGATAAGCAATTCCACCATTTTCTTAGAATAGTTATCAGGCCTTATCCTAGCTTATCCAGACATAACTATCAAAGTTTATTCTTGTCAAACAAACAGCTGTTTGGGGCTTATTCTACTGTATTCTCTCCTATCCACTCTTTATTCTCCACCCCAAACGGGGGGTAAGAGAATAAGAAAAAAATTTGTTTGTTTTGTAAGAATATAATAAACCATGGTAGATATATGTCTAGATAATTTAGGATAAGACCCCGTAACTATTCTGGGGGTACTGAAATTGTTTATCGAGGCTTATTTATGCCAATAAATAAAAATATGATTTTCTGTCATTTTAAAAAATTAATATGATAGTGTAGTATATTATGCTGTCATAGTGTGTATGAGATTCTATCATATTATATGATGCAAAAAAAATTATCATTTTTTCAAAAAAAATACACTAATGTATCTTAGTATATACTTCAGCTCATATAACTGTATCAACTCTAATAAAAAAGTGTATGATTAAAAAAAAAACTGGTATGCACTGCAATTAGAGCTACACAAGAGACTGGACATATCATTTTTCATAAGGAAATATCTCTCATTAAAGTGGTGGTATTCTTTTAGGACAAGGTGTTAGGGATGAGAGGCATACCCATTGGACCAACATAAGTAAGATCAAAGGGCTTTTGCAACACAAATCATCCATCTTTCTCAACAAAGGATTATGTGTTTTCTTGTGATAATGGTGTCTTCTTGTTGGTACTTGCCTTTCCTTTATAAAGTGTTTTTTTATTTTTTAAAGATAGACATCCTTATATTAAGGACGAGAGCCCAATGAAACTAGCAAAACAACACGAAATGAAATTCGTCACTTGATAATGAAGTAGAGGAGGCTTCTACCTGAAACCGCAGGCAATCTCCAAACCCCTAAATAATTACAAAT
Organism: Acorus calamus; assembly: GCA_030737845.1. Lineage (NCBI taxonomy): Eukaryota > Viridiplantae > Streptophyta > Magnoliopsida > Acorales > Acoraceae > Acorus > Acorus calamus. The sequence goes on from CM060870.1 coordinate 27,100,966, forward strand.
TTATCATCCAAAAATGTAATAGCCCTAGCACCCACACATATATCCCTCCAATCATGAATGAAGCCCTTGACCGATTCCCAAATATTCTCTCCATATGGTCTTTGACCTCTAAATATGACTTGGTTGTGTGACAACCACATCGACCACACCAAAGCGAGAACAAGTAACTGGGACACCTTTTGGAACCTCAAGGCAGAATGTCTTTGACAGGGTAGGTGGTACACGAATCCTCCACATTTTTTTTTTTGAAAAATGAATTAATTACATCAGTATAATAAATTAGAGCCTATAACACATATATCAGACTCTACTCTTTTACATGTTCATTTAGATTTTTTTGGTGCTTGAGAGTTCTAACCAACCAGATACTACTTTTAATGAAAAAAATTTCATTTTACTTGATATTTATGTAAAAGCCATTCACAATAAATAAATATCATGTAGTTGGACGGCCCACATTTGACTAAACCATTTAAAAAAATATGCGCAAATCTGAGCTGTCTGATCAGATCTGGAAGGCCCAGATTCGCGTGTGCATAAGGAGGATGGTTGCATTCTCTCTTTTATATATATATATACACACACATTAAAGCATCTAATGTTGGCCCATGTAGGAATTATAGGTATTGAGCACAGAGGATTTCATCATTCCCACTACAAAAATAATGGTTAAATTCAACTTTATCAGTTCTTACAAAACAAGAAAAAAATTATAACCATTATCAATTAAATTCAACTTTTGTACACCATTATCAATTAAAAAATATATGAATACAAAACAAGCTTCATATACATACATTTGTACATGCATTTCTATGTTCTTGGCCAAATTGATTTGGAGAATAAATTAAATGCTGATTAATAAGCTAAATTTGATCATGACCAAGATGAGTAAAATATTTGGAAAAAAAGAGAACTTTCATTATCATGACCAAAATCAATACACGTATGCATTCACATTTATCTTCAATGTTCCAATAGATAAAAAAAAAGTGAGAAAAAGGGGGGACTTTAACATCTGTTAAAGAAATTAAACCTATGCATGGAGAGACAAGGTTTCCACACCTCAAACTTTTGGCAGTCTTTAACAAAAAGAAAGACTCTTTCATAAGTTCAAAATTCTCTCTAGCTCTCTCTCTCTACACCTTCTCATTCAGGGAATTTTTGCATGAAAGTAAGGGAAGCCTCGGATCTGAGGAAATGTAACCTATACACCTTTCTCTCACACCAACTTATCCAAAGATGGATCTCCACTTGCAGAGATCATCATTAGAAAGTGATGGTTGGGGGATCCAAGGAGACATGCATGGGGCTCTTTATAGCTGGTGCTTCAGTTCCATAAGAACAAGTGAAAAAACAAATCAGCAAAGCCATTTATGGTGGGCTATATCTTTTGTTTTACAAGCTCTATATAGAGTTTGGCTATGGTGGACTGGTCAAAAAAGTGGAGAGAGAGAGAGAGGAGCCACCAATGCATGATTCAGGAGAATTGGATGCTGTGAGTTGGGGGGGTATGATGCTTTGGTGATTGTTTGGTCACTCTCTTGAAAAGAGATGTAGGGAAGCAATGAGAGCTTTATTTTGAATTTTCATTTGTTTGTTCTCTTTTATATGACTATCATGTGGACTTGATTGATAGAGAAGGAAGCATGAAGCAGTTTAAGTTACAAAAAAAATTAATCATACTTTTGATCCTATATAATTTGCCACCCCATCTGATATATATCTTCATTTAATTTAGAATGTAATTGGATAAGAGCAGCTCCATCTCCTCTCTTAATCAGCTCCTCCACTCATTTTTATAGGGTTCCATCACCTCAATTATATATTTGTCCTTTGAAAATGTCTTACTCGAGTTAAAAAAAAATAGGGATTTCAAAGAAATTTAAAACTGTCTCAAGGAGACAGTTCTCCTGCACAACGGCAGATATTTAATGAAATGTTCGAACGGGGTCGCTCGAATGGATTGTAGATGGAGTGGAGAATTCTGTACCTCCAGGGCTTGCATGAGCTCAACCAAACAGGAGGTGGTACACCTAAGAGTCTTCAATTAAAAAAAAAATTGTCATCCATAATGTTTTGTAGTTAAGTTAGCAATTTTTTTCTTTTTTTTAGATCTTGAGAATGTTTTTTTGGGATATCTTCAAAAAAATAAAAATATAAGGGATTCCCATTGACAAAAAAAAAGCATGAAAAGTAGTGCCTCCTTTTGATCAATGTGTTTCTTAACTAAGATTGTGCTTTTTTATCATCTCCTTCTAAAGTGGCCTCACCTTTGCACAACCCTCAAGTTTTGAATTATAGCTTTTAATCTTCCATTGTGCAAATACTTTATAATACTTTTATTATATTTTTCACATTAGCAGTCACAGGCTATATTTTAAAGGTTCTATACCACACATCATTATAAGTATATGAAAAATTGTATAGCTGAGTGGCTACTTTGTATAGCCCTTAATATAGATGTACATGCATAATACTTTTTGAGTTCAAATGAAACATATGCTCCTATTTAGGAGCCTTTACTCCAAAAATTTTTACAACAAGGACTTAGAGCGAGTAAAACAAAACTGATGACTGGTCTATTTAGAACTCTCTCATACATAATATTATTTTAGTAGAATTTTAAAAATAAATGGATAATATTTTAAAGAATCACACTCTAAAAAAATAAGAAAATAACATGTCATCTTGTCTTTCACCCCCAATGGTATATCAACTCTAATAACAATTACCACACTTCCCAAAAAAAAAATACCACACATCATTTTACATCAAGGATTTAGATCCAATGTAACAAAATTTTGATCAAATTAATTAAAAAAATAAAAATAAAAGAGTAAAAATAAAATAAAACATCATGCTCCAAAATGTTATAAAATAACATGTCATCCTTAAATTGTTTTTAAATTCTGTTTTTTCTATTTTCGGTATACCAATGCATCAAATCCAACAACAATTCTATCATAAATAAGTCTTCTTTCACAATTTTCGATAATCAAATGACATGACTAATCTTATGTTATCTACTATTTAAACATCTTCACATATATTTAATCATTTAACACACAATTAAATAACATTAATAAATGATAAACTATTTTTTTATTTGTGCATGAATTTTATTTTATTATAATTTTTCGTATATCTAAATATATTATTAAGAGTTAAATTCATATTAGGAAAAACTATATGCAATTTTCAATATCATAAAAGATAAATAAATTAATTGAAAATGTTAGACTTGATCAGTCATTTTTACTGTCCAAAACTCAAACCACATATGTTTTTTTTGTTTTTTTTAATAGTAAATTTCATCTAATGAGGTATATAGTTTGATAAAAAGTATATATCACACCATTTCTAGGAATTCATTTTAGACTTTGTCAACACCCAAATTAACTTGTTTTGAATTTTGGCGGGAGGGACAGTGGTCCTTGGGTTGTGGATCGTGGGTTGAATGCTAATTTGGGCCAGATTATATTTAAGGGCTAAGCCCATGGGTGAGACTGGTCTAGATTGTACCACATGCAATAATTCTTGGGCGCTGACACACTCAGTCCTTTTTACAGCCTGTTTTGTAGCCCTATACGCTAAGATATACTACGTTATCATAGCATATGGGTCCTAACATAGTATATGACCCAATTTTTTTTTTATATTTTTCATTATGAAAAAAATGCACTAATGTATTTTAGTATATACTTCATTTCATATAATAGCATATACTTCAAAAGATGAGTGTATGATTTTTAAAAAATCATGGACTACAAAACGGACTGCAATTGGGGTTGTGTGTATCTTTTTCCATAATTCTTTGAGCATGGTTACATAGAGAGTCCCATTTGTTTTGTATCATTCTGATGGATTTTGATTCAACGTGAGATTGTCAAGAAAGTGTGTAAAATTCAGTGTTTAGTTAGTGGTAATCTTGAGGGTAATTATGAGACCCACTAGATTTAGAATTAAAGCATGTGAGAAAATAGAGTGGAATCAAATTCTCACTTTTTTTTTGTGATATTATCAAAATTCACCAAGATTCTTACATTAGATGACTATTTTACCATTTACAAATTAATTAAATTACTATTTATGTCACTTCTAAAATAAACTGCCTCCTTTTTTTTTTAATTTCTTTTTTTTTTAACCTAATGCCTCCTCTCTTTTTCCTCTCTTGTTGGACAGCTTATTCCCTCTACAAGATTTAGAACCTCCATTGAACATCAAGTTACTATTATTGTGTGATTAATTATATAATCAGTTATTTAATTTATTTGCATTCATTAAATATTTATTAAAAGATTATTCTTTTTTTATTATTGTGATATGGGTAAAGAAATAAATTTTGCAAGTATATAATAGTAAGAATATTTTAATTATTTAAACTAAAGTTCTTTATCATTTTTCATGTGTTCTACTAGTAAATCAAACAGTCTAATGAAATTTGGATTCCTGATAAAGTAAATCCATCTAAAAAAAGACACGAACCAAACAACACAGCTCCACTATAAGCTGTGGCACTCTCATATATTTTGATAAGATGAAACATATCTCGTTAGAAGAGTTATATGCCTCGTTGAAGTTTTTCACGTTTTTCAAAAGTAATAAGAAGTATATATAACTCATGATTATATTTAAGAAAATTAAAATGGGTACGTACGAAATGCTGGCTTGGTTGTAAATCAGATTGTGTCTAATAGTTTTTAAACCCTTTTGACCATTTGCTATTTTTTTTTAATAGAAGAGTACATTGATAATAAAATATAATCAAATTATTATGTGCGCCATGAACAATTTCTTTTCTAAACTGTGCATGATAATATTTGAATAAGCTCTAATTATTTTCATTTATTATTTTCATTTAATTTTGTCTTAACTGAATGAATGCACATGTCACAAGAAGATGTTATATAGTAAAATAGGGTGGTTGTCATTTCTTCTCTATATATTAATCATGTCCACATGATGCCTTATATATATGCATCATTGCATCCCTACATCTTTTTTCAAGAGAGTGACCAAACAATTCTCCTGAAACATGCATGCCCTTCCCTTTGTTTCTATTCATGGCTTCAACCTCTCCCTCTCTCTCCACTTTTTTGACCAGTCCACCATAATCAAACCCTATAGAGATTGTAAAACAAATGATAGCTCACTATAAATGGCTTTGCTGGTTCTTTTTTTTTCCTCACTTCTTCCCAGAACTAAAAAGCACCAGCTAATTAAAGAGCTCTATCTCCTTGGATCCCTCAAACCATCACTTTCAAATGATGATCTCTGCAAGTGGAGATCCATCTTTCCTCAGATCCGAGGCTTCCTTACTTTCATGCAAAAATTCCCTACATAACAAGGTGTAGAGAGAGAGATTCCCTACATAACAAGGTGAGAGAGAGAGAGAGGGGGGGGGGGGGATTTACAATGAAGCAAAATTTTGATCAAGAGATGAAATAATCATTCCTTTACTTAAAGACTGCCAAAGGTTTGAGGTTTGGAAACGTTGTCTATCCATACGCCTAGGTTAAAGCCTCTTTTTTTCCCTCTCATATTTATTTTTATTTATTTATTGGAGCATTGAAGCTAAATGTGAAAGCATGTACATGTTTTGTAGAAGTGTACGCAAATGTATGAATGGTTTTTTCTTTTCATATTTAAAATTTTTGGATATTGATGGAGAATAGAGGTTAATTAAGTTATAGTTTATTTTAGTTTTTCAACATTAATGTTTGGGTGGGATCTCTCCATGAAAATCTTGATGCATGTAGACAATTGAGGGTATGTCACATAGATGACATGTATAAAACTGTTTATATTAAGATGAATATTTGTGGTGTTTCATGTAAATATATATCGTTAAATTGGAATTTCCTGATTGGTCCACAGAATCCCCACACAATGTATTTGTTTATCATTGGAAAAATGAGTATTCGAAGCACCAAAAAATTATTAAATGATGACATGTAAGAGAGTATTTGATATATAGGTGAGCATCTCTAATCATATACCTAAACTTTAATTTGAGTACAAGTCACTCGAAAATTTCTCCAAGTATTTACTCATATTCATACAAAATATAAATTTATTTAAACTTTTACCATAATCAAAGGAGACTCAAATATTTACATAAATATCTAAAGGCTATATATTTTTTTTCTTCATCTTCACATTTTTAAAAGATTTGAGTAAAACACCAAGTAATAATGGTTGGAGACAGTACACTATATTAAATGAAAATTTTAATTACTCAAATTTTTAGTGAAATTTGAATATAAGCTAAGTTTGAGTAAGCACTAGAGATGGCCTTAAGCTCCAATTCTTATTAAAAATGCATTAATTCATTTACCAGGAAAAAAATGTGAAGAATTAGGATTCTAACCCACCCTTGTGAAGGCATTATGCTGTTAAGGTTTTAAAAAGGGTTGTAACACTTTGTAAAGGGAAGAAAGGCAAGTACTAACAAGAAACACCATTATCTCAAGATGACACAGAATCCTTGTTGGATGATGGATGATTTGTTTTGCAAAAGCCCTTTGATTAAATTAATTCATTTTTCTTTGCAATTACCATGTGTTTCTTCATTAGATTAAAAAGCAAGGAAATACAAGAGGGCCCTCATTGGTTATTTATAAATTAAAGCTAGCTACGGATGTTGGTCTAATGAGTATGTCTCTCATCCCTAACACTTTATCATTAAAGAAAAAAAAACAAACTTCTTTTCCTAAAAGAACACGGCTTTAATGCTGGGTGTTGTCTTATACCAAGAAAATATTATGGCTACACACAATCATCATTTTTACAATCATCATTTTAAGCCCACTTGAGCCTATTATAAATGATTGTTTGTTACACTCAGTCCTTGTTTCCCCTTTCATTAACACAATAAGATTTGATGAGAATAGTAAACAATTTATTTGTATAAATGGATGAGGACAATTCATTTAAGTATATTTTTTTTTATGAAGGTACATATTTCGTTACATAAATTATGTACTTTCAAATAATCAAAATATTTAAATTATATATGAAATTGTGTGTAATACATTGTATAAAATTATCAATGAAAAAACATAATATAACATTAAGTCAAGAATTTTCAAGGTTTAAGAGGGACACCTTGCATACCTGTCCAAATTAAAATGGATATATATGAGAAGTTGAGTAAAGTTGGGGTCTTGCTCTTCAGGGTCCCTTGTCTTCAGTAAAAATTAAAAGGTATAAAGCTCATCTATTTTACAGTGGTGATGTGAACTCAAATATTCATAATTTATTGAACTATGAATGAATATAAAAATAGCTCAGGCGAATCAAATTTTATTTTAATTAAGCTTACAGTATCTTATGAGAGTAATGGATATAGATGCGCATATTCATTTATAATACGTATGCTTCATCAATTGGTCACTAATTAATGTAGCTAGAATTAAATATGGTTTTATAAAAAAAGATTAGATTGGAAGGTAAAGAAGCAATAGAAGTAGATAAATAACAACAATTAAAAAAGTCATTACATCAGTTAAAAATTAAAAAGAAAAGAAAAAGGAGTCTGTATAAAAGAGGATGACGAGATGCTTCTAAAATAAAGCAACCCACTTTTATTACAATTTTTTTTTATTTTTTTTATCAAACAACACGTCAAGTATCATCAATTGGCGTTTACGTGGCTGGTCTATCAAAGCCGCGTACTAACCAAGTGCTATCGGGCTAAGTGGGTGCCCACCGCTTCGCGGACTTGTGCCATTTGCATGGGCGAGGACGAATCGGCCGAACATCTCTTCTGCACATGCCCGGCAGCAAGGGAACTTTGGCTCCGGGTGTCTCGACTCACGACGTCCAACACAGCCCCCATATCCATAGATGACCTACGGAAATTTGCCTCCCACATATCTCCTCGAAGAGACAAATCTCCGTCAGCGGAGATAAGGAGATGCCTAGTGCCGGCCGGACTTTGGGCGATATGGACGACTCGCAACGCGATTATCTTTCGCGGACAGAGGTTCTATTTCGACAACTTGTGGGACTCCTTCTCCGGATACGCGTGTGAATGGGGTCGGATTCTTGGAGGAGCGCAAAGAGTGCAAATCACCGAGAATGGCATTTCCTTAAGCACCTGATGGAGGACGTGCTCGGCGGGACAAGGAGGAATAGATATCTCTTCTATTTCGGTTTGTTTTACTTGTGAGCATTGTTGCCTTCTTATCTTGTTCCTTACTGTAACTTTTTGGCCCAATGCCATTTCGATTAATACAATCGGGGTAGCCTTGGTCTACCAGTTTCAAAAAAAAAAAAAAAGTATCATCAATTAAGTCACAGTTTCAGTTATATATTACAATGAAATAAAATTAATTAGGGGTCCTCCAGGGAACCACTAAATTATTTTTAGACCCCTCAGGTCTCCTGGTTTGTTATGGTATTATTTCTGATAGTTGTGATATTATTTCTGAGTCCATATTTTCACACTTTTGTCCCTGCCTAGCTTAATCTTTTAACAATATATCTAGACCTGCTAACAGTGTACACAGTAGGTGCATGAGAGAGATATAAATGAAAGTGTTATTAATAAACTTAATGTCAGTTACTCAAAAGGATTTGAAAATAATAGATAATGGGTATGGGGACAAAAAAATAAGTTCAAATATGCCAAGGATCTAAAAATAATTTAGGGATTTTCTGTCCTCCAAATTAATTTTTCCCAAAAAAATCATTATAGATATATATATAAAAAAACCCTTATGCCGCCAGTGAATAACAGGGAATAGCTTGGAATAGGGGGTGAAATGGTGTTTAGTTAATGGGAATAAAGCAGTATACAAATGCCAGAATAACATGGTATTAATGGGTATACGAATGCCACCTCTCCATTAGAATTAACTATTCCACCCAAATTCATAAGTGGGCCCAACATTTAAATTAAATGTCATCCCCTCTTATAAATCAACTATCAAATCAACATCATCATTTTTTTATACCTTTTATAAATCCTTATCTCTACCTTATTCATATTTATCAACCAAACAACAAAACTTGATTATTACGTTTTCCAACGAGAATAACTAAAAATATAAACAAACAAAAAATGACTTATTCTATTAATATTCCTGTAATAGTCATAAAGTCCATAATAACTTATGTCTCTATCCAAACGGACACTTAATTGCATGTTTGGATGGAAATATGGGGGGAATAACCAGGGATAAGAAGGAATAAGGGGCTTAAGGTTGTTTGGATAGCTAGAATAAATGAGAATTTGTATGCCAGAATAAACCGGTATAAAATATTCCATGGATTCTAACCAACCTCTAGAATTAAGTTTTTACAGGTTATTCAACTCAAGAGAATATGTGGGCTCACTGTCAAATCAATTGTCATTATCTCATATAAATCAACCGTCATCATTTTTTCACATTTTATAAATCATTATCCATACATTATTCACATTTTATATAAACAACAAAAGCATTATTATTATGTTTTCCAACGAGAATAAATCAAAATACAATTCAACATAAAATCACCTTATTCTTATCTATATTAAAATAATCATAAATCTCATAATAATTTAATTTTCTATCTAAACTGGGTTTAAAAATCATTATAAAAAAAACCTAGATTGATATCAGCATGAGTGCATGACCAGACTGAGGTTGCATGCATGTGTAAAATTAAAGAAGAAGATTCACATATGCAGCCTCTGATCGATGCACTTTTGTCAGACATTATTTTTTCTTTAGTAATTAAAATCCAGACGTCCTTGCATGGATTTGCATGGGGGTACGTGTAAAAGCTCCGTTTGGTTGGAGGATAGGGTCGGAATAAGTGAGAATTAGTACTTGGAGTAATCTCAAAATGAGTGTTTTTGGAAGAAAGGAATAAATAAGAATTTGTATGTTAAAATTAGCTGGTATAAATTATAAAGTGGTATATGGATTACAGCCACCCCTTCGAATTAAGTTATTCCATGTTATTCAATAAAAAATAGTATGTGAGTCCACTGTCAAATCAACTATCATCATTTCTTATAAATCAACTGTTATCATTTTTTGTACATTTTATAAATCCTTATTCATATTTTATCCAAACAATAAAAACTTTATTATTAGATTTCCTAACGAGACTAATCCAAAATATAATCAGACAAAAAATTATTTTATCCTTATTTATACTAAAATAGTCATAAATCTCAGAATAATTTAATTCTTTATCATACCGGTAAAAGTGTACGCATGGCGATAATGCATTGGTTGCTACATGAAGGAGCATGTAGTGTGCTACAAACGATCCGATCCCATGGTGAATATTATAAATTATCATTCAAAAGAATTTAAAAGCTGAAGAAGTGAATTCCCCAAATTTTACCCTCCACAAAAGCTATATCTATTTATTATCCATTATTTATCTTTGTCATATACAAAGTGAACCAAATAATAAAAAGATAAAATTTATGTTTTCTTAATTATTTTAATTTGTATAGATCTTTAATTAATTTATCTATGCAGATATAGTTATATATGGTGAATAACACTATCATGGTCCCAAATGGGGGTCTATTGACAGTAAAAAAAAACACAGGTTGAGAGAGAGAGAGAGAGAGAGAGAGAGAGAGAGAGCATTAGATAAAGATGAATAGATAAATAAAAATGAGATTGAAAAAGCAGTCTTAAGTGAGGCTTCACCTGTTATGGTTGGTTAAAAGAAAGTGAAAAATCCATATAATCTCATGTAAACTGCTCAAAAATTCATATAACTTCCTAATTTTTCCTAAAGTCCATTACCCCCTGGAAACATTTATGTAAATCCAAATAGTTCCCTGAGTTAAATTTTTGTTGACAAATTATGATTATTTTGTGAATATTTTATCTGGTTAGCCGTAACTGAAATCATAGTATACCAAAAACCCTCTACAATGTGTGAAAAATGTAAAAAATCATCTATAAATGATGATTTTACCCCTCTAGATAGGTTTTTATAATCTATCTAGATGGATAAAATCATCATTTATAATGGTTTTTCTCATTTTTTAACAACTTGTAGGGGGTTCTATCATATTCTATTTTCAGTCAAAGTTAATTAAACAAAATATTTGCATAATAATTATCATCTATTGACAGAAGTTTAACTCAAATGATTATTTAGATTTACATAGACATTTTGAGAGGGTTATATAGATTTTAGGAAAAATTAGAAGGTTATATGATTTCATTATGTTTACAGGGGGGGTATTTAGCTTTTTCCCTAAAAGAAAAGTCATGAAAAGGAAGTCACTAGTGACCCAAAAGTGAGGGAGATCGAATATATTTATGTTTGGTCTGGAGCCACAGATAGGATATGCATGTGAAATTAAGTGGGGAATAAACCTATAACAACCCCCCCCCCCCCCCCCCCCCCCCCAAATATGTTCAAACTTCAAACACCCTGATTTAATATAATAAAATATTTTAAAAGCTAAAACATGACAAATTCTCTACTTACACTGTGGGGGAGGAGGGGTATTAAATTTGAAAGTTTTTGGGGCCCATATATATAGAAGATTGTCTTTCTAAGATTCTAAATCTAACACAAAACACACCTTTAAGAGTCTTAAAAGGAAAAAAAATGCTTATCTATAATGTTGTTATTTAAGTTTTTTTTTTTAAGCTAGCAATATATTTTCTAGATCTGAGAATGTTTTTTGGGACACCTTTTAAAAGAATTAAATTAAAAGTGATTCCTGTTGTCAAAATTTTTTTAAAAAATCACCAACAAGCATGAAAAGTAGTGCCTCCTTTTGAAATATTTCTTAACTAAGATAATGCTTTTTTTTTTATCTCCTCCTCCTAAAGTGGCCTCACCTTTGCACAACCTTCAAGTTTTGAATTATACCTCAATCTTCTTTTGTGCAAGACCTTGTGATTGCTTTATCTCCAATATTTTATTTCATTATAAACCATAGGCTATATTTTGAAGGTTCCATACCACTCAGTATACCTATTATCTTATATATTATAAATGGAAGGAACTTTTGGACGGTTTACATTTCCTTTTTCATTTTTGCCCAAATGTTTATATAATGACCCTACATCTTTGTTAATTTTGGATTTAGATCGGAGCAAGCATGGAACACAGAAATCTATGAATATTTAAAAAAAAAAACAGAATAACATCATATCCATATCCATTTCTAAATTTGAATTATGGGAACTGATACGGAAATGCATCTGGGATTAGGGGAAAGCTCTAGTGGGCGCGCAAGGCATCTATTTCGAAGAGGTTGGGTAGGGGGTGCTTGGCGGGTAATCAAGGGCCATTGGGGATTATGTTGGGTAGAAACCTTTTCTACCAAACTAGTCGCCTAGTCGTTCTCGCTCCTTTGGGTTGCCATCAGCCTCGGTTTTTGTTCTTCTTTTTTATGTATTTTATTTTGAAATCTTTGTTCTTGTATCATATTAGGACATTATTCTATCTGAAATATAAATAATCACATTTTTATTAAAAAAATATTATCTTTATTGGATATATATTAAGTAATTTTTCTTTTATTGGAATATTCAAATAATATCATACCCACCTTATGTTCTCCAAACAAATGCAATATTAAAAAATATTATTTTCTGAAAAAATAATATTGTAAGAGAGTGCAGTGTAAATTTAACTAGGTACATATATCGATATATAAATTTCTTTAGATGATGAGGCAACTTGAGCCATGTTGCATTGCAAAGGTCTTATTATTTCTTAGTATTTAATTTCTTATATACTGTTCGATCAGTGTTCAGGAGGCTGAGGGACTTTTTATATATTTTGTTAGAAGTAAACCATAGCATGCATTATGATTTTATTTGTTATATGATTTATTTATTAATTATTCTGTTATTTATATTTTGATCCTGTATATATATAAATTTATATATATACTTAGTTCGATGTATGTTAGCACGTCATTGAACTAGGTATATTATTTCAGCGGAATTTTAAAAATAAATGGATAAAATGGACAAATCACACTAAAAAAATAATAAAATTAACATCTCATCTGGTCTTGAGTCTTGACCCTCCAATTGAGATTTCTATTATTCTCAGTATTAATAATATTTAACCTTAATATTATTTTTTTGTTATCCTTATATTAACTTTAATATTACCACGTACACATTATTCTACATCCATGATTATATCCAATGTAACAAAACTTTGATCCACTTAAGGAGTCATGTCATATTATTTTAATAGAATATAATAAATTAATAAAAGAGTAAAAGAAAATGAAACGTCACACTAAAATGGCATAAAATAACATCTCATCCTGTCTGTGATTGACCCCAAATCTTGTTTTTTTCTATTTTGGCATATTCATGCATCAACTCCAACAACAATACCATTAATTTTATGGTCTCCGGTTGATGATGTTGATACTCTTTATACAGTATTTTTTATTTTCATGTTTTTTTACATCGATGTATTTTAAAATCTTTAATAAAATCGTGATAGCCATATTTATATTTTTTAAATAAAATAAATTTTAAACTACTTTCCATTAAGACGACAATTAAAAAGACCAGACTAGCTAGCTATGTCTTCTTCTAATGTAAAGAATAATTTCGCTATCTTAAAACCCATATCATTGCTTTGGAAGGTACCTCCTATAAGATAGCATCCTATGTTTATATATCCTCCATCTTCTTCATAAGGTTGGCATGAGAAATGATTCACCTATATGAATTTCACATATAAAATTCTACAAAATTTGGAGGGTGGTGGAGAGTCATAAGGGATGTGATCTATCTGCTGTGGTTGGTGATAGTGGTCAGCCTGGTGATATGTCACATAGGTGAACACACTTTCATTAAGTGGTGCACTGGGCTAACTTAATCCCTAAACAAATATTTAAAATTGTTCTTTTCACATATAAAATAAAAATGGTAAGTACCTCTTAAGTTTTATGAATACTCATAAAAAATGAATCTTGGGTCCTAGACAACAGCCTAATCCATCAAGGGTCATTGTCGATCCATATCGAGTAACCAATATTCTTCCAATCCTTTCTACATAAATATATTATATTGTATATAAGTGTGCTTTAATTTTTATGTGGGAATATGTGTAGGAACCCCATTTCAAGGGTTCATCCAGGGTCAGGTGGTGAGACTGAAAAACATGTAACAATGCCCATGTTTCATCTAGATATGAATTTGTAAGAATAGTAAAAAAAATGAAAAATAAAAAAATAAAGAAGAAAAAAGAAAAGAACATGCACTTATCACTCAATGGCATTGTAATATGTAACAAGCATTTTTTGTGAAGGAAGAGCTACATATGCATGTAATTGTAAATATGTGAGCTTAACAAACCTATGATTATGAAACACGAGTTTACAAAACGAAACTTGTAAAAAAAATCATGAAAACAACAATAAAAATTCATTTATATTAACAATGATAAACATTACAAATTCAAAACAGTAATAAACATTTGACATTCCTTGGAAAACAACTATAACAATCAAACCAAGTTCATATTCTTAAATATAAGTTTCAATAGCATAAAAGATAAATTTGTTGTATGAAGAAAATGATTATATCATGCACGAGAGCACTTGCATGCATTCAGATTATTCTCTCTCTCTCTCTCTCTCCCCCCCCCCCCCCCCCCCCCCCCCCCCCCATGCAGACCAAAAGACTTCATTAAAGGGAAATAATAACCAAACCTTAACTCAAAAAAAGGTCATCGGGCCATCTATAATTTGATCAATTTTGTGATGCATGTTAAATTTGTACCATTAATACATAGAAAGATGCAGCATCCTATTGATTATCTTATTATTGTTGGTCCAGTTGGAGGTCAAATATTAATAAATCTTTTTCCAAAAAGAGAGAGAGAGAGAGAGAGAGAGAGAATATTGAAGTACAAGAATAAATAAAATTATAATAAAGAAATAAATAAACACAAAATAAAAATCAACAAGAAGTATCACAAAAAAGAAACAGGGAATAATATACAAGTGTTCTACAAATTTAAAAACCTAAAGAAAAAAAAACACCCAATTATTATCATCTCATAACTAAGAACCAATAATCCCAACAACAAAAACCACCAACACCCAAAAAAGAAGCATCAAAATTCAACCAAGGTGATCTTCTCCCCACTTGAATTGCACAAAAATAGAATTCTAATGAACAAATAAAATTAGCACAAAATCAGCAAGAACCATCACAAAAAATAAACACTGAATAATATACAAGTGTTCTACAAATATAAAAACCTATAAAAAAAACAACCAACCAATATCAACCCATCAACAAAGAACCAATAATCCCAACAACAAAAACCACAAAAAAAAAAGTATCAAAAACTCAACCCTAAAGATGATCTTCTCTCAACTTGAAGAAGAAACTCCCATCAACACCCTCAAGAAGTCCAACATCATCATCAAACCAAACATCTTCAACAATCACCCCCTTCTCCTCCTCCTCCACAATTGACAAATTCAAATCAAGAGAAACACAACCACTCACCCCCTCTTCTCCTCCTCCAACATCCCCACTCTTCTCCTTCATGCAAGATGTAGGAGAGCAAGCTCTAGACCTTGAATCAAACTCTTCACAGCTCAATACAACAATGGCGTCTCCTAGCGACGCCTCGCCGACTCTCCCCTCCTCCATCGACCTCCTCAGGCTCAACCGGCAGCGGTGATCGAGCTGCTCCACCTCCTCCAACAAGAACACGCAGCGAGGATCGCCCCGCACTGCCTCCCCAAACCTCTCGAGAAAGCGATCTGCCGCATCGGACCTCCTCGACCTCTTGTTTGGCCCATTCTCGGATGATTCGGCCAGGGTGGTGGATGAGGAGGAGGCGGACGGGCCCGGCCCTATCGGGACGAGTTTCGAGCGCGAGCCAAAGACGAGGCGCGCGAGCTCCCCGCATGCCTTCTCCTTTGCCTCCGTGTCGCCGCCCAGGAAAATCAGCCACGTGTCCTCCCTGGCGGCTCTCCTCCTGGTCAGGCCAGACCGGCGACGGAGGACCGCCCCGGCGATGTCTGAGGCCAGGTTGGCGTGCCACGGGACCGCCCGCTCAAGGGAGTCGGATAGGGAGTTGAGGTTCTCTGCGCTGAGCTCCTTGTAGTTAGTGGGGTGGTGGTGGTGGTCCATCTCCATTGTGTCGGTCGATGAGGCCGATGTGTGGCGGTGGTGGAAGCCGAGGTGGTGGTGGTGGTCATGGGAGGAGATGGAAGAAGTTGATGGGGAGATGATGACAGGAAAATTTAGGGTTTTGTGGTGGTGGTGGTGGTTGTGGAGTGAGTTGCAAATGGAGTTCCATTTCTTGCAAAGATCTCTGACTTGGAGGGAGTCCTGTGAAAGATGAGAATGTGAGAACAAGAAGTTTTGTTGCAAGAATGACACCAGGAATGAAGGATTTCAAACGAGCGGAAACGGAACGAGAAGAGTTATCAGACTAATCCTGAATGTGTTTTGAGTGGAGTTAATTCGATTTACCTTATCATTGGTGGTGGTGGTTGATCTTGTATTGTTGTTCTCTTGTTTGTACAGTTGGAGCCACGAAGGGAGGCTTGAAGCGGTGGTGGATGAGGTGGTGGTGGTGGTGGAGCCGTGGTTGCTCGCGCCGTTGGCGAGGTATCGGATTTCCATATCGAACTTCGCGGAGCAGTCTTCGCAGCAGGCGAGCTCCTCGTCTTTGATGAGGGACCAGTTGGATCCATCTATGCTTCTCTTGCTCCTCAGCTGGCCTTGTAGAAGATCACTGGAAGTAGAAATCAAAGTGAGAAGAGAGTGAAACAGTTCTTCACCTGAAAAAGCTCATTTGGAACTTTATAACCAATTCTTCTTCATGGTGTAATCTCAACCAAAACTCAAATTTAAACACACTAGACTTCCAATTTTAATCTATAAATAAAAAACAATAACCCAACAAAATTAAAGAAAAATAAATCAATTTGTTAAACTCTGTTTAAAAAGGATAATTTCTCATTTCCCAAAAATCCAATTACGAAAGATTCTTTGACAAAGAGAAACAAAAATAATGTGTGACGACCACAAGAACGAGAATGAATGTCAGACTGACCAGCACAAAAGAAGAATATAAAGAGCACCTGTCATGGTTGTTGAGGCTCAAGCCCAAGCCACCAGCGGGGATGGTGATGGGGTGGAGGCACCAAAGAGCCTCCAAAGAAGGGTTCCCAACTCTGCACCTCATGTAAGTCTGATAAGTTGCAATACCCAAGACACAAAACCAACCTTCACCACCACCACATGCCAGCCTTCCAACCTCCATGATCACATGCTCCACAGGGCAGTAATACCCTCCCCTCCCCACCCTCTCCCCACAGCTTGCCCTGTACTCAGCTGCCCACTTCATGTCTCCCAAACACACCACAACCCCTCCTCCACACCCCTTCACAAGGCACCTCAGCTTACCCACCTCCACCTCCACCTCCTCCTGGACAAGCTCCCAAAGTTGATCAATGGGAGGCTTATGAACCGCACGTTTTCCAATGCACCACCCTCCATCACCCCGCTCACCACCCCCTCAGCCGAACTCAGGCACTCCCCAACTATAACTATCCCCCTCCTCCTCCTCTTCCTTCTATTGTCCATCATAGTCTCCAACACACTTGTCACATCTTCATTTCTACTTGAAGCAAGTGATTTGGTGTTGGTGGTGGTGTTGGTGATGGTTTTGATAGTAGTGGTGGTGGTGGTGGTGGTTTCTTTGGGCCGGTCGACGGCGAGCTCGACGTTGCTCTTGACTTGGGTGCTCAAGAACCCCGCCTCACGCATGACGCGGCTCACGCTGGGGTCGTCCAGGATCGATATGATCAGCTGCTCGATCTCGACTTTCACGGCGAGGATCGGCTGCTGCTGGGCCTCTACGGAGCCCCGGCGCTGGTGGGCCTGGGCGCGCTTGAAGGCTGCGACAAGCGCATTTGAGAGGGAGGGGTGCGGGCCGCTCTCCTCCTCCGCCCATCATGGCGGAGGAGGAGGTGGAGGAGGTGGTGGGGAGGCGGTTGAGGGCGACGTTGAAGCACAATTCAAGGGCCTTGCATTGGAGGGGGTGGGAGTTGGAGCGGAGGCAGGCAGAGCGGAGGAGGCCCGTGGAGGAGGAGAGCATGGTGTTGGCCACGTGGAGCGGCGTGACCTGCGCGTGGCCCCTCCGGCGGGCCAGGGTCACTGCCTGCTTCACTACCGTCGCCGCCTCCGCCGTCAAAGCCTGTTGAACGGTGCAACCACCTGTTCTCATGGTTTTTTATGTATTTTTGAATGTCTTGTTTGTGGTAATTATGAAGGGAAGAAGAAAAAATGAGATCAAAGAGAGGATTTGGACATTTGAATTGGATGAGAATTATGAGAAGAGATGAGAAGGGAATGTTGTGAAGGATGGTGGTGGTGGTGGTGGTGGTGTTGGTGGTGTATGTGAAAATGTACTACTACTGCTACTACTTATGTGTATTTGCAAAGTAGTTATCTTAGCTAGCTTTACTTTGCCTTTTTTTTTCTCTGTTTTTTTTCTACCCTTTTTTTCACTTTCTTTTTTTATTTGGGCTTTATTTTTATTTTGAATAATTTTAGAACGTTTTATATTTACACGCGCTAATACACTTATGTGATGTTTGGGTAGAAGAACAGAGGAGAACAGGATGGTATAGGTAGGAATAAACTAAAATATGTATTTGTTTACAAGGAACATATGGGTATACTTATATCATAGTAATTGATTATAAGTTGGTATTGATATTCCAGGTTCTCTGAAATTGTGTTATTTCATCCAATTTATTCCGCTGGTATAAGAGAAATTCACATGTCAAATTATCTATCTTCACCTTCAAAACAAGAAGCACACACGTCAAATCATTTTTTCACCTATTTTAATTCTTCAACCAAACAACAACAACTTCATCATTGAGTTTCATAATGAGAATAATTAAAAACACAATCAAACAAAAAAATAACCACAAAAATAATTTGTTGTTGGCACTTTCCATTATACAAGTCTATGCAGTATTGTTGTGGGTGGGATTGGATGAGTGTAAGGGGATGTGCTTTTCTTGTAAGGGAGGGTTAAAAAAAATTTTTGAAGGGGTCCAAAGTTGATTTTTGCAGTGGCAAAAAAAAAAAGAGGTGGAAGGCATGTGATGACAAGATTCAGCCGCACTAAAGGCAGCCTTGCTTTGCCTTCTCTCTCTCTCTACATAAATAATAAAACTTATAATATTAAAACCTCAATATATATATACACTTGAGACTCTGTCTCCACCTTTAGAATAAGATTGTGTTCACAGTGAATCAGTGATCAATATATTGATGCATCAGAATCTAAAGTGTTGTGTAAATAAAAGTGGAACTACGTATAATAAATCTGCCTGATGAGAGAATCGGGAACTGTGTACGATCTTCTGTCAGAATAGGAGACAAAGAATAAAGTGCGCTCTCTCTCTCTCTCTATCTGCGTGAGAATTTCATATCTATAATGCATGCATGAGAGAAGATCAATGACTCTCTATATGTCTATCTCTATTTATAAAATAAAAGTGCTGTCAGAGAGTTTTGCAGTCTAGAAGTATCCTAGGAATACTATCCAGTATACTATATGCAAACACTGTACTATCATAGTGCATGAAAATTTTTTTAAAAATTCATCTTATCAAAGAAATATTTTATCTTAGTATAATATTAATAATAATATGTATTTCAATTAACGAAATTTTTTTTTATAAAGGCTACAGATGGGTCTACACATAAGGCTAAACAACATATCATTTTTATTAAAAAATGACCACACAAAGTTAAAGCTTTCTAAACATTCACAATTCCAAAATAAAAGGAATAAGCACAAGTGAATAGAAAACTTGATAACTTCCAAGGTGTAATATACATATACGTGACATGGTATATATAATATATAGATCCTGAAAGTCACACAAAAAATGAAATATATGTGCAAAACTTATTGCAAAGCAGGTTAACCATATTGAAAACATATATAGATTTTTAGCTAAATTTAGTATACCTGGTCAAGATGAAACATCAAAAGTTGTTCTCCAGGTTTTAATATATCAAGTTCTAATAAGTCTGAGAAATATTAAAGAACCTGAGTGTACAGTAAAGGACCCCATTTTGGTGGTGACTGGTCTTCAACATCGTGCCACTGCATGGAAAGGAGAGCTTCCACCTTCACTGCTTTGGTGGGATGAGTTAAAACAAAAAAAATATAATCAGATAAAATATATAAATAATCAAATAAAACATTATATAATTCACCCAACACATCTCACGAGAGATCCGATTCATTTCTCAATCATATTCTGTTTTCCTTTGTGTTCACCAACACATTCTACAGAAGAAGGAAAGAAAAATTTAAAATATATAAAAGGGAAGTTAATAAGTGAGCCTTCCAAAAAAAAGGTGGTGATGTTAATTTATGAATGATTAGCAGTTGTTACAGAGGAAAAGCTCCAACTCCCAAAAATTCAGTCAAAAAAACATGTTCCATAAGAAGCTAAAGAGAGGCACTAAACACATTATCACAACCTTTCTTTTGTGTATTAGATCTTTTATTCAGAACTTGATGTTTGAATTTACTTCAACAAAGCCATTGAAACATGTGAAACTCAGCAAAGACAACAGAATCTATGATTAATGAAGGCTGTTTTCAGATTGATGACTGTTTGGGTGTTCCAAAAACTTGCATGTATCACTTTTTCAAGCTGAGTCTTGGTCACAGTCAAAAGGTTTAGATCTACAGATGCCAAAAAGATTGATAAAAAAAAGGAGGCTCAAATTATTTGAAGGCAAAGGTGTATTCTGCAAATGCTACAAAAGGAGTGCTTCAATGAATATATACATTTACAAAAGGGTGCTTCTATATCCACACAGTCATTCTTGCAGTCCCTTTTACAGTCCTCATTTTACCCTAACCTCGTATATTCTAAATTAGACTAATACATGCATGTAATTCATTCGAGTACTTTATTTTTTTTAAAGGTATGTATTTCATTAGACAAGTTACTTTACAAAAATACATAAAAAAATGTTGAGGACTATAAAAATGATCGAAGGAATGATTGTCCCTAACATTTTTCTTCACATAATGCAAAAACAAAGGTTTAACCAAACTATCCATTCTATCCCTTAAAAGATAGATTTGAATTAATTTCTCCTGATTATACCTTTAATTAAATCCCTTTCAAATTCATGGCAACTTTGCATAATCTCTTTAAAGTAAAGCACCCATAAAAGCAACACATCAAAAGTAATGTATGGCATTATCTGCTAAAAAGCCACCCTCATTTTAATGCAACCTTCGATAAGCATCTTTGATTGTATTTAATTCAATACGTGGCCATGTGGGCAAAAGCAATATCCTTGGAGACCAACAACAAGAGGAGAAAATACCCTTACGTCTTTAAAGGTTGGGGATAAAAAAAAGGCCTAACTTTGAAATGACAGCCTTGTTAATGTAAAGGTGATGGAATTGCGTACGACACACTCCTTTTCTCCAAAAGCTTGTATTTTCATTACATTGAGGGCCAATAACTCTGGTGTAGAAGGAGAATTCATCATTTCTAGGAATTTAATTCTCATAGATTTTGTTGAAGTAAAATTTTTACCTAGGATGTTCAAGAATGAACACATGAATGAAGGGTTTCAAATACAATTTTTCTGGGTGTTTCAACCAAAAGAGAATGAAAATGAACGTCAAACTAGCCCTAAAATATTTTCCCCTACAAATATAAGTTTGTCTCTCATATAAGTATATAACTGTGCTTCGTTGGTCATGCCTATAGTTATGGTTAAGGAAAAAGGACTCAAATAATATATTCACTGTAATAGATTCTACCATGCATTGAACTAGGACTACTTGTTGATTACACACCTACTTCATTACATTCACAACCTTTTGTTTGAACCCTTATTTAAATGAGCCTGTTAAACTGGGACAAGGCTCCTTGCTCAATAGAAGTTACAGATTTGTTGTGTGAAGATTATCAAACCATATATACATGACCTACAATCCAATCTGCTTGTTCAAAGGAAAACAGAGAAGATTTAATTGGTTTCTGCCTACTCATTTTATCCCTCCCTGATCACATTAGCAAACCTAGGGGGTGAAAAATTTTGAACTTACATTTCAGTAGGAATTTCAAACTCTACTAGAGCTGGGCGGGTTAGGCAGCCCCGCCTAAGGCCCTACCTAGCGAGAATCCCCAAATCACGAAAATATAGATACCAGGAATATTGATTTTTTACATCCAACCAGTTTAACACCCCCAGCTCATCCCAAAAGAAGAAGAAAAAATTTCTTACACCCATCCCCATTCAACAAATTTAGTTAATTATCTGTATACTGACACAAATGCATGATACTAAAATAAAATTGTCTTTATGTAAAGTGTGCCCCACTTTAAGATTACGCGTAGGATTCTAACTTAGTTCACTTAAACTCAGAGTCGACCCTAAAATCAACATGCATTTTTTTACCTCTTTGAACCATCCTTGGCACATATCATCAAGATGATTGGCCGATCAATGGGAGTGTGGAATTGTAAGTCAAGACAGAAGTGTAATAATTAAAATCACATTTTAATTTAGTTATAGATCCCTAACCACAATACTATCTCCAGAATTAATTTATTTAGTAAGACCTGTTTTTAATCTTTTCAATTCTTTTTTTCCACTTGATATGCTGTTTGTCATCAGAATATATTCACCTCTGTAGTGTCCAACAAATGCATTATGCTCATATACTACCTAGTACTGTAGCTGATGGAATTCATGATCTTTCCAATGGTCAATTTATAGCAAAAAGATACAAGACCAAGCTTAGGAAGTAGGAAGTATTACTTAAAATCTAGTACTTACTTTAAAAAATAATGTACCATAAATAAGCAATTGTCATGAAAAGCACTGGCATGCAGAAAAGCATGATCAGCCAAGCCCTTCACCATACTGAAACATAGGAGTAATATTAAAGAAAGGGAGGAAAAAATATTTCATGTGAACCTACACTAATACCTATTCAACTGATAAGCCCCCAATATGTAATTGTTATTTGTCGAATGTAATGAAGTTTGACTAGCTTGAAAAGCATTAGCAGTAAGGCACACAAATCTGTCTGCTTGTCTTCAACACAATACAAAATGTATCATCTCAAAGAATGACATATTTTATTTAAAAGGCATAAACCTATTAGAAATATCCAATTGATTTCTAAATTTCAGATTCAGCTGGGAAATTTTCATAATCATATACTGACATATATGTTTCATAATCATAAACTTCATCAGATCTGAAGCAATAGAAAATAAATAAGCTGACTAAAAGCTTACCTCATGTTTTGTTTCTTTGCCATATGCACAAGTGTGGATTTAGAAATCCATCATAGCTGCTTAGTTTAATCGTTGGAAGAAACATGTAGCAAGGTGATCAGTGATCCTTACACCAAGGATCTCAGTTTCTTTATTTCCTACACTAATATACATTATTAGAACAAATACCGTATTTTTGAAATGCAGATATCCAAACCCTTTAAAAATACCCTCTCAATCAAAGTACGCCGAAACAGATACAGCTAGTGTAATTTGCGCTCGTTATACATTCAGTACTGTATAAAAAAAAAATGACAAGTTCACAAACTGCCGGTAAGGGGAAATACTAACAATCATCACTGTTTGAGGATGTAAAAATATCATAATCTCCAAGTTGAACTGATATTGGCTTGAAATGGGGTCAGTTTTATGCCAAAACAGGATCAACCTTTTAAACCAATTGAAGGAACAAGTACACTGAAAGTTTGATAAGCAAAATAGTTGAGAACACCACAAAATTTCACTACACATGTAATTGAGTAATCAAACACAAAGGTATTAATATATTCTATAGTCTTCGAGGTGCAGTGGAGACATGGCAATTACTTTCCCTTGCTGACTATAGATTGGATATTTCTTCCCAAGAAGCACATTCCAAGATATTTTACTCACCACTGGTATCAAACAACATCCTTCTCCTGGATTTTTAAAGGAATTCTTTGTCATGGTTAATATCAACATTTTGCGCGTTAGATGCACTCTATATTATGTGTATGCGTAGGTGTCATTTCTTCTTCTCTTTTCTTTGCAAAATTGGGAAAAACCTTAATTGATGGATTTTCTCTATCTACTCTTTTGTTGATTTGATGACATGCATTTGGGTTTCTGGATATCAAGGAGGGATTGCAACGGAGGAGTTGTTGTCAAGATTGAAATATTGTTTACCACTACGAATGGAAACGTGGTTCGGGTTAATGACAATTCTTGTAATTTTTCATTTATGTGTGGGGGCATTGTGGTAATGTTTTTGAGGTATATGTATTCCTTTATGAGTTAGGTTTTTTCATAACACTGAGAGGCAACCCCATGTTTTAAAGGAAGAGTCAAAATTTGTGACTCCATCACATAGTCTTTAATCTAAAAATTAGTAAAAATCTCTTTTTCCCATCTATGATTGTAGACAATATTTTGCCAAACCATGTAAATCTCTTCTCATGTGATTGTGTCAATTTTCGTCTTCTCTATGTCAATTCGCGACAACACTATTTTTCAACATTTTGATGTCTCCCCTAAACTTGACACTAAAACTAACCATCAGCTATGATAGCTATGCCTAGATAAGTTGGCATAAACAATGATAATTATTTTAAAGGTTGGAATTGTTTATCAAGACTTATCTTATCTAGAGTGGATAAAATATCATTGTATGACATTTTTAAAAAATCATCTCACCTCACACACGCATCCCAAAAATATGTCATATCTATCATATCACACATGCATCTCTCACACATATTCCCAACGAGAAACAATTGGGTAAAATTGTTATTTAAAAAGTCATAAACTCTTATTCATGTCTTATCCACTAATTATTCTCAGTTTATCCAGAGTGAACCAAACAACAAAAAAATCACTTTTGCATATCCCAATGAGAATAACAAAAATATCAACCAAACAAAAAATTATTTATTCCACACCAGATAGTTATGTAGTTTGTCTCTATTCCTATTCTACCCATGATAACAGGAGATAATAGAATAACTTTATCCATGTCTATATTCATAAAATCCCCCACTTATCCAGGTATACATGCACGGAACAACCAAACTCTTCATATTTTCCAACTAAACAGGGTTTAAAACAGGGCCACCAACGGATTTTTCAATCAAAACACGCATGATTCCAATACAATTCGACATGGCTCGACATGAAAAATCTCAAGAAACCCTAATTCGGATCCAAAGCAATGTCAAAATTACAGCAAAAACAACAACTCATGCGGTTGATTCGGGAGCGAAATCTGTATTGGGTACTCACTTGAATTGTTTAGAGTGAGAGAAGCGATTGACTCGCCGCGATTGATCGAAATCCCCATTTGGATCTCCACATTTCGAAACCCTAATAAATTGGAGAGAAAATAAAATGGCGGGAAATAACGCTTTTTATTTTTTATTTTTTCTCTCTTGACGAGTGGATTTGAATCTACCGGTCAATGTTAACGGTTAGGAATGAGAGGAGATGTGGGTTGAATCGCATCAGAGCCGTTCATTTCCTGGACCATTCACTAGCACCTGTTGATAGGAGGGTCCACCGGATTGAAAAATCTTGTCCGTCCATTTGAGAACACTGGATTTCAAAGGCTGCTCATCGTCAATTGTGTGTTTCGTTAGTTTGATTTATTATTATAAATAAATATGAATGATTATTTTATTTTTATTTGGGGAAAGTAATTCCGGGTGTCTAAGGATTCCTGGATTATTTTTAGGTCCTGAAATATCCAAACTTAATTTTAGATTCCTAAACTCCATTGTATATTATTTTTGAATTCTTCCATCGTATCGTTGTTAACAAATCGTTGTTAACAAATCTGTATACATTATTACACGGTCAAAATTGAAAAAAGAAAAGTAAAAATAACCCACATTAGATAAAAGGACCTAGAAATAATACTCCAACTAATTTAAGGAACTAAAAATAAATCCAGATATTTGAGGACTTAAAAATTGATTCAAGGTTCCCACCGGACCTAGAATTATTACTTTATCTAATTTTATTTACCGTTTGAGTTTCCGACACCACACAGCATCCAATTAACAAAGTAATAACTTCTTTAAGAAAATATTACACATCGTTTCTTCAATCAATTCTACAGTCCCAACACTTTTTTTTCTAAAAACTTACCTAATAAAAATGTGTTTAAATTTTTGTTACATACTCTAATAAATTGAATGCACATTTTTATATTGTTTAATATATACTCAAATAATAAATTGATTTACTCCCACAACAAAACCCCAGAAAAGGGAGAAAAAAATTACTCAATTCACTTGTACAACTTCAGTAAGATCATTTATAACATTACCAGGACAAATGCCACAGATCACTCATAGTTCTGCTCTCTGGCCCTCTTTCGAGCAAGATATCGCTCCCTGGCCGCAGCCAGGTCATCTTCGCTCTTCTTGTGATTGTCCTGTTTTGGCTTCTCGTCGATGACTGGCTTCTCAGTTAAGACGTTTTCCTGTACATCAGAAGCACTCGATGTTCCGACACCAGAGGATGTCGAGATCGAAGGCAAGGAACCGTCATCCTCCCGAACGGATGCCTTGGGCTGTTCCGTTGCTTCTGCATTGCTGGATGAGGCCTTCTCTTCAGGTTTATGATAGTTGTCGCTTTTTCGAGTATCATCTGAATCTCCTCCGTGTTTTTTAGGCAGCTTTGGCTCTGTTGATTTGCCCCCAAAAGCGACATTCTTTCCAATGTTGAAGTAGAAACTGCTGATGTCCTATTTTTTACCAATTAAAAGATGAGAAGACAATTCATCAATTAGAAAGTTTGCGATTCTGATTACAGTACTACAAACATATCCGTGATATGAATGATAGCTATTTGTGTTGCTCATACTTAAAAAAAAAAAAGGAAATAAAACGAGAATGCACTTGTCTGACATGATTCCACACAAATGATACTCTTCCCAGAAACAGGTGCAAAAAATGTAGGATGACAAGGTTTTTTTTTTTTTTAAAAAGGCATCAAATCTCATGTAAACTTTCATTTACAATATTATCCCCTGTTCAAGGGAATTTCATGTTAAAATACTTATCTTTAGACTTTGGGAATACAAAATAATTACATTGGATGAAGAAAAAAAATGTCTTCAAATATATGTTGGCTAGCACACATTTTCCAAAGAAGAAGAATCTCCATTAAGAACAGTTGGGTGGCTACCACTGGGTTTCTCCATGTTTGAATTTAATTTTGCTGGGGTGGCTTCTAGTTCATCATTTATGGGAGCTAATTGGAAAGTGCTGTATAAGCATTAAGGGATCCTTTTTTTTCAATTTTCTTTTTTCTTTGTTTTCATTTTGTTTCTCTCTTTTTTTGGAGACTCCTCGTCTCCTTTGTTCGAGGAGTGACATTAACCAATGAAGCTCCAACCTTACTTTCATAAAAGAATATCAGTCAGGGGTATATATGTAGGTTCAACCATTAACAGTCCAAGAGTAAAAAAAAATGCATTAATAGATTTTTTTTCCAAACTAGGAAGAAAGAAAAATTGTGAATGTAGAATATGTCAAATTCTCCATTGCTTTAGAAAAATTCACTGATCATGAGTCTTCGGAGGATAGAGGAAAGTTGGAACCAAACATTTGGTGGGTTTTCATTTATCCTCTACATCCAAACTTCGAGGCATTACCCTCAAGTCGTTTGGACAGCCTTCTTTCTCATCTTGTTGTGAGAGAAATTGAAGTACCTATTCCTTTATAAACTCCATGAAGTGGAGCAACATAAAGCCACAATGCACCGAATATCTATCATCCATACATTCTAATCTCCATCTCCTATCAAGAAAGACTCCTCAATACACATGATGTGGGGCACTGGAGGAGATGCTTTAGATTCAATGGAGGGAACCAGATTTCTTGAGGTTGCAAACTTCTCCCTTGATGAGCCAAATTTAGAGATCGTGTTCTTTATTGACGCGATTGATGGTGATCAAGACAAACGATTTGAAGTTGACTCAGGTTGATGCTTACTTTCTTACTTTTAAAACTTTTTGTATGGAAGTGTAGATATTTTATATTTTGAAACAATTTGAAAGAACCGGTGATGTATGATGAAACCTTTTACTTCATATAAATATACATTATATATATTTACAATATTATTTTAATTTAATTATTTTCATGTCCTAACTGTATCCGTGTCCTATTTTTCCAAAAAATGTCATGTCGCCATGTCCATGTCGTTGTATAGTGTGTCCATGTTCATGCAGCATAGGTTCTAGAGAAAGAGGCTCTACTCGGAGAACATGTGGGCGGTAATTTCCTACACGCTTAGAAATTTGGGTGAATGTGATTCTTGGAATCGAACCTTTGCCATCTGACCTCTGTTATGGGCAATCATTTGTTCGGGAGGTGACATCGGCGAGAACTATATCCGATGAGGATGCTCTTCTCATCACTTGTTCTTTAACTTCTTTATTTTTTTCCATGTATGGCCTCATCTCCTTATATTCTGGGGTTTTTTCCGAAATAAGATTGCCCTTATTCTATCTTCAAAAAAAAATGTCCATGTTGCATAACCTCCTTTCAGTCTTCTTGATAGAACTTTAACAATAATTTTTTATGCCCCATTCAATAAACTGATCGCATATACCAGGCTTTGAGCTTCATTAAAAAAGAATTAATCATTCCTAAGATATCTCCCTTCAACAACCCCAAAAATATGGAAGCCATCAGAACCAATACCTATTTCAACCCCCCGCCCAACAATACACACACACATCGGGGAAAAAACATCCTAAAAACTACAACTTTATTTTCCATCTCATCGAATGGATCTCACAAAGCTGCCCTTAACATATCTATTGGTAAAAAATAATTTACACAATTAAGAGAATCCATATCAAATCAAAGGCTTTCTTCTTTCCTTCAAATAAGGACTAAATTTCATCAACCTAATTGCCTTGCATTGTCCTCAACCATAATTTATAATTAACAAGATAACCTTGAAAATTATAAGTTGGGATGGCCTCATCCAAATAAATCTTGGCTTTAAATAAAACATTGGGATCATTTGTTCTTTCTATCACAATCAAATTTGTATATTAAACATATTTTATCTACTTTTCTCAACTTACTAATATATTATTGATACCTTCAATTTATTTCCAAATCAAAATTCTATAAATTATTAATATGATTTCATGTAATAGAGAATAAGTTATACACAATACATCGCTCTATTAGTAGATGTACTTATATTCTAAGTTGAATATAGTCAATATACAAGGCATGTGCATGTCTCATGAATTCTTCCTATAATAAGCAAAGGTTAAAATAAACAAGCAGTAACTTCTCCAAAACTTTTCATCACATGGACACATTCACAAGACCTACTCTGAAATGAGATGCACAACTGCAACATATAGTAAGATAACAATAGACAAACATGCTGTAAAATGCATATTTACCTCATCTTTTTTCTCACGTGCTTCACGCATCTTTTCTTCTTCATTCCATTTTTGCCATTCTGCAAGTTTCTTTTTGTAAGCACTCGTTACATACTTGTCCTTGTTAGCAAAGAGGTCATCTTCTTTGCTCCTCTCCTTTTGTATCTTCCTTTCATACACTATTTCATCTTGGATCTTCCGTTCCTTTGCTTTTTCAATCATTAGCTGAATGTATTTTGGCTGCAATGACAAATATTAGGGTGAGCAAGGAAAATGTTAGATCATTGTCCAGCTGATGACAAAACAAAACATAAATTCTCTTATTAGGGATTAATAAAATAAGTATAACTACAAGCAATATGATTGGAGAGGGTGGGTGGAGTCTGCTGAGCTGTGCTTGGAGATGGGGGTTTGCGATGCAATGAAATAACAAATGAATGATCATCCACTGAAACTGAGAATGGTAGGCCTAATTTCCTGGTTAGTAAAAAAAAAAAAGAATGCTTCAACTCCATAGAGAAATGATAACAAAGTTTATCTGTTTGATCATAATCCGAACTTTCGGAAATTTGGAAATGGGCATGCAGTCACTTCCATACTCTCAACATCTTTTAAAAAACACCTTCAGTGAACTGACTATTATACTATCATTTTACACATGCTCAAATCATTATTATTGCAAACATGTTTAAGAAGCTCACAAGTACAAAAAAATTGTAATAAAACTAACACCATCATGTTCACATATACTTTGTTTAACTAAACATCCCCTTCAACTTTTCCTCTTTATCCATATCAGATAACCAGAAATTTACTGACGTTTGCCTTCACCACTTCTAACGATTGACAGTTTTCCATCAAAAAAAAAAAAAGGATTGACAGTTGCCAACTTCTAACTTGCCCAGTACACAATTAACTTCATTTCACCACCGCACTTAATACCGTTGATATGCCACTAGAGATTTTTCTCATTCCAATAGCATTCACCTTCAGTAGTGGCTTGACTTTGTTTAGAAGTAACTGACCCTATGTATGTATAAATCAGACAATTTTCTTAATCATGTTCATTTCCACTTTCTTGTGTAAACCATCCATAGAATTTTAATGACTCATTGCATTTATTTAGAGAAATAGACAATTACTCTTCACCTGTTTTTCATTACAAAGTCTATCGATCGCCCAACCTATATTGTTTATTCTTCTTTCTGCACTACCTATTATCTAAGACGTAGTTTCCTGACATGATTCTTTCAGAGATTTTGTACCCCAAGATTTACATATTCTCTCTTAGCACATTATACCACTTGGTCTTACCCCAAAATTGATTAAATGACTCCATACCTCATCTGTTCTTTGTACTGGAAACTATACCTGATTGAGGCCGACATTTGATTGCCGCTGAGTCAGTGAACTTGTAGCTGCTTTGTTATGGATAATCTCATAAATAGGAATTGAAGACAGACCAACTCACATTCATAGGCATTGACTCATTGAAGACACTCAAATTCACACAAGAGTAATAAATTCATACAAAGAGAGAATTAACTTACTTCTGACTTTTCTTTGTGTTAATGCCGTTACTAATGAATAAAAAGATCACTCCCATTCCGAATTGTGCTATCTTTGGCTTTTGCTGCAAGCCTGCAATTGTTAGACCTATCATCTATGACCTACTTGTATCATCCCAATCAGAACAGCATAAGCAACCAAACAATGCCGTTATGCTTAACACGGAGTAGTCCAACTCGGGGAGGAGGGGAAGAATGCAATCAAATGTATCAATTGGTTAAACATCACTAAACCCATAATCCATGTATCATCATTCTATCTTACTCAAATATAACTCGAACCTGATGATGTTCATAACATAAAAAAAACTCACAAATTAACCTCCAAAAAATCTTACACAATCGGGTAATCACTGAGAAGTGAGAAATAACACATCCATGAAAATTAACAACACCCACTTCAGAAGGCCCAATACAAACTCTTATATGAATGAACTCTCTAGGCCCATTCGATCGGAAGAAACCAAATACCTTGATATCCATATCCGCTCTAAAATTTCAATTTTTTTTTAAATTGACAGACTAAGTTCCCCATAACATTGACATTTAATCAAAACCAATTTCAATAAACCATTCGTTTTCTAAAAAGAACCAAGAATGATTTGTAAAAAATAAAAAAAATCTGTACCTTCTTTTCCTTCCTGTCCTCGATTAAAGGCTTCGCGATCTTCTCCTTCATCTCGTCATACACTCCATCATAATCAAACACCGACGGGTCCTCCTCCAAAGCTTTCTTGTGCTGATTCTCAATCTGTATCCACCAAAATTTTAAAAAAAAAAAAAAATTCAAACCACGCAAAGAAGGGTTTGAGAGGGGAAATCACGTCTTTAAGGGCCCTGTTTTTGGCGGCCTGTCGCGCGATCTCCATCTCGACGTCGTCCTCATCTTCGTCCATGAACGCGGCCGGAGAAGGACGTATCGGCTTGGTCGTTGGCGCCGACGACGGCTTCTTCTGATGCGAGGGCCTCAGCTGGAGCCCGTACTTCTTCATCGAGGAGGGACAATGAGGAGGGTTTCGAAATTACTTTTTTTAGGGTTTCGAGTGAAGAAAGGAAGACGAGCTCGATTTGTTTCGAGTGGAGAATTGCTTATGTACCTCTGATGAGGTCCGCAAATGAACCGGGTGTATTGCACTTATGCCCCCTACATATATATATATCTTAATTTTTAATGTGACCCCTATATATATCTTATTACTATGACGGTACATCATGACTAGGGGTGCAATTCGGACGGTTTGATTCAATTTTTAATAAACTCATATTGAACCAAACTATAAATATATATAAACAAAAAATCGAATTGAACCGAAAATCAAACCAAAGAAAACCCAAAACCGAACCTAGCCTTATATGATTAACCCAAACTAAACCGAATCGAATTGAACTGTTAAAAATAAACATATACATGCCTTTTTTTTCTTCCTACTAATTTAGATTGGTTAGAATTTTTTTAATGGTTGATTACAACTTTATATAAATATCCAGATTGATGATATAAATTTGTATTTATTTGTTATGAATATTAATGGTATAAAACAATATGATTTTTAATATAAAAATAATGATCTAAATCATATTGATTATGAATAATCATGTGTTTAAATTTAATTTGGTTTAGTTCGATTAATTCGATTTTTTTATGTAAAATAAAACTCAAACCAAAGTATATTGATTTATTAAATTTTTAATCCATACCCAAACCAAACAAAAATCTATTAAATTAAACCCATAAAAATTCGGTTTAGATCAGTTCGAATTCGATTTAACTGATCAAAGTTGCACCCCCTAATCATAATATTTGTCCCAGATTAAAAAGTTAGAGGTCATCTTACAAAAAAAAAAAATCTAAAATGAATTAAAATTCTAAATGAGCCTCTTATAACAAATATACTATCTATCATTATCCTTTATGAATTTTTAGATAACTTCAACAAGTTGGAAACTTAAAAAAGTTACCCCAACCACGACTCGTCCTGACCCTCAAATCTGAGGATATATCAACCTGAATCCATCCTATTGTGTTTGGTTCAGATTCAGATTAAGTTTGGTTTCATTAGAGTTAGATAAAGTGATATCATTTTAAACAATTTGAACTTCATAATGATTAATTCTCCCCCACGAAAAAGCAGTAAAGATGATGAAGGTGGAGAGAGAATAGATAAATTACACAAGTAATTTAAATAATTCAAATTCATCTCATAAATTAAATAGTTCAAATTTTACCAAAGCATTTAAATTTTGCTACTCACCACGTTAGGTTTAGGTTATCCGAGCCCTCAACTTAAACCCAACCCCAATTAGGTTTGGGTTACTCTGGTTTGGATTCAGATTGAACCCAAACACTGAATCCCAACTCAAACTTGTCCAAAAATCAGGTTAGGTCAGGTTCAACCCACCTAAGTTGCATCCTTTTTACCGGTTGGAAAAATTTACCAGGTGAAACTTGAAGGGCCTGTTGACAAGAACAAAAAACACTACCAGATTTTAATATGTACAAAATGCACAAAAACCAACAGGAAAAAAAAATCTTCTGCCACCAACTTTCAGTTACTCCTAACCCTTAAGGTCCCATTACAAAAGAATCAAAACTGCCCACCATGGCCACCAAAACATGACCAAAAGAATTGAAAGTGAGCCATTCACAAACAGACCATAAACCAGGATTTACAAACCAACAGCACAAAAAAAAACATGGGATCAAAGACTCAGGTGGTTAGCAAGACAAAATTCAAGCACCAGAAGGTGCTCAGCTCCTGGTGCTCACGAGACTGTCGACATTGTTAGGCTCATTTGAAGTCTGTACACATCGATGCCTGTTGCTTACAGAAACCACATCAACCTCTCCAAGACTCGCGCCGAGGTTCTGAAATGATTGGGTGCTTTGGCCGTCGAAGTAGAACCTCCACTGTAATTGAAAATCAGGGTCGTCGATCACGCAATCCTTGTCTTTGATTGTCATGACGATGGAGTTCAAGAAGTTCTGTGTTTCCAGGAGTTCGTTCTCTAAGTTGGGGGCAGAGTTCATCTGACCATCATCTGGATGATAGAGAAAAAAACAGCTTTTCACTAAGTAGCTTTTTAAAATACATTTTTCAGAAAACATACTTTGTGAGATTCCTGAAAATGTTGTTTGTTAAAATTAAGTTATTTTTAACTTTCTTCAAAAGCTGGGATTGTGAGGCAGTGGTTGGAACAGTTTGAATTAACTATGATTTCTGCAAAAGCAGGATCTCCAAAAGCTGCCAAACCTGTTAACAAACGCTGAAATTTAACATTGATTATTACCTTTCTTGGATCTTGTTTCAGCAACGCGAATAGGCTTCTGAAGCAATGTTGTTTCCGGAAAAATCATCAAGCTTGAGTTCCTAATATCGTCTTTGTGGGATGATTCAAGTTGGTTGAATGAAAATGATGTCTTCCATGTCTCTAGCAGATCAGCGATAGCTGGGATGATCAGCTTCTCCACCCTTAACGAAGATAACAACTGCGAAATTAAAATGGAAATGTCACATTTTGCTAAAACAGGAGGTTAGATTGATATAATAAAATAAACAGATTTATATATCGAATGTTTTCGTGTACCAAGTATATTGTATGGTCTCATTAATGTTGGAGCTAAAAGACAAGGTTGGACTTTTTTGTCTGACTAGCTGGAATATCCTAAAAGAGAGTATGGATTGTAAATTCGAATTGTGTATTATTACGTGTTGAATTATCAATAAAACTTCTTAGCATCTTAAAATTGAACTTCTTGATATGGTCGTTGCACTCTTAACATTGGAAAACACATGAACTTCTGCAATGTTCAAGTCCTATAGCAATGGAACAAAAAAGTTGATTTCACTTCATCCTAGGTAGCATTTAGAAACGGGTTTAAAAACCAACTTTTCAAGCTTTTGAAATTAGATTCCCATTAAGCATACTTGTCTTTTTTTTATAGTGAAAATGAGGCATACTTATGTAAGAATCTTAAAAAGCTCTTTTTATCATTGCTTATAACTAAAAGCTGGACCACTTGGGGAGTTTATAAACACATATGGTTTAAGTATGATTCCAGCAGCGCTACCTTAGATATGGAATCTTAGGCCAAAAGAAGAAAGGAATTATGAGTGCACAAGAGAATGCAGTGAAAGCAGTAGAGGAGAATCAGATAGAAAAAAATATCTAGTGGTCATGATTGATCATCTCCAGCATAGTCCTCAAGAATAGATGTCCATGTCCTACTTCCACCAAAAATGATGATAAAAATAGTAGTAGAGAATTGAAGAGAATGAAAATTTTAATCAATTAAATATCATACTAGATCAAAGCTCGAGGACTATGTATGATAGAGGTTCAAACATGAGCAATAGATACTATCCATCTGACATGCACACATGAGTTATAACGAAAAGTAGATATATGAAGGGAAATAAAAAATCTGACATACTAAAAGTAAATAGAAGACGTAATTTAAAAGCAAGATAGTATCTGAGTCAATACATCTTCAATGGCACTGAGGAGGCGTCTGCACATGCCCTGCCTTCGAAACTTAGGCCGTGTTCCAATGAATGGCATTTCTGCTAATCGTGTGCCATGGATTCTACATAAAACAGAATGTGCAACTAACTCTTGAGGAACAAAATATAATTTATACAGAGATTTATACATATCAAGGAAGAAATTTACTATTTTGAAAAATCATTCTGATAGAAAGAATCCAGGGTGGGATTTGTAACCAGACCTCCTCATTGGAGGTGGGTAGTGTTCACTCTTTTTTTTTAAATCTCATACTGGGTAGCATAGCGGAATTTTCCCTAATAACGGTGTGAATTTTCGAGGCGTTACAGATTTTTTCATATCAGTACATACTCATAAAAAATTTCATTTTTATTGTAGGAAAGGTTGCTGCCACTGCATTTCATTGTGCTTAGTTGAAAAATTAGTAAGTAGATCCAAACCTCAATGACGCAACCGACACGAGTTCGTCACCCTTCTCCAAAATCACAGTGTAAAACCCCTCAAAATTTAGGCGCTTGAAATTTGACCTGGAAAACAAATTGTTCCTGAATATCATACTGAAAGATACACATGTATAATGTATTTGTGCATGAGAGTATCTAAAAAGTGTGTCAAAATCAGCAGTTTTACTGTAAAAACATGCACCATTTGTGCTGTTAATTTATCAAAAACAAAAATATGAACCCTCACTTCAAAACTCGTATTCATGACCACTTCAAGCAATATGGTTAAATTTGCAACTGACCTAAATGTTTAAATCAGGTGCACTGTATATCAGAGGCAAAAGGGATGTTTTAATACAATCGAAGCATCCTTTGAAAGACAGTAAAGACATATAATCATTGGAAAATTAGCATACCAATTTATATCATTGGAATGATACAGAAACGAGAGAGAACATACCCACAATTATAAGTCACTTGCGATATCATATCCACTCCTGTCCTGGGATCCACTAGAGGAACAAAGCACTCATATAGCACAGAGAGAGCCAGGGAAAGTTTGACATTACGTTCGAGATATAGAAATCGGTTTTGTTCGGAGATGCCTTCTGTATCTTCGTCGAGATGCTTCAATAAGGTCCATGTGAATCCCTCTCCCACAGAATTCAGGGTACCCATAATAAGAGTGAGTCCAGCAGCAACCTGAAGTTTAAAGCACATCAAGAGTTAAATATATAGCAATTGTTGTCAGAAAAAAGACAAGAAAACTATCAAACTCACAGTCTTCATGATCACATACCAAGACTTCATGATAAAAAAATAATCACATCTATGATTTTAAGTGATTAGTCAGATTTGATGTAAAATTTTGATCTATGGAAAAATTAAATTATATGGTACCAGCATGAAATCACACATTTAGATGATGAAAGATTAAGAATTTCAAACAGTTAACAAAGAATAAATTCAATGTGAAAAAGTAACATAAAAAAGAAGGGGCAGAAAAAGAAATAAAACTCATGACATGTAATACC
The DNA here is from genome assembly GCA_030737845.1 of Acorus calamus. Taxonomy (NCBI): domain Eukaryota; kingdom Viridiplantae; phylum Streptophyta; class Magnoliopsida; order Acorales; family Acoraceae; genus Acorus; species Acorus calamus. The sequence goes on from CM060870.1 coordinate 27,137,973, forward strand.
TTTTCACAGCTTTTTCCACAATACGATGATGATTCCGGACCCAACTCATTAATGTCATTTCCCCATGCACACTCCCTGTGATCTGTACAAAAATTTAGGAGACTGCCAATCAAAAGTCTTGATTTAGAGATATTACATATTCAAAAAAGGAAAATAAATCATACTCACATTTTTTTCCACATTGATAACAGGTGAACATGGTCAAGGATGCCCTGGCCCTCTCTGGACCATGCTCAGCCAGCCCACAAAATGTACACCTGCAATATGGGCAATACCAACTGTCTTCTGGAAGGGCCTGAAACAGAACACATATTCCCAGAATATATAGAGCTCTTGTAAATGAAGAATATGAAAACAAAATTAACTGGAGACATGGTCAACTGTCCAAGGTTTAGTAGGGATTCTCTTGTGAAGATGATACCGGGAAAAAAATTTCAAATATATAACTTGTTTTTGTAAGCATCGGGATCTAGGCCTCGTATGGAACCAGTTTTCAAAACCAGTTTTTTTTCATAAAAACTGCTCTCAACCAGTCTTTTCATCAAAAAAAATATTTTATTGATTTTCAAGACATAAAAACCAAAATCCGAAACCAAAAGATAAATTTTAAAACATCCATTTGAAACTGATAATCTTAAAAATGATTTTGCAAGGGCAGAATCAGTTTGACAATTGATTCCAAATGAGACCTTAAACATGATCAGAGACAAGGTTTCTTCATATAATTATAAGAAATAATTTATGGGTAACAGCACGGAAATACACGTAGATAAAAGTTTCTCTGACCTACACAGTCCATTCAAAACAAAGGATGTAGTAAGAGCTTTAATTGAAGAAATATTACCTTAAGCAGAAGGCAGTCCTTGTGAAAGGTTGAAGGGCAACCATCACAGATTATCAAATGCCCACCATCAGCACAAACTCCGCAAGTATCATCAGTTGGATCAAGATCATCAACTCCAAAGTTTTGGAACCCAACATTCCTCAGTTTCTTCTCTTTCTCCCATGCCTGCCTCTGGCACTCCATCAATGGTTTCCCGGAGACAAGGCGGGTGTTAAGCCAAGGTTCACAAAGATATCTACCACGATGCGCTTCGATTTCAGCAACGAAACAACCTTCTTACAACAATCGCACCGAACGCCATCTCTAGTGATGCAACCTCCCCATGAACTACGCTTGTCATTCTTCATCTTGTAAAACACTTTTTCATTCTCGGCCAAAATGCCAATGTCTATTAACCAAGAGAAGACGCTAACTTTTCCGCCATCCAACATTTCTTCCTCACCATCAAATTTTTCTTTTCTTCTAACCATGAGGCCACACCCACCACTTCTTCTCTTCTTCCTTTTATTCCTCGAATTCCCACATCGAACAGACTTCCTCTTAGAGGATGGAGAGCATTTCTTCGGTATCGAATCGTTATCTCCAATATGTTTTCGACTTCTAGTCTTCCGATAAACGCATTCCTTCTCCACATTCTCCTTCCACAATCCATCACCCTCCGCGAACATCTCCCCATCCAATTCAGCGATAATAGAAGCAATCGCCTTCGACTTCTTCTTTCTCTCCCCATTGTCCACCCATTTCGGCAACTCCAAACACTCATCATCATCATCACAACAAAACCCACCAATCTCAACATCTGAATCATCGTCTACGGGAACGCGCTTTCCATTTATGCGTCCCGACCTCCTAATTCCATTAGCATCATCACAATTCAACGCTGATGCCCCCTCTTCAAGACTTAAACAATCGTCCGACGATTCGACATCCGCAATGGACTCCATTGGAACCCGCCGCCCTTTGATCCTCTCCGACCTCCTAAATCCATTCAATCCATCACTCTGTCGCCCAATTCCCATTAAAGACTCCACCTTTTCATCCCCAATCACCCCTCCAACCGAATCTGACACGACGGGTTTCACCAAAACAGAGTCCCCACTCGAATTCCTCAAACCCACCACGCCACGCAGACCGGGACCCGCCCCGAACGGACCCAATCCGTCGTCAAAGGCCGTCAGCGACGCGCCCCGACTCGCGGAGCCGCCGCTCATGAGGGACTCCAACACCTTGGGCAGAGACGGGTAGACAAACCCGGTCGGCGCGACGTACGAACACTCGTCCGAGCCAGGCCGCGCCACGACCCTCCAACCGAACCTCTCCAACAGGTCCACCAGGTACTTCGGCGGCCCATCGGGGTCCCCGAATCCCGAGGCGGAGGCCTCGGGATTCGGGGGAGTCCCCGCATTGGGTCCGCCGATGCCGAAGGTGTTCGTCCCCAAATTGAGGACCAAAAACGAACCGTTGGGACGAAAACCGGTGTGGGGAGGATCCATTGTCGATGACGAACGAAACCCACAAAGCAAAAACGAACCTTTTTTTCGATTCAATCGGTTTCGTTTCGTGAAAGCAAAAAAATATGCAAAAATGGAGGCTCTATAAAAAGAGGAGAAGAGAAAAGCTGTGTTTGTTCTTCGTTATTGCTTTCCATTAAAAGAGGCCCCCTGAAAAATGAAAGTACACGAATCGGAGGGTTCTCAGGTGGGGAGTGCATTGAATGGACGGTTGAGGAGGCGTTAACGAATGCACGTGTGGTTTTTTTTATTTTTAATGCGTTTTGGGAATGGACGAGAAAGGAAGGGAATTAAAACACGTGGGAAAACCAAAGGTGGTAAAAAAGCACGTGATTTCCTTATTTGGGAAGGTTTGGAGAGTGACGTGGAAGGGATGAGTGAGGGGTCGCTCTGTCACGTGCCAACTGTTTCTCGCGGGAAGATACACGTGTGATGGCGTTTTGTTGATAAATGTCAACCGTACCGCAAGTGTGGAAAAAGTCAACCAACGGCTTCAAATTTTTGTGGGTTGTTTATCAAATTTTTTATATATATAATTTAAAATGTAGTGTTATATATATCATTGAAAATTCAATGAAATATATATATAATTAGATGATATACATATTTTGTTAAATTTTTTATGAAAAAATAGCATACATTTTTTATGAAAGCTCATTAAATGATATTTATTATTTTAAAAAATTAAAAATATGTGTGGTCTGCATTTTAAAATGATTGAGTGTAATATTTTTTTATTTTTTATTAATCATTTCTCTCTTTTAAAATGACAATTACAAGTTTTCAATTTGTTTTGAATTTTTTAAATGCATATTATTTGAGTTTTTAGTATGCGGAAACTACTAAAATAAAAGAGTATCTGTGCCATTTTGTAAAAGAGTTTGATGTGTTGAATCTCATTTTAGTATTATTATATATTTTTTGGTATCTTTATGATGATATGTATCTTTAAAATAAAAAACCAAAAATAAAATGAGATTAGACATAACTGTTTTTTAGTTTTTAGTATATGTGAAATACACACTAATGAGATCCAATCTCTTGGATTCCATTAGTTTTTGTCAATCCTTAACAAGTATCCATTCAGTTAGGTAGGTAGTGATTCCATCTGCATAGCAAGGAATGTCAGAATAAGTTGTTAGCATTGATTAGAAACTATGCATGTGACATTCAAACATATGTACCAGAAACATATGTAAAGTTATATATTGTCTACCTATTTTAAAAAAAAACTACCATGTGGCATATGGCTTGTTGAAATGGATCAACAACCTTGGGTAGCTAGAAGAAGGAAATCAATATTACATTTTTATATAGTTTTTAAAATACATTCATCATCTATGGGTTGCTCAACTGTTGAACTTCTCCTTGGAAAAGATAAGTTTCTTCAAAGGTTGTCGTAATGATAATATTATAAATGTTAGCTGTTGAGTTTCTCTCAAATATTTTTGAGCAAGTTTCTCTCAAATATTTGGTGACATCCACATGAGATGAGTTTGGAGACCAGTGCATGTTGTGTTGTTTTAAAACCTTGTTTTTGGATGACCAGCTTGTTGAGTTTCTGCAGTTTGTTCACATTTTTAACCAAAATGTGAACAGGATGCTCATCAGATATGTTTATCCAACATTTTAAATGTGAAGTTTGAATTTATTTTTTTAATCTAAGATACAGTAACATTATGTTATATGTCTGAAATGCCTTGCATTCTAGCAAATAGAGTCTATAAGGAGGTAGAGGCCCAAATTTTGCAGTCTACACATTGTTTTTTTTTATTTTTTTATGAAGTATATATACTTATAAATAAAAAAATGGCGAACCTACTCATGCAAATTGAATATGTATATTTTATGTTTTTGAGAATGAGATATATCCTCACGTAGTGGATATATTTCGTTAGACAAATTCATGGTGACATGATCGAATGTAAGTAAGTTGTAAAATGAATTTAGTATATCAAACGCCCTATTTTGTTCAATTTTGATGACCTAAATTGATTTTAGAACAATAAAGTAAATGACATTTTCCTATCCACTGTTTTAAAAACTAGACCGGACCAACTAAATGGATGGTTAAACCAACCATTTGTCTACCAGTAAATTGAACCAAATGGTTCTTAAATTATATAAAAAAAAGTCAATTGTTATTTTTCAAAAGGACTTTAAAATAATTTTATAAAGGGGTAAAGAGTATCAAGAATTATAAAATATATTTTTTCATAATTTGTATATTTTTGTTAATTATTAAATAATAATTAATATACTTATTATATCCGAATGATTCACAATTTAATCTGATGATAGTCTTCTTATTTTTGATCTTGAGTCACTAGTAATAGCCATAAATATTTTTCCATTTTAAAAATCATTTGGCTACAAGCACCATAATCATTATAAAAAAACATAATATAAACCTTTTATGAAATAACCATCTATGAAAGACATCTTCAAGATCCAGCTCACATTTCTCACATCCCTGGGTAATCAAGAAATGACAATGAAACTTCATAAAAGCATTACAATGGTGGCCAATTCCACATTAAATTTTATTAAAAGAAACGATAGTTGCTAATTCCATCAATCCTCATATATTCTTTTGAGACTCAAACCACAAAAATATGACCCTCCCATGGAGCAGCTTTTTTAGATAATAATAATAATACAACACCAATCAGTGCTAACAAACATTCTCATAGAGCTGCTGCAAAATATTCCTTGCTAAGCTTCGGGTCGGGCTTCATCGACTTCTCCCCGGGCTTCCACCCGGCGGGGCAGACCTCGTCGGGGTTCTCTTGCACATATTGTAATGCCTGTGGAATAGGGAAAGAAAATTGTTATACTTGGTCATTCCTGCATTTACTTTTTGCAAATTACACACAGGTTTGAATTTTTTTAGATAAATTAATTCCCAATATTTTGTTAATCCCTTGCTTTTTAGGTCCCTCAACTTTTTTAACATATCAACACCAGTGGTTATATTTCTTCCAGGTCCAATCCAAATATCGTATGTATCTGCAGGTTACATGACAATGTATATGGGATGATTAACAGTATACGAGATTTAACACTATATAGATACATAACAATGGAGGAATTAACAACATATAGTGTACAACAATGTCTAAAAGAAAATAAGAAATCCAAATGAGGTAAGCAACAGAAAGGAGACATAAGGACCTACAAAAAATGCAATTGCTAACTTAGAGGTTCTTTCATGAAAAATTCCGAGGACCTAAAAATTAAAGAGTTGGAAAAAAAATTGAAATTAATGAATTGAATGCATAAATTTTTTTTATGTTTTTTTCGTAATCGAATATATTCTGACATAGTAAAGTATATATGATTTCATATACTCCATGAGATGACGTAAAGTTTGTAGTAATGACTGCAAAAGTGTCTTTGTGTGTAACAGTGCTGAGTGCCCATAGGTCATCAGCAGATCTGAGGCAAGTGGATCGTTGTGTATGTTCGTTTTGATTCTGATTAGCTTACCTGAAGTGTTCTCATGGTTTCATCGACACTCCGACCGATCGCAAGGTTGTTGATGGTGGAGTGTTGGATCACTCCCTCTTTGTCGATGATGAAAAGGCCTCGTAACGCAATTCCCTGTCAGATTAAACAGTCAGTGCTTGAAAGGCAAGTTAATGAAGTATAACAACTGGCCAGTCAGCCTGGATGGATCACATATGATAAAAGCAGATACATTTCTACCTTCAGGTATAGCATTTCAGATTAATTCCAGTTGTAGGCTATTCCCATCGTTGCTTGTGTTTCCATATGTGGAAATATTTTGCAAGCACATTCTAATTTTAAGCAAATAAGTGATCATTTAAAAATTATATAAATGCAAATTCATGAATGATAATTAAGATGAGGTTTACATTACTATGTAAGAAATCCTCAAATATACAAAGTTTCTTGAACCACCACTGTAAATGACCTTGTTTGTAAGTAATACACCATTTTCAAAAAAGAATTACCTCATTTGGGATCAGCACATTATAAGCCGTCGAAATAGATTTGGTCACATCAGAAATCAATGGATACTTTAAATCACCAAGCCCACCAGACTTCCTGTCTGTTTGGACCCAAGCCAGATGGGAAAACTACAGAGAAAAAGTGAATAACATAATAGTCAATACACCAATGAAAGCTAATCTCTTTCAGAACAAAAAAATTAATTGAAAGTTTTCCAAAATCACGTGTAATAGTGCATTCCACGAATATATTATGAGAGTGTAAATGCAATCAAGGTCTTAGTTCACATTGATTTGCTTCATTAGAAAAAGAATAGGGGTGGGGAATCTCAACAATAAGATCTGGTTTTATTAAGATCTGAGTTTACATATAAAGAACAACTAGATGCATGACATTCAAAAATCCACTCAAATGTGTGCATATTAATGAAACATATATAAATGACCCTGAAGCTTCACTACCTGTATGCAAAGGTAATTGGATATTTATATGACGGATGGCAAAGGTGTAAAGGAAACATCATAATCTCAAAGTAAATTTATGACTAGAGTTGCAAGTATTCTGCAAGTACAGCTAGATTGGGAGATGCTCTTATAAGATCTCAGTTCACAAATCAATGTCAATGGTGATTAATAGTGTCTAAGACAACCAAATGACAAGATAATTGAACTCATCACAGAAAGGGTGTCTAGATAGATTTATTTACCACACTGTCGACTGAAACACCCAATATCTCCGTGTTCAACTTCTCAAAATCTGCATGTCTGTCGCTGAAAGCAGTAATCTCTGCAGTGGAGAAAAAAAATATTGTAGTCAGAATGAATTACCATGAAAGTTAGATTTGAAGAAAACATAATTAGATTTTGTTTCATTTATGAACACTATGAGAATAGACCTTACCAGTAGGACAAACGAACGTAAAATCCAATGGATAGAAAAACACTATCACATACTTCTTTCCAATATAATCTGAGAGCTTGACCTGTAACAGGGCATTGTTAATTAAAATTGAGGTAAACGTGACTTTTTTTTTAGTAACTGGAATAAGTTTGAAATTTCGAAATAAAACTTGAAGATTTTTTTTAAAAAAAAAGATTGTTGAACTTGAAGATTTAAGTAGACACTAAAAATTCTATGTATTCTAAATAATTGACAAACTTTTCAATCCTGTGGAATGACAGATATAAAAAATGGCCAGAGGTCATCACAGCTAAAGTTACAAGCATGAGATGTCACTCAACATTTCCCCGAAATGCAGGAACATATATGTATGTCAGAATCCCATCCAAAATATAATAGTCATACATGCATGTAAAGGAAAACAACAGGAAATTGTTAAATATTCTAATTGTTAACATGATAGTGGTTCAATAATCTGGGTATACCTTTTTGTATTTATTTCCTAACATGGCATATGAATCCTTATAATGTGTTACCAATGGAAAAGGGATAAGTTTTACAAATCAGACAGATATCATTTATTAAAAACAATGATAGTGTTTACTTCTCTGTGAAAATCCCATGCATAAGCTCATATGCATACAACATAAAAACCATTGTGAATTGATAAACCTAACCCAAGAAAAAGTAAATGCGTAACAGATCAATAAGAAAAGGGAAACACATAAGAAATGTACATCTTTTTGCAAGGAAATGAATAGTTTCCTCGTTAATCATAAAGCTTAAACTGGAAACCAGATGTGTAACAATACAAGGTCGGGTTGTGAAGCTCAAGATATCCGATGCTAGGGTGGTCCCACCTCAGGATGGGACTATTATGTTTTCTTCTCGTCTCCTTAGCCTTTTGTTGAGAGATCCCTTGACTCTTATCTTGTTCGGATACACAATAATATAATAAGATTGCTCCAATATTTTCTCAAAAATAAAAATAAGCGTGAAACAAATAGAAGGAAAAGGAGCCATACAATTACTAGTTAGAAATGTCCTTTTCTTGTGGTTTTTTCATATAACCAGATAAGTTATACGAAATTCAAAAAGAATGTAATACAAATATTGAGAATTTATTATTCAATTTCAGCAGTGATAGGCATCACATTCTTCAAAGGATATATGATATTAAACATAGAACATATTGCCTAAAGAAGAGAACCTATGTGATGCAAAAATGCTTCTATAATTGGAAGTGAAAATCATTAACACCATGTAGAATCTGAGCTGCCTAGCTACGCATGTATACCTTGATAAACTCCTGGTCAAAAACAGCTTCAGCTTCAAAATCAGGTGCTGGGTTCCCAACCAACGGAAGTGAACTCTGCATGAGAAAGCAAAATATAAATATACAAACAGGTTCACGGAAAAGGATATAATAGAAAAAAATAATCAAAGCATGACTCTTAGTTTGATAAACTTCACACAATAACTTATACATCTTTTGTTTTAATGGTCCAACTCTTCGATCTAATTCGCATGACAGAAGTTCAAAGGAACCTACCAAAATCCAATAAATAAGTGTTTCTAAGATATATAAACATCCTATCCCGAAAAAAAAAATGCCTTACTCTTCTATCATTTGAATTAAACACATTATGAACATATTAGTTTTTTTCAGATCAATTGAAACTCCTGTAATGTGCTCAAAATGACCATGAAATATTAAAGACTAAACTATCTATAATAAAACGCATGAAGCCATAGGAAACATTCATTCATTTGAAAATCCAAATAACTTAAATTCATGAACATACATTTGGAGAACCAAAACACGATTTTTATGCCTAAAGAAGAAAAATTTCACAAGATTCCCCAAATTAATGGAAAAATCAATCCATCTTCAACATACATTTCAACCAACAAACACTACACACCAATCAAACAACAAAAAAACCCTAAATTTCCAAACAAGTCCAACGAAATCAAGGATCCGATCAAAGAAGCCCTTACAGCATTGACGACGAAGCTCCTCGATGAGGAAGACGAGGCGGCTCTACGAGAGGATACCGCGCGATTCACGCTTGTACGGGGGGTCCTGCAGCGGAGGCCGTCGAAGGACCTTGGGACGGCTAGGGTCTGGCAAGAGAGGGACCTCGGCGGAGCGGCCAGGGAAGCGAAGGCGGCGTTGCGGGCGGCGAGAGAGGTGGGGCTCGACGAGAGGATCGAAGTAGCCGAGGAAGCCATTGAAGATCTCTCGCGCTCGCTCGGTCGCTCGGTCGGAGTGAAATGTGGATAACAGGATAAGCTGAGAGTAGGGTTTTGGAGGAGAATTGAATCATTCGGAAACGAATGGTCCAGTTTTTAATTTAATTTTTTTTTGGATTGATTTGTTCCACCAACCGGTGGCCTAACAAATTTTTTTTTTAACTGTTCAATTTACAGTCTTAAATACACTTACTGATAATGTGTTAATTCAACTTAAATTGAATCGATATACACTTAAGTATATATACTTCATTAAATAATATTTTACTATTTTTTGAAAAATGAAAACACATGTGATCTGAGTTTTTATTAATAAAAATGATCAAGTTTAATTATTATTTTTTATCAGTGCATATATGTAACCCGTAGCTAGGGTTTGGGATAAAAAATGAGTGTAATATATTTTCATGTCTCCGAAAGTTTGTTTATATTTATATTCATATCTTTGTATTTTTTTAAAAAATCCATATAATATCTAATTAGTTGAGTTATATTGATACACTCATTGTCGTTAACATTTTGAAATTGCGGTGTGGACACATGATTAAATTATCTTTTAATCTTTGCCAATTTCACTCACACCTAAAGAAAAAATGCATATAACCCATTAAAGTTTGCGAATATCCACATTAACCCCTCATTTTTCTGATTATTCATGTAACCCCATATATTTTCTCATGGATAATGATTTAGATCATTGAATTAGTTTGTTGTCAAATTTTAAGGAATATTCTGAGTATATTTTATCAATCTAAAGGTGTTGCAGATGTGTTTACCCAAATAATCTCATGAGATTTTAGAAAAATTCAATATGATCCGTCTAAATGATTAAAATGCCCTCTATAAAAAAATCCCACTGTGTTTCTTATTTAATTTGTTAAGAATAAATTATTGTAAATTGTTATGTTTACAACACACAAGTTTTAACTGGGTAACGATAGGGTGATATGAATTAAGCGCCCAATTTCAGGGGGTTATATGGATATTCACAAAACTGAGGTGTCGATATGTATATTCGCAATCTCAGGGGTATTATATGAATATATATCTTCAGGATGACGTTAATTGACGAAATATAACATAAATATTCTTCATAAATTGACACCAAACTAACTCTCGTTTTTTTTTTTTTTTTTGCTTGACCAAGAAAATTTTCACAGGGCTATATAGATATTCACAAAAATGAGGGATCGATATGTATATTCGCAATCTTAGAGGGCTATATGAATATATATCTTCAAGATGACATAATATTCCACAAATATTATTCATAAACTAACGACAAACTAACTCAAAGTTCCTTTTTGCTTAACCATGAAAACTTTCAAGGGTTATATGAATTTTCAGAAGAAAAAAAACAAGGGAATATGGATATTAGCAAATTTTCAGGGGAGTATATACATTTTTCCCTTCTTTAAATGATTATTAGTTTTATACACATGTTGAAACATGGGGGTTCGGAACCTTTGTTTTTCAATAACAAAGAACCTCTGTTTCAACCACTCATAAGGCGACGCGTGGCCACGTCGAGCACGTGAGATGAAATAGAAGCATGTGTTCTCACTTAACAGACCCCATCTCACTTTTCTCCGTTTGCTTCTGTTAGGTAGTCTCGCCCATCTTCACATCCACTTCTTCTTCTCTTCGATCTAACCCCTTTTGAATACCCTAGCCGATCCCTCCTCCATCTCTTCAAAATCCATCTCTCACATCGACCTAAAAGACCCGTTAGAAGATGACGACACAGCGTTGGACGCCGCCGACTGCCCTGGGTTGAAGAACGCTCGAAATACCCTAGCCCCCTTCGATCGGACAGTAAGGACAGGTTGGAGCTCGAAAGAAGAGGATTTTTTTATTTTTTGTTGCTCTGTATCGAAAGAAGTGCGTTTTTGTTCGTGGTCAAAGTTTATTATAATTTGCAACCTGGACATTTTTTTGGGGGTTAGTTGTATTATCTTGGTTGGGGTTCATGTTTAATGAATTTTATGATTTATGCTCTATGTGTGTATGTGGTTGTGTTTTTATGAATTTTATTTGTGTTTTATGAAGCCTGAGATGAAATGATATGAAGGTAGATACTTCAGTTTTATTTTTTTTGAATGATATGGGACTCCATTTTTTTCCTAGAGACCCACTTCATTTTTTTGTTGTTAGAGACTTCAATTTCATGGTTCTATTTTTTTTTGTCGGTCTTGGGTACTAAGTAGAAAAAAATGAAGTGGGTTGTTCTTGATTTCTCCAAGCTGCCGTTTTTTAGATGATATAGATTATTTGTAGATTGATTTTTATATTTTTGTGGTTTCTAGACCCAATCTGATATTTTTATGAGCTATTTAATTTCATCCCAATATATAATTATGTTTTAATTATGGCTTTTTCTTAAAAGGTGATCATTGATATTAATATGGAAAGAGAAGACAATGAGTGTATTGATGAATATAACTATAATGGTGTGCCTGAAGTTGGTATGACATTCGATTTTGAAGATAGTGCATATGAATTTTACAACGCATATGCAAGATCAGTTGGATTTAGCATCCGAAGAAGTGGTGTATCGAAGTCCAATGGCATAATGAGAAAGCGGAAATTTTGTTGTTCTAAAGAAGGGATGAAAGGGGATGATAAGAGAAAAGTCTTGCATCCGTAGCCGGATATAAGAACAGAATGTGAGGCACATATGATTATCATTTATCAGTCTTCTAGTGCTTATAATGTCACTACATTTGAAGAACACCACGATCTTGTAACAACCCCTTTGCGTCACAATTTGAGGTCTCACAGAAAAATTAAAAATGCTCAAGCTGCTCAGGTTGATATTGGGTCAGGATTGGCACCAAAAACCGTTATGGATTTGATGAGTGGACAAGTTGGAAGCAGAATGAATCTTGATTTTGTCTTAAATGATGTGAAGTCTTACTAGCGCACTAAAAGGGAAAGTAGAATGGAAAATGGTATTGCGGGTGCTCTTTTTCAGTATTTCAACAACAAGCAACAGCAAGATCCATCATTCTTTTACTCAATGCAATTTGATGCCGATGAACAAATAACCAATGTGTTTTGGACTAATTCCAGGTCTATTGTCGATTATGCACATTATGGTGATGTAATTTGTTTCGACACGACCTATCAAACAAATAATCATGGGAGACCATTTGCACCATTCGTTAGAGTGAATAATCATAGACAAACAATAATTTTTGGTGGTTCATTGCTTTATGATGAGACAGCCAACTCATTCATTTGGTTATTTGAAACTTTTCTTCAAGCAATGTTAGGGAGACATCTGAAGACTATTCTAACAGATCAATCAGCGGCGATGGCCAAAGTTATTTCAGTTGTCCTACCAAAGACTCATCATCGGGTATGTGTGTGGCACTTGACCCAAAATGCAACAAAACATTTTGGACATCTTTATGCTATCGAAGGCTTCAGAAGTTCCTTCTATGCTTATATTTATGGGTACAAGACGAAGGATGAATTCCTATATGCTTGGGATAACATGCTTGAGAAATACAATCTTTGAGATAATAAATGGCTTCAACAAACTTTTGTTGAGAAGGAGAAATGAGCTCTAGTTATTGTCGGTATCGTCGGGAAGGCCTCCCGACGGTGCGCAGGTGAGCGCGTGCGTGTGTGGGGGTTCTTCTGGGATTCGGATCGGAGGCGTGCCCTGGCGAGCTCGGTCGGATCGTCTTCTCGGAAGGGTGAGGGGTGTCGTTCCTGGTTAAGGCGCCCGATAGCGTCTCAAGAGGATTCAGGGGTTTGTGTGATCGCCACCTACTTTTTCTAAAAGCAGAAAAAGGTTGGGTTTGGTTTTGGTCGCCTACGTGGGGGAGTTTGTGGGGTCTCCGCTCTGAGACACGGATATACCGTACACAGAGGTGAAAACAAGTATCCTATTCTGCTTCCGGGGCTTGACTAAAGGAGTCTTGGGACAAAGGGGTGTGGATATGGGGTGTGGATAGGGGGGCGGCTAGTTGTGTTTAGCCGTCGGCCAGGGGGCGGCTAGATAGGGTTAGCCGTCCAGGGTTTGGGTTGGTTTGGGCAGAACTTCAGTAGGAAATGGGTTTGGTTTTGGACAGAGGCTAAGCTAGGTTTAGCCCGGGTTTCTGGAGGGTGGGATGAGAGGGTATTTTATGTAGGGAAATGGGTATTTCTCTTACAAAAGGGGCTCTCTCTCTCTCTCTCTCTCTCTCTTGGGATTTCTAGTGGGGAAAGGGAATGTGAATTGTGGGATGTCGGTGTGGAATGGTTTCTTTGATGGATTGGTGATGTTGTTTTTTTTGGGCTTGGGACCCCTCTATTTATAGTAAAAGAGGGGCAGGGAAATATCCCGGGGATAATGGAATGGTTTGGCTTCGATTAGACCCCTCATTAATTCTCTGATTCTTCTGTCAGAGACCAGGTGAAGGGCGGCTACTGCTAACTAGCCGCCCAGGATGGGGCGGCTACTTCCTGGTAGCCGCCCCAATCATGACCTGTCAAACGTCCCATCTCTGACAAGCGGTGGCTTGGGTCTGTTACTTGGTTTGATCCGGCCAAGAGAGAGCGGCTAAAGGTCATGACCCACCGCAATGATCAGCATTTAATGCTGCTTTATGTCCCATCCAGGGGACTGGTCCAAAGTCGGCCAGAGGGCGGTTAGTGGGGCGGCTAGTGTAAACTAGCCGCCTGGTATGGGGCGGCTAGTTAGGGCTAGCCGCCCCTTTCCAGGGATTTGGGGTTCTAGGGTTTTGGGTTTTTAGAGTTAGGGTTTCCGATTTAGGCTTTAGGTTTAGGTTTAGGTTAGGGTTAGGGTTTAGGGCTAGGTCAAGGCTAGGGTTAGGGTTTCCGATTCAGGTCAAGGCTAGGTTTAGGGTTTCCGGTTCAGGTCAAGGCTAGGTTTAGGGTTAGGGTTTCCGGTTTAGGTTTAGGTCTAGGCTAGGGTTAGGGTTTCCGGTTTAGGTTTAGGTCTAGGCTAGGGTTAGGGTTTCCGGTTTACCGAACCTTTGGTTCTCTATTGGATGTCCAACTGTGGGATATTTTCATGTGTTACTTAAAGTATTTCTGTCTCTCTGGACGGTCAAAATTGGGGTATCTACAGTTATGGGAGAGACATTCTACGTGGATATGAAGAGTACACAACGTAGTGAAAGATTCAATGCTCTTCTGAGATACTACCTGAACTCAAAGCATGATCCATTGCGTTTCTTTCAGCATTTTGATAGGGTTATTGATGATCGGCGTGAAAGTGAATTGAGTGCTGATATCAAAATGATGAATACAATACTGGTAATTCCATTTCACACTTTGATGATGACATGTGTCGCAAAGGTTTACATGCCATAGATATTTGAGTTATTTCAAGCAGAGTATAGAAAATTTTTGAATTGTTCTATCTACATTCATCGGGAGGTGGGACATATGATAGAGTATAAAGTTCGTAGAGATTGTGGCAGTGAAAGAACCATTTTTTATAATTCATCTAATGAGATGGTCACTTGTAGCTGTAAAAAAATTGAATTTATGGGTATCCAATGTTGTCATGTTCTAAAAGTTATTGATTACAGAAACATTAAGAAGCTTCCACAACAGTATATCTTGAAGAGGTGGACAAGATATGCAAAATCCGGTGTTGTACATGAAATGTGTTCTTCTTCAGTACTAGTTGATGCTATTTCTGATTTGGGAAGACGATTCCAACAATTAAGCCATGGTCTCATTCAAGTGGCATCCAAGGCATCTGAAACACATCATTCAACATAGCAACTTAAACGTCGCACAAATGAGATAATGGAGGAGGTTGAGATAGATTTGCGGACATCATTTAAAAATTTGCAAGATGATAATGAGCAACATGAGGTGAAAAGCATTCCGAACAATGAGATTGCTAAAGACTTTAAAAGAAGATGAAATAAGACTGTGGGAGGAAAGCCTAAAAAAAGATGGATCGGCGTGTTGGAGAAGAGATCACGTGGTCAAAGCTCTAAAACATGCGTCCCATATTGCGAATGAGAGCCCCCATAGTTGAGAACTACAATAGTAATCAAGGAATGACTTCAATGACTCAATTGCTTCAGGTACATTTCATTTTTTTTGTCGTGGATGGAATTTATATTTCATATATACTTCAATGATGTTAAATCAATTGTATCGTAGGCACAAGAATCCCTTTTTTGTCCTACTCAAATGAGTGAAGCATCAAATTTTTCTGAAGAATGGAGGAGCACAGATTTTTTTATTGTCATGTGTAATGTTAATATCGCATGCACTAGTATACTTGATTTCATATAAATGAGTTCATTATAAAAATTAACATAAATAAATTTATATTACAGATGCTAGATGGAGTTTGGAGTCTTACACAATTCAAGGTTGTCTGGACTGCTTTTGTCTCTTGGAGTTGCATCTCTTTCCATATTTAGTGGAGTGGAGTTGTCCTCAAACATTATACTGTGTGTGTTCTGCATTTTGCGATTATATTCTATATTGTGGAATTTTGAATGTAGTGTGTTGAATTTCAAAATGTAATGTGTTGAATTTGAGGTGATAGCCTTGAGAATTTTAAGGTTCAGGGGCATCTCATCAAGACTCAATAGCATCCTTCCTTGACACACCCACATAAAACATCTTCCCATATAGTTCCAGAAATAATCATTATTTTTATTAAAAAGAATTATGCTTCCAGAAATATGCATCACATCATCACCAACACATAGCTTCCTCTGTTATGCTTCCAGAAACGTCAAAATGAAACATTCATTCAAACACTAATTCAAATACAAACTTCCATAACCATACACATTCCTTCAAACACAGACGTCCCAAATCAAAATTACAACTCCAAGACATCAAAACCAACCAAAATTACATGTGATAGAAAATGAGGATGAGAATTGTGAGAATCAGGACCAACAAGAAAATAGTACAACTGAACATGACAAGTATGATATGAGTGATAAGAAAAACAACTGATGTAGGTGCGCATTCCTGTGGGTGCTGAGCTTGTACTACCTCTATTTGCAGTGGATCAATTTGGGAAATCATGCATGTAGGTGTTGAGCTTAAACTACCTCTCTTTGAAGAGGTCAGCAATGGAGTGGACGGCATGCTTGGTAACGAATTCATTGGCCTCCTCAAGATTTTGGAAGCCCCTGTACATTAGCCCTCGAAACTCATGTATTTGTGCTTTGCATTCAGGCCGATTCGTATACACACCCGGGGTCCTACCTATTGCAACTGCGTAATACTTAAATTTTTCCATGAACCAACAATAAAACATATCATTCATTTCATATCATTCCAAAAATTAGTACATGATTCATACATAAACCAACTCAAATACTAAATCCGAATGAGCATACATAAAAAACCCAATGAACCAAACTATCAGAAATTACATACTCACTAAAGATTTCAGTGGAAAATGAGAAACAAAGGCAAACAATAACAAATTTGGTAATAAAAAAATGAAGACCGACTTCATTTTTTCCTACTTAATATCCAAGACCGACCAAAAAATGAAGTTGGTGTCTCTCTAAAAAAAAAAAAAAAACTGAAGTCCCAGATCATTCCAAAAAAATTGAAGTCTCTACCTTCATATCATATCATCTCAGGTTTCATAAAACACAAAAATCGGCTAGGGCATTTGGAAGGGGTTAGGTCGAAGAGAAGAAGTGGATGTGAAGATGGGCGAGACAACCTAACAGAAGCAAACGGAGGAAAATAAGATGGAGCCTGTTAAGTGAGAACACGTGCTTCTATTTCATCTCACGTGCCCGATGTGGCCACGTGTCGCCTTATGAGTGGTCGAAATAGAGGTTCTCTGTTATCAGAAAACAGACGTCCCGAACCTGAAACATGGTATGTATACAAACTAGTTGATATGTATGAATAGAATGCATTCATATTACTTTTTTGTAATAATATCCACTTAGTGGCTGAGATAGTGGAGTACGCGCTATGTTAAGCGTTTTCATATATTGCGTTAGTGACTTAGTTGTTGCAAAAGGGGTAGTAAAAAAGACTTAGACTTCATTGGAATCTGTAGTGGGACAGATTCTATGATAGAAAAGTTGATAAAAGATTATCATGGATCAAAACGGATTTTCAGCTTCTCGATCGATATCTCTCCATACTACCCATCAATCCTTTTTTAAACCTTTTTTTTTTTATTTAGGGTTAGTTCGACAAGAGTATAAGATTTTGAGGTTAAATTGTCCTCATTTTAGAAGATAAAAAATCCATCAATTTTGTTCATATTTACATTTGTCAAAATTTGGATAAAAAATGAGGATAAATGTTATTCCACCTTTTGGGCTAGTTTGACAAGAGGATAAACATTTGAGGATATAGTGTCCCAATTTTAGGGGATAAAAAATCCATCAATTTTGTTCATATTTAAATTTTTCAAAATTAGGATAAAAAGTGAGGATAAATGTTATCTCACCCTTTAGGTGGAACAAAATATCCCCATTTTTATTTTAAAATCGGGACAACTCTCTGCAGTTTATCCCAATTATTTTTTATCCCATATGGGGATAAGATGTCTCCCCACTCACTTATCCCAATAATTATCCACTATCCCAACACTTATCCCCTTGCTAAACTAGCCATTTATGTGGAAAAAAATATCCTCATTTTTATTTTAAAATTGGGACAACTTTCCACAGTTTATCTCAATTATTTTTATACTATATAGGGATAAACTGTCCCCCCACTCACTTATTCCAATAATTATCATTTATCCAAACACTTATCCACTTGCCAAAATTGGCATAGTTTGGTAAATGGATAAATGTTTAGGATAAGTTAGCATAATTTATAGGGATAAAATAATTACTATTTTTATCCAGATTTGTATTTGGTAAACTATTTATTATCCAGATTTTTTATGTTCTTATCATCAATCTTTCATTTGAATCAAATATTTGATAACTTTAAATTTTTTTAAAAAAATATCAAATCTGTCATTTCTATTAATGGAGTATTAATATTGTTTGGTGGAATACATTTTTTTTTAATTTTTTTAAGGGTAGTCATAAATGTTATCCCAATTTTACAAAATAGGGATAAAAATTAAACCAAAATCTCTTCCACTTTTTACTTAAAACAAATTATTCTTATTTTTTTATCTCAAAATGTGAACAATTATCCATACTTTATCCCCATTTTATTTTATGTCATATGGGATAACAAGTGATTTAACCCAATTTTTTCATTATCCCAACCCTTTATCCCGATGCCAAACTAGGTCATATCGTATAAAAATAATTGGGATAAATTGCTGACGGTTGTTCCGATTTTGAAATAAAAATCGAGATATTTTGTTTTACCTAAAGGTTGGGATAACATTTATCCTTACTTTTTATCCAAATTTTGACAAATGTAAATATGAATAAAATTGATGGATTTTGTATCCCCTATAATTAGGACAATTCATCCTCAAAACTTTATCCCCTTGTCAAACTAGTCCTTTGAGTTTCCAAATGCAGACAAAATAACGATTCTTAAACACAAGGTTTGAACCCTTGGATTCTTGAAGAATGCTGATACACACAGCCCATCATTGCAGCCCGTTTTATAGCCCGTACAACTGCTTTATCATAGTGTATAGGATTCTAATATAGTATATGACCCAAAAAAAAATTTCATTTTTTTACCATGAAAAAAAATATATCTCAATATATACATCATTTCATATAATAGCATTCACTTCAAATAATTAGTTTATAATTTTATAGAAAATAAAAAATGGGCTACAATGGTGCTACCTGTATCTTTTTCCATTCTAAAAAGGCGGACATCCACACCACGCATTTAAAAAGGCCCTTAAGTGTATTAGTGCCCAAAAAGGATTGTCGTCCATTAATTTATTGGGAAAAATCCATATAACCCCCTGAAATCTTGCCTAAATCCATATAACTCCTGCAATCTTCATATATCCATATAACCCCCTGTAATCATACCCAAAATCCATATAACCCGCTCCGTTCACCTTCCGTCAGCCGAGTTAAAGACGAAATTGGGAAAAATCCATATAACCCCCTGTAATCTAGCCTAAATGTATATAACCCCCTGCAATCTTCATATATCCATATAACCCTCTGGAATCTTCATATATCCATATAACCCCCTGTAATATTGGGAAAAATCCATATAACCCTATGTAATCTGGAAAAAATATTTCTAAAAATTCAAAAATAAAAAAATAAAATTTTTTATTATTAATAATAGAGTAAATTTTTTTATTTATTCCTATTTTTTTTATTCCTAATTTTTGAATTATAAATAACATGTGATTTCATAACCAGTACCCCGACACATTAATAATAGAGTAAATTAACATTTATATGCATTAATATCTAATGGATTGTAAATCTTTATTTTGTTGTATTTTCTATTATTCTCATTGGGAAACGTAAAATTGATATTTTTGTTTTTTTATTCACCTTGGATAAAATAAGAATAAATGGTAGATAAGAGATGAATAAGAGTTTATGACTTTTTAAATGACAACTATACCCCTGCATAAATTATTTGTGTTTGAAAATAAGTATGAGAGATGTATGTGTGATATGATAGATATGACAATTTTTTGAAAAAAATATTTTTAAAAATTCAAAAAATTCCAAGAGGAATTTTTTTATTTTTGAATTTTTAAAATATTTTTTTCAGATTACATGGGGTTATATGGATTTTTCCTAAAATTACAGGGGGTTATATGGATTTAGGCCAGATTACAGGAGGTTATATGGATTTTTCTTAATTTCGCCGTTAACTCGGCTGACGGAGGGGGTTAAATGCTTTTTGGGTATGATTACAGGGGGTTATATGGATATATGAAGATTGCAGGGGGTTATATGGATTTAGGCAAGATTTCAGGGGGTTATATGGATTTTTCCCTAATTTATTTTAGTAGACTCATTTCTATATTTAAAATGGAAAAAGATATACACAGCTCCATTTGCAGCGCGTTCCCATGTTTTTTTAAAAATCATACACTTATCTTTTGAAGTGCATGATATTATATGAAATGAAGTATATACTAAGATACATTAGCGTATTTTTTTCATAATGAAAAATTAATAAATGAAAATTGGGTCATATACTATATTACTATGTTAGGACCCATACGCTAAGATAACGCTGTATATACTAAGCTATCTTAACGTATGGGGCTGCAAAACGGGCTGCAAAATGGACTGTGTGTATCAGCGCCCATTTAAAATTTTCAGTAATTATAATTTATTCATACAGCTCCTATTTAGATAGAGAAATAAATGGGGAGGAGGTTGAAATATGGATGAATGAACTAAAAAATTATTTGCTAAATAGGGGTATCTAAGTATAGTTATGTGATAATATATGTAAATAAAGTGGTATTGATATTCTAGATCCTTTTTTAAATTGTGTTATTCCACACCCAATCTATTCCATTTGTATAAGAGCGTCCAAATTTTCAATCATTTTTTTATATTTTATAAATCATTATTTATTTCACTCACATTTTAACTAAAACTTATTCATGATCAATTGAACAATAACAATTTCATTATTTTGTTTCCTAAAAAGAATAAGTAGAAACACAATCAACTTAATTGTTATCTTGCACGAGTGGAACAGATTGTATAGAATAACAAAAAAATATTTGATATGTCCAGTTCTCTGTGCAGCCCCATCCGCAACCATTATCATTTTCTTTTTAAAAAAAAAATAAACTCATCCATTGAAGTGAATACTGTTATACCAAGTGAAGTATATACTTAGATGAACTATCATATGTTTTTTTCATTAAAAATATAAAAAAATTTAAATTTTCATACATTGCGCTAGTGAAGTACTATACTATCACAATATACATTTCAATAGCCAAGTGTATAGGCAGTTGGGTAAACACTTTTGGGTTGCAGATAGGGCTACAAAATAGACTAAGTGTATTGATATTTATATTTTTTTGAGGAGTGTTGTTACACGTACCTTTTTTACGATCCCAAATGCAATCTCACATAATTCATTAGCACTCTCCTCTCACTGTAACAAGATATAAACAATGAAATTTTTTTATACTTTTAATAAATGACGTCATTCAATTCATTAGACTGTATAATTCATCTTTTATAAAATACATACCTCGTTAGGTGAGGTATATGATTTTTTTAAAAAAATTTGAAAATATGGGCGAATTGTGCTTGGAATTGAAATGGATTGAATGTAACATTATCTTTTTTTAGAAAATGATACGTTCAACCCTGTGCGCAGTCCCATCCGCAGCCCCTCACTTTTTTTTT
This sequence comes from Acorus calamus, assembly GCA_030737845.1. NCBI lineage: Eukaryota > Viridiplantae > Streptophyta > Magnoliopsida > Acorales > Acoraceae > Acorus > Acorus calamus. The sequence continues at coordinate 27,159,728 of CM060870.1, forward strand.
TTAATATACATTCGCTCATAGAAGTATATTGAATGAAGTATACAATAAGTTATACTGTGTATTTTTATTTATTTTTTTGAAAAATAACAAAAATAATTTTCATAAACGATTGAGGATAACTATGTTAGTGAAGTATAAACGATTAAGGAACCATTTCTGTACTGCAGAGACTACAAAATAAAATGACAGTGTGACTGACTGTATTAGCATTTCCTTATTTTATTTGAGAAAGTTATACAGTTGAACCTTATCGACCATTCAGTCACTTGTTGGGCCATTGAATGCCCAGTCCACGTAGTTTGGATGGGCTGGACTTTGGGTTAGAAGCTTTCAGCCCAAATGAGGGTTGGCCCAAGTTACACACAATTTTTTAGTGTGCAGTTTTGTTTTCAGTTCAAAACACAGTCACATGGATTTGAAGATGCAACCTAATTCGGAGGAGCATTGATACACCAATTCTGCTTTAATCTGTAGTGTTGTTTGCAGCTAAGAAAGTCTCTCAGCCGCCAATATACTATAATAGTATAATATATACTATATTCATAGTGTATACCGAATATTTTTTTCATTTTTTCAAATATAAAATATACTAATATATATCGTTGTATACTTTACTTTTTATAATAGTATGTATTTTAATAAAAAAGTATATATATTTAAAAAAAATAAAAAAAGCTACGAACCAGTTATGCATGCATACAATGTTGGACATAACATTATTCAATTCATAGAGCTTTTTAAACTCAAGGAATGCATCAATAATAAACCCTCACATGATATGCATATGGACAAAGCCTTGTAAGCACAACATGCACAATTAAAATGTGCATACATTATAACTTGTGATAATTTATATAATTTACAGTAAAAAAAAGGATCTTCCATAATTGGTCCAAATGCAGCTGCCTCTTGGACATTTTAGAGAGCCAAGATGCCGTTAAAAGTAAAAATTTTCATGTGACTGATGAGTCACGAGCGATTGGTCACTAAAAGCTATAGGACAAAGTGGAGGCCACAGGAGAGTATCGACTGCCCTCTGTGCATAGGCACTGAGGAAACATTTTCACACATGTTATGCTCCCGCCGAGCAATGAAGGGGATATAGGAACGCATGGAGCGGATCACGAGGCGTCATCTCACTTTTAATTCAACATGGGACATTTGGGAGGCGGCAAAACGAATGAAAAAGAAAGACGATAAAAGTATGGCAGGCGCCATTCTTCTTTCTATCATCTTTGCATGCGCTTGGGCCATTTGAAAAGCGAGAAACAAGACGATCTTCAGATCACTCTGGGAGATGACTCGTCAGTCGGTCATAGAGTGGAGTATATGTTTGGAGGGGGCTAGTCAGATCACTCTGGAGGAAGGAAGTTTCCACATTACGGGCTAGCACTTAGTGCCTAAGAGTGAGAAATGTGGTATGTAGAAATTTTTTTTACATCACTTTTGTTGGGTCATGCGTGAGCCCACACTGCCCCTTGAAAAAATGCACTCTATATTTATGTTTTCTTCTATATCTCTCATCACCACCATTCAGATTGTACCTGTTTTAAAATAGAGTGTTGATACACGCAGTCTATTTTACAGCCCGTTTTGCAACCCCACACGCTATGATAACGTAGTATATACTGCACTATCATAATGTATAATGCACTATCATGGTATATACTGTAGTCTGTTTTTTTTCATTTTTTCACCATGAAAAAAATACACTAAATGTATCTTAATATATACTTTATTTCATATAATAGCATGCATTTCAAAATGTGAGTATATAATTTTATAAAATAAAAAAAATGGAATGGACTGTAATGGGGACTATGTGTATCTTTTTCCTTTAAAATATTTGAAATGGATACAGCCTTGTATTTCAAAAAAAAAAAAAAAACTGGTAGTGCATGCACACTTGAAAGCCCAAGAAATATATTAATGTACTGCATCACAAAGGATCTGATTCCCCAACTCAGGGCTCATTGAACTCAATGCCTTGAGTTGGTGAGGAATATAATGTCAGTTATTCACCATCCTCACCATCCATTTTTCCAAGTTTGATAAAGTACCTTTTGTCTTAACGTAATCCCACCTTGTTTTTATTTTCTTTTATTTTTAATCTTATCTTACCCAAAAATTAATTATATCCATCTTACATGCCACATTTCACAAAGTATTCTAATATGTCCCCTGATAAGTTCACATGGAACCCCTTTGTCTCTCCCAAAGTTTACACTTGTCATTCCAAGTGAAAACCTTTTTTTTTTTGTTAGCTTTTCTCATGTATTCTACGCGGATACAAAAAGATGACCTATTGATGTTATGGTTTATATTATATATTTATATTTATATAATAAAAAGGTGTCCCACAAATTAGTCAATAACAGTAATCAAACTTTTTTTTTTGTGGTTAAGCCTTGTCTCTTCCATGTGATAAAATTTGGCGTGAAGCCCTACCATTGATTACTACATGATGTTTATCAGGGAAAAAAATGGATCATATTTAATTGTTGGGGACACTCATTTATGTGGTGTTGAAGATATATTCTTTTCTGATAGCTTTCATTCTTCCCTTTTCAAGTGCTCTTTTTGTTGTTTCCACATGATTTTTTTGAGCTTTTGATGGGTTAGCAAATTCAATGGTCACTATTGGCCATTGGGTGTTGAAGGGGCTACCTTTAATTTGTTTGAACACAGTGAATTTGTTACTCAATATTATAGGAATTTCATTGTCATTCTATTAGTAATAATGTTTAGAATTTATATTTAGTATTGTATTGGGCATGGTGAATTAGTAACGATTTAATCTTTATCTGTTTAAATAAAGTCTACTTATTGATTCTTTATATAAAATATCCAATGTATAAAAATAACTGTGTGTGCAATAGCAATGTAGAGATCGACTTGAACGGAATAGCTAACAAGAGAATTATGAATTAAAGTTTTGTGAGTATTTTGTAAGTATTTTATTGTATTTTATAAATTTAAATTTAATTACTATAGTTGATATCGGATTATCATCGGTATCCGAATGATTTAGATACTAACAACTATACAGAGCATCTCCAACTTTCTCCTTGTTTATTCACTATATTTGAAAAAAAACATATTCTATATTTTGCTTCCATATATTTAAGTGATCATATATTTAAGTGATCATTTGTGTGGGGTAGAGATATTTATGTCTTCTGTTAGAGAGAAGAAAAAAAATGTCCCTCTCCACGTGTAGGACCCTAAATCCATTTCTTACCCAAAGAAAACATTTATTGGAGTGGGTTGAAGTTCAAAAATTAGAATTTATCCATATAATATATAGGAAAGGTGGGGGGGGGGGGGGGCGGCGATCTAGTACCAACAAAAACATATTTGTCTACATCTTAATCAAGAGTGCTTTTCAGTTTTGTTAAGCTAATAAAAAAAATTACATTATGACAGTAAGATCATGTAGAGAGCTACAACTGGACAATATGCAGATTTTCTTTTTGTGATCCTATTTGTCTTGTTTGTTGACTGAGATAATTATTAATATTTTTGTAATTTTTATTTCGAGTGTTTCACGTGGGTTGATTTGGTCATTGTTTAGTTAAATATTAATTAATTCCCCCCTTTATTTTTTAAAGAAAAAAGGATCTTGGGTTAAGGTTTTATAGGCACATTTGTCAAAATAAGTGAGAATAAGTGAGTATAACTATGTTAAAATGAATGAGAATAAATAATATTGGTAAAGTCTTTATTAGAAATATGTTATTTCACTCAATCTAATCTACATGTCAATCGTCAGTCATCAATCTCAAATCAGTTTTTCACATTTTATAAATCTATATTATTCATGTCTTATTCACATTTTATCTACAATTTATTAATAGTTAATCAAACAATCAAAACTTCATTATCAAGTTTTTCAACGAGAATAACAAAAAACACAATTAAATAAAAAATTACTTATTCTTTTATCTATATCAACAAACTTTCATCACTATTCTTGGATATATATTTATAGGAAAATGATACGTCTAGCCCCCATTAATTGCAGCTTCAATTGTAGTATACACCGGTTTTTTTTTTTTTTAAATCATGCACTTTCCAAATGAAGTGCATGATATTATATGAAATGATGTGTGTGTGTGTGTATACTGACATGCATCAGTGTACTTTTTTTTAAGTTAAAAAAATAAAATAAAAAATTTCGCTATGTATTATAATATAACTCCATATACTATAATAGCACAATATATACTATGTTATCATTTTTTTGGAAGAAATGTGAATGTTTGCTACCAGATTTCATTGTTGAATTCGAATTACAAATTCCGAAATAAGTGATAATAGACATAAATCTAAAAGAAAGATAAGAGGGATAAGAACCCTACAAACAAACAAAATGAACATAGGCTACGAAAGTCATCCAAACCCCAGTTAGACGAGTCATCTAAACCAATGGGACCTCCACGTTTCCGCCACTCACTCCGCGGTGATCAAATTCCCATCTCAGAAATGAATATAACGTAGTGGGTTGAAAAACGGACTCAGTGTATCAACGGCCTTATTTAAAAAATTACTCACTACTACCATTGTGGACTAGATTGAACAGGTCCAGATAAACTAGACCTGAAAACATTAGTAAACATCAAAGCTTTTCATATTTAATCAAAACATAAAAAAAAATAATAATAATAATAATTTTAAAAAAAGCATAATTGGCATATTAGAAGAAGGTGACACACAACCATGAATTAGTGGTTGACGACGTCCAAGGACACGTCGACGATCCACCGAGCCCAAACCAGTCCAACCGTGGTCCACATCAGGCACCAGTCACGGCTGTTGAAGGTGGTGCCCCACCTAATGTGCTGGTGGTGGTAGGCCCTCCACTGTCTCATCATTTTCCATCCATCAAATTTAATGACAATCTCTGATATTTTCAATTTGTTTTGCAACTCCGTTTATAGTTCAAAACATCCTTTTATCCACTTACACACTGTAATAGTACAGTTCAGAAATAGTTTTCCATCCGCCATTATATATTGTATTCTCATAGTGTATTAAAATAATTTTTATCTTAGTGTATATTTCACTTTTTATAGCATTATATATTTCAATAAGCGAGAAAAGGAAGAAAAATTAATTTTGAGCTCTAATACATTTAGTCCATTTAACAACTCCATCTACAATTCAGAGCTAATCCCCATCCATCTCTATACGTACAATATATGAAAATAATTTTTTTTTATTTTTTCAAAAAAAAAAACTAATTAATAACTTCAATATATATTTTATAATTGTATTTATTTCAATAAATAAGTGTATATTTTTTATTAAAAAAATAAACAGCGATTGACTGCGTTTAAGACTAAACATATCATTTTCTTTTAATTTTAGATAAATATATACGCCTCCATGTGATGTGAGGTGTTTGCATGAAAACAATAGCTTTGTGTTGCATGTAAATCTGAGTGGTGGGAATTGGTCTGGGACCATCTGGGAATGGAAAAAAAGTGCATTTTGAGATTCTGATGAGACAAATAAGGCCCTCCCTTGTCATGTTTTGCAAGATTCACACTGTGAGGTTTTTATAGTTTATCCTTTAGGCCCCGTTTGGTTCGTGGTAATCTGGGATGGAATTTGATTCCATGTAACATTACCAGGAAAGTGTATAAAATCCAGTGTTTGGTTGGTGGTAATCTTGATGGTAATTGTGGGTCCTAGTGGAATTAAAATCCATCCATGTGGGAAAATATGGTGGAATCACATTCCCACCATTTGTGGTGGTAATCTCAAATTCCACAGGGAATCTTAAATTAGATTACTATTATACCATTTACAAATTAATGAAATTACTATGTATATCATTTTTAAAATAAATAGCCTCTTTTTTTTCACCAACTATATAATGGGTTTATATAGTTATTTCGATTTTTTAACTAAAAAAGTTTGTTATGATTTTTATGTGATATGAAAAATCTAAACTGTGCATGTGTGATGGGTTTAGGTATTATTATAATTGATATAATATGTGATGTGTGATATGGGTTTAGGCCTAAAACAATGCCTCTGAATCCTAACTAATAAAATTGGTATTTAGTTTTTAGAAGAGTTTATAATATTCAACTGATTTAAAAAAATTACTATTATTATATGTTTAATTACATAATTGGCTATTTTATTTATTTGCATTCATTAAATATTTATAAAAAATTTATTCTTTTTTTATTTTTGTAATATAGATAAAGAAATAAATTTTACAAGCATATATATAATAGTAAGGGTATTTTAGACATTTAAATCAAATTCCTTATCATTTTCCATGTATGAACCAAACACTTGAAAATGATTATTTGGAGAAATCCACTAGCGAACCAAACAGTCTGATGGAATTATGATTCTTGGTATTTTAATTCCTGGTAAACTAATTCCTGGTAAAGTAATTCCACCCAAAAAAATGACACGAACCAAACGGGGCCTTAATTTAATTAATGTTAGGAGAGACAGTGGATTGTACGTGTAATGCACTAGTTAATCAGAGTTAGAATTGTAATTTAGTGTGTTTGAGGTGACAGGAAAACAAGAAAAAGTGAAGGAATAAAGAAAAAAAAAAAAATTTATTGAGTCACTAAAAAACCCAATGTTTGTGTCAATCAACAGGAAAAAAAAAACTTTCACCATTTTTTCCCTGAGAAAACAAGAGAGTGTATTTAATATATTTATTTTTAAAATATATGGAAAATTAATGGTGAATTGAACTTTCCAACTTGTTCTTAGGTGAGTTAGGGTTGAGGCTTTAGCTTAAGGGCTTAACCTAAACCCGAACTCAATTAAGTCTAATTTGGGTTGTGTTTAGGTTAAGGGTTCAGATAGCCCGAACCTGATGTAGGGAATGATAAATTTAAATATTTTTTTATTAAATTTAAATTGTTTACTTTGGAGTTAAAATTTGTAATGTCCAAATTATTTTGAGAGCATTTATCCCCACCAACCGAAAATAGAAGGGGAGGATAGGGAGATGGGGCCGGGGGGGGGGGGGGGGGGGGGGGGTGGGGAGTGATGGGGGCGATGAGGGTGATGGGGGTGATGGCCAAAGATGTGGGAGGAGACTAGGGAAGGGAGAAAAAGAAAGAGGGAGAAATAGAGGGCGAGGAGGAGGCTAGACTCCAATGCTCGTTGCCCACCTCTAATCCCTCGGCTCTTTGTGTCTCTCTCCTTCTCTATTCTCTATCTCTTTTCTGCCTGTCACCCCCTCACATCTGCCTGCCACCCTCCTCGTTTTCTCTCTCCCCCTTCCCCTCCCTTGTTGTCCCCACCAACCAATTTTTTTGGGCTTATGGGGATAGGGGTTGATTAGTGGGAGTCTTAGTTACTATTTATTTTTATCTAAATTTATCATTTTTATAGTTTCATCTTTTTATTCTTTATCTACCTTTTGTATCTTTTTCCTTTGGGACAATAACTATTACAAAATTCAAGTTGTTTAGAATGACAATTTTAAAGCTAAGCATGGAATCAAACCCCTGTTCAACCCAACCTCATACTTGATGAATTTCATTTAAGTGAACCTTTTCAACTTGGAGTGTCAGTTTTAGATTCAAGGTTGGCATTGAGCTCCAACCCAACCCTATTTGTCTAAAGTTACATCCATAATGATGGAGACATATTCACATCTAGAGGAAATCAGACAATTGATTATATTTATATTTCACAAGGTTGACCTAAGGTAATCCTGGAATATAAAAAAAATTGTGTTAGAATATTCATCCTTTGTGATTATTCCATAACATTCCAAACTCTACCAAAATCAGATTCGAAGAAGTTTTCATGTGTCCTAAATTTATAATTAAAAAAGATATTATTGTTTTGATTAGTTAATATATATAGTCTTCCTCCACGCACGATATGAGTGTAAAAAAAAGCACCATGTTATATATACATAAATGATATAATGAAAATTTTAATAATAATTAAATAAATCGTTTGTTAACCACATAAAGGTAGTTTTTTTACATATATACTTCTCAGCTAATTTTATATTATAAAAATAACTCATTTGAAACTTTGAAACCAACTATTTCGCTTGAATATATACATAAAAATGGATATTTATATATACAATGTAAATCCTTTTGAATGATATTATTGGAAATAGCGAATCATCAAGGATATTTTTCTAAATTGTGATTTACATTAAAAACTAATTTAAAAAGAAAAATACATTAAAAACCAAAAATTAAATTATTCACAAGATTCATTGAAAATATATAAATTTTCAAAAATAACTCCAATTTGGTGATCTTGAAAGGAGCTTTTCCATATACACTTAAGACGGTGAAATAGATTTTTTTCAAATATAACTATTTTACAATGAAAGCGAGATCAAACGTTGAAATTCATATTTAAGTTATCAAATATATTCCATAATTATCTCAATTTAAATATAATAAAATAATAATAATAAAAATGATATTGTGGCACGATCAACACCGTTCAATCATATTAAAAAAGATTGAAAACTAAATAATCTAATCCTATCTCATCTCATGTGTTTTAGAATATTCGAACCTTCCTAACTCATCTTATTTAGGTCGGTTAAACATTCTTAATATATTTTATTAGTTTTAATCTAAATAACTACATAATCTTATATTCTTATCCTATCTCATGTCATATGCTTTATAATATTATTATTTAACATGTCATATGTTTTATATGATTTTTTTTTAAAATAACAAAATTTAATTATATATAAAACTTAGAATTAATTAAGATGTTGAACAATATAATTATATAAATTTATTTTTGAATTAAAGATTTATGAAACTCATAAAGATAGATTTCATGAATATCTCGTCTTATCCATTAAAATATAAAAATATGTATTTTTACTCTTACCTCTAATTTAAAATTAAAAATTAAAAATAAAAATGATACACAGAAAAGAAACAAAGATGAAAACAACCACTTTTTATAATAAAAAGATTAAACCATATCCCCCATATCCCCCCATATATCAAGGAAGTTCCATCACTTCTTCCATAAATTCTAGTCAAATAAAAAGAATATAAATCTTCTTTGACTATTAGTTTGGAATTCCACCAACCTCTTATTCTTCACTCACTTTCCTCCGCCCCAACCATAATTCCATATCAAATAAAACGTGACACATCTCCTTATCCCCGTCTCTCCCAATAATTGCCAAAACCCTTCAAAAAATAAAAATATATAAAAAATAATCAACGGCCCAGATTTCATCCCCTATTTTTTTAATTAATTTAATTTAATAACCATAATTAACTTGACTAATTAAAACCCCCTCTCTCTCTTATCTCTTCAAAACCTTCCAAATAAAATCAAAATCAAAATCAAAATCAAAACCAAAATCAAAACTTTCTCTGAATGGGTTCGATCGTCACCGACGAAGACGAAAAATCCGACGCCGACGGCAAACCCCCTACCCTCCGCCGCCGCAACACCCTCCCGTCGCACCTCGAGCTCCAGCTCCCGCCGCCGTCGGCGGCGATGGCGGCGGAGGATTTCGAGATGGTCTCCTGGAAGCCGTCGGCCTACACGAGCCTCCGAGACCTTCTCCCCTGCTCCCCGTCCGCCGTCGCCTCTCCCACCGCCTCCGCCGCAGCTTCCGCCGCCTCCTGCGGCGGCGGCGCCTTCCACAGCTCCAGAGAGATCCCGATACGGAACCGCCTCGTGAAGCAGGCGGCGTGGGCGTACCTCCAGCCGATGTCGTCGCCGGACTCCGCCGTATGCGACACCGACGGCGGCGGACGGTGCTCCGCCGTCTTTCGGGCGATTGAGGGGTGTCTCTCGCCGGTCTTCGCCGTCTTCGATCAGATCTTTCGGCGATGATTAAGGTATCGGTCTTCACAACGTAAAAATCGGATTTTTTTTTTAAAATTCGCACGTGTTTTATGTTGGTTGTGTTTTATGTGGTTCTGTAGAACCCAAAATAAATAATAATAATAAAAAAACAATGTTAATGAATTCTGAAAATATTTGGATTCATTTATGAACAGAATTGTGAGATAAAATACAAGAACCAAAAAAAAAAGAATTTTGATTTAATGTTTTTATGTGGTTCTGTAGCCTTTTGTTAATGTAGACAAGAAAACCAAAAACGAAAATAGAAAACAATGCTAAAGAATTCTTAAAAAGTATGAATTCGTTTGTGAACAGAATTTGGAGATACAATACAAAAACCGAATTGGGAGATACAATACAAGAACCCATAAAAATTGGATTTTGATTGAATGTTTTTAAGTGGTTCTGTTTTGTCAATGTACACAAGAAAACCAAAAATGAAAATAGAAAACAATGCTAAAGAATTCTTAAAAAATAAGAATTCGTTTGTGAACAGAATTGAGAGATACAATACAAGAACCCATAAAAATTGAATTTTGATTTAATGTTTTTAAGTGGTTCTGTTGTTCTCTGTTAATGGTTGAGCCAGGGCAGGGCAAGGCCACCAACACAATTAATATTGATAGTGTGCATGATAAAACAATGTTGATTTTTTTATATAATAATGTATGGGACCCGATTTAAAATTTCGTTAGGTTCAATTCTCAGGGAGGGCCTGGTTAATGGACACAAGTAAACCCAAAATAAAAAAAAAATGCTAACGAATTCTGAAAATTTTTGAATTCGTTTATGAAGAGAATTATGAGATACAATACAACAACCCCCCAAAAAATTGAATTCTGATTTGATATTTTTATGTGGTTCTGTAGCTTCTGTTAATGGAGACAAGTAAACTAAAAAAAAAAAAAAACGAATTCTAAGAAGATTTGAATTTATTTATGAACAGAATTGTGTATACAATACAAGAATTTAAAATTAAATATTGAATTAATATTTTTATTTCGATGAACGGCGCAGCCTCGATCGACCGTCGTCCGTACGTCTCGCTTGATCGCCGCCGCCAGTGAAGATCGGGTCGGGTCCAAAGACGGCTTCTGCTCTCTTTAGAGGATCCATCTTCTGCAATAGGTAGAGTTAGATTTTTAGGTTTTTCTTTTTTTGATTGATTTGGTCTCTAATCAACACAGATCAAATTGTACAGAAAGGAATTGATTTGGGATTTTAATTTTTTTGTGTTGGGTTTTCATAGAATTATGTGTAAATCTGAGTTTCTGACCACAGACAGTATAATAGCTTCAGTTTGGTGAAGAAAAATGCATTGTTTTTAGTGGGTTCAATTTCAACCCATTCAGAGTTTGTCTGCTTTAGTTTTTTTTTTTATCAAAATATGTTTCTTGATGTCATATTATATGCTCCTTAAAGAAACCCATGATCATTCTTTCAAATTCAGAGTGTATTCATTCATTGTATGAAAGAACCGACACTGGTTCTGTCATTTGGACTAGTAGTTCTTTTAGATTCAGAGTGAAAAGTGAAAACATTCATTGAAGTACCTGATTGGATTTGGTCTTTCTGGATGATGGGACCATGATGAATTGCATGATCTCCAGAAACATGGACTGCCCTTTGTCGGCGGCGTTCTGCACGTAATTCTTGATCAGGTCACCGGACCGGGCTGCCAACTCGGAGAACCTCTGGTCGATTTCTGTCTCGTGCCCCCGGACAAAGGGCTTCAACAAGGTTTCATAGACATAAGTGGTTCCCTGTAATCAGATCACATTTTTTCCCTTGTATTAATGACAATGCCACATAAAAGTTAGTCACAGAATTTTCAGTTTAGGCTTCTGTTAGTTCATACCTTTGTATTTGAGTTCCACAAGTAGATGACAAAGGATAGCTTGAGTTCGGAATACAGAGGCAGCCTTTACAAAGGATCAGAAGTAGATTTGTATCAGTGAAAGTATGAAAAATTGAATTTTTGTAAAAGAGAATTCTGGGGGGGTAAATTTTTTGTTACCACGAAACGAATATGTCGCCGATCCTTTCAAAGGCTGTTAAAATTGCAACAATGATCCTGCAATGTCCATAGAAAGATGAATTACTTTATCTGTTTGAGTACTACAGTTCCAAAAGAACAAATTGAGCAGAGAAAATTCAAAATAATATTCTTTTAGATATGTCATGGGCAATCTTAGCCTGCAGTACTCACATGATTTTGGCTTTTTAAAATGTAGTATATACCTGCTTGCCATTTAGCAAAAATCTGTTTTGATGCAAGATTTTTAACATTTTTTTCAAGAACATATTTTGCGGAACTACAATCTATTCTTAAGAGGAATTTTTTGTTTAAAATGTCCCCTTGAAATTTTGTTATGCAGTTAACTATAGCAAGAATTTCCTTTTTTATAGTGGAATATTTCATTTGAGCTTCATTCCATGTCCCTGAAGTAAACCTTTCTAATTGTTCTTTGTTGTCAACCCTTTGTTTTAGTATTCCTCTATATCCTATGTCAGATGCATCAGTTTCTATGATCTTTGGTGCATTGAGGCTTGCTATATTCAAGCATGGCAATTGTTTTACCTTCTCTTTAATCCTTTGGACTGCATGGGTATGTTCTATGGTCCAAGGTGTAGGGTTATCCAATTGTATGAACTCATTTATATAAGAATTCATTTGTTTTTGTTTAAAAATGTATATATATTTCATTGGGCATAATGACATGTGTAATAAAAGAGTCCAAGCAGGAAAAAATAATTATCTAAAAAAAAAAAATGGTGAGAGAAAAAAAAAAACCTAACCTGGCAAAAAAATAAAAAAGTTGTGGTGAAATTTAATAATTAATTAGAAACTAAGAATCATGAAGTGTAATTTACAATTATATTAGAACAACCTGTTCTAGATTGTTCATGACTTTCTTTGACTTTTCTATATTACTATTCTACATGTATTCCTGTCAAAATTTAGGAACTGTAGAAACTAAACCACCTCACAACGAATCAAGTTCTGTTTTGAAGTGATAAAGTCATGTTGACCCAAAAAAAAAAAAAAAAAAAAAAAAACACATTTACAATTGAATAATATCTGAAACAATCCGCGTCTTCTTTAATTTTTTTCAAATAGTAAACGTGTTCTAATAAAACTTATGTTTCGATGAAAAAATTATATACATTAATGACGAAGTGAATAAAATTATTTTTAATAAAAGATTTTTATTTTTAAGTGTATATAAACTAAGTTATTTAATAATCGATTTTTCTCTTATTCATATTTTATTTTAAGTCTTCAACTTTTAATGCTTTTAGGAATTTCAAGGATAGTTTAAGAATTTCAACTATTTGTTAGTCACTTATTCCTAAAAAAAACAGAAGTTGCAAAATTTACATGGGTTTAAAAATAAAAATCCATTTTAATAAATATAAAAAATATTTTCACAAAGTATTGAAAAGTTATGAAACCCAAATCACTATCAAGACTTATAAGTTTTCTTAAATCACCTCTTGACAAGCTAGTAACAACTTTTTTTTTTACTATTTCAAATTCTATTCTACCGAAAAGAAAAAATTTAATCATGAAAAGTAAAAACTAAAAAGGTTTTTCTACCAAATAAATTGACTTCTGTAAAGTAATTCAAAAAATCCAAATTGCCAGAAACTTCCCAGAACATGCGGTCCCTCAAAACGTGAACCGTTAAGCAACCAAATTAAACAAGGGAAAATTTCAAATAACCCCCCTAAACTTTCCAAAATCCATACAAACCCCAGCATGTTTTTTGAAATCCATATAATATAGCCTTCTGAAAAAACACATATGTAAATCCAAATAACACTTGAATTAAACATTCGTTAATAGATGAGGCATATTTTATGATATTTCAAACAAAGTTAACTAAACTAAATATTCTTAATCCGCCAACGAAAATTTAATTAAGAGACTATTTGGATTTATATATATGTTTTCAGATGATTATATGAACTTTAGGAAAAGTCAAAATGTAATATGCATTTTGAGCAGTTTATAGGGGGTTGTATGAATTTTTCCCAATAAACAAACATATAACTTGTTGGACCAAGTAAACCAATACCTTCAATTCTACACATTTATTACTTTTCAAATGGGTTTTGAACTTTTCTTGAGTGGCATGGAATGGTAATTCCGATGCATAATGTCTCAATCATTAACATTTCTTTCATCCAAAGTTTACTTGGTCATCACGATTAAATAAAAAACATGATCTTGAATCCATCCAATCTTGATTTCGAGAAAATCAGGGGAACGAAAAACCAGAGATTTCAAATTGAAAACAAATCTGAATGAGCGAAATCAAAGAAAGATCAAAGAATTACCAGTACTGGCACCAGAATCGCAACTGCTCGTTGTCCCCCCTGTTCGATTCGACGATCTTGAAGCACTCGAACGCCGGGTACAGATAACCCAACACCAACCTTTCAATTCCAGATCAATCGATCAAAAACTCATAAAAAAAAATCACGAAATTTGAACAAAAAAAACTACAGAATTTGAGTCGTCGAAGGGCTTACAAGAGGATTCTGAGGACGAAATCGGGCAACATCTTCGGACGGAGTCGTGAAAAGAATCGAATTTTGAAATGGCGATCGAGAAACCCTAATTTTGGGATCGATTTCGGGGTTTCTTGCGACGGACGCCTGCGTTTTTTGGGGGTTTGAAAAATGAATAAGAGATGCGCTCTTGTTTTATAGGGGGGACGGGTGTGCTCTTGTTTGGCGGGCTTTGGGTGGAATTGACTGGATTTGATGGAGTGGGGTTGGGGGGGAAGGGAAGGGTGGTTTGGTCATTTGAGTTTTGGCAGTTAAAGATTGGATTTTTGGGGGGCTGTGATGAGAGGGTCAAAAGCGACTTAACGAAAAAGAGAAGCTTCTGTAGAGGTGGGTCAATGCAATATTTATGTAATATTTTATAATACAATATCCATTTTTATAAAAATGTTTTAACTCTTGTTTCGTGGAAGAATAGATGATTAATAATATAGAATAAATTAAACAAAAAATTATTTGTAATGAATATATGAGAATAAATTAGTATTAATAATCAAGTTTATCTCATCTAATTAGTATAAGAGTAATTCACATGTCAAATTATTTATCAACAACTCAACACATTTAAAAATCAAAGGTTCACATAATTTTTTTCTTTTATAAATATGTATTCACTTCGTGTATTTTTTTTCTTCTAATCAAGTATATAATCACCCAATCATATGTATAGTCTAGCCCTTGCTTGAGTAGCAACATTAGTTATTCTGAGATAGATAACTATTTTAGTATATGTAAAGAATAATTTATTTTTTGTTTGGTCGTGTTTGTAATTATTTTCATCAAAAAATGTGATAATAAAGTATTTGTTGTTTGATTGATGATGAATAAGTAATAGATAAATATTGAATAAGATGTGAATAAAAATTTATAAAAAGTAAAAAATTGATTTGCCATGTGGGTCCCCTAATTTAATAGAGATGATAATAGGTGATATGACATATGGGCCCCTTTTATTAAAATGATTTATATTGAGTGAAAAATACAATTTCAGAGGAATCTAAAATACCAATACAACATTATTCTCGGGCGCATGAGCAGCTGCTCACTAATCTTAGGCGCCCACAAATTTCAGGCACAGGAGCGAATGCTCACTAAGGTCTACAGGGCGAAGTGGAGGGGGGGTGTGCAAGTCAAGTGCGGGCTATGTGGTGAGGAGGTCGAATCAGTCGTGCACCTGTTTTGTCATCGTCGCGTTGCGCAAGGGCTGTGAAGGGAGATCGGAAATGTTACCTCGCTGCCCCCCTCCCTCGTGGGGCTATGGGAGAACGACAAGGACCTTTGCTCGAGATCAGACGGCAGACAGGCCAAGACAGTAGCTAGAATCATTATGCCTGCAGGAGCGTGGACGATCTAGCGCACGAGAAACAACACGGTATTGAAGGGCGATCGGATATATGTGCAAAATATGTGGGAGGCCACCGCTTTGCTTATTCGTCACTGGGCGTGGGAGTTGAATGGGGTGAGGGGTGTGCTGCTGGGGGGGGGGGGGGGGCACAATTGAGATCATCACGTAGAGGGGTAGCGGTCACGGGGGGCTGGGCATTGGCGATGAGTCGATATCCTATCTACTCCCTTTATGTCTAGTCTGTTGCCCCATACTTGGTATTTTTTCCTTTCTTCTGTGTCCTCTCATCCCTACTTCGAATATGTACTAACTTTTTTTTAAAAAAAAAATACAACATTATTCTTATTTTATTTTAATATAGCTATACCCATTATTCCTCGCAAAGAAACATATTTTTTTAATTCTCCCGTCCAAACAAGAGCCGTGAATGATTGAGTGTATTAATTAGCATCCTATTCGACTAACATTGGTTCTGGTCACCAAAGAAAAAAAATGATATTAGAAATTCTTTTAGAAAACAAATTCAAAATAAATCCTTCTCAAAAGATATTTCAAAAAAAAAACAATTGATTGTTAGGTAATCCAAGGGGGTCAATAATTGAGGGGTTGCTGAAGAGTGGGTGTTTGTTTAGTTGAGGATTCTTTGTAGTCAGAATATTTTTTCTTTTCAAATTTAGTCTATTTTAAATGGGAAAAATTCAAATAACCCCCCCTGTAAACCTTCTGAAATCCATATTACTCCCTGATATTTCTTGAAGTCCATATAATCTTCTAAAATCACATATATAAATCCAAATAGCCTCTAAGGTAAACTTATGTTAAGAGATCGACGAGAAATATTCTACTAATATTCCATTTGTTTAGCCCTGGCTGAAAATACGTTATATTTAAAGCCTCATATATGTTAAAAATGCGGAAAACAGTATATAAATAATGATTTTACCTTTTTAAAAATATTATAAAACTCTATTTAGAGGGATAAAATTGTCCTTTTTACATGAGATTTTTCACATTTTTCACATTTTTAGTATATTGTGATTTCAATCAGGGTTAACCAAACAAAATATTCCTCATATGTCAACAAAAATTTAACTTAGGGGGTTATTTGGATTTATATAAGTGTTTTAGGAGGTTATATGGATTTCAGGAAAACCAGGGGGTTATATGGATTTCAAACAATTTACGGGGGGCTATATGAATTGTTCCCATTTTAACTTTCAAATAATTATTTTTGGATTTCAAATTAGTACTAGCAAGTCGTTGAGTTAGTCCAACTTCCAATTTACTTTACCTAACGTTCCTTTTTTTCTTAATTAGTTGGAAGACTTGATTGATTTATCTTAGAAAATATTATTTGATATAATCTGGACTACATTAGTTCATTGGGAAATCAATAATATGTTACATCTCAATATGTCGATCCTCAGTGAGACTTTTGAAACGAATTCCCATACATATTTATTTATATAACATAAATATAATAATTTTCATTAAAATTTGGATAATTATAGGAATGTATGCAATCTTGTGCGAAATTCTCATTGTTTTATTTTTAAAAAATATATATTTCATGCACTAAAATATGTTACCTCAGAGAAAAAGAAGAAACATATATTTAAATAAATTAGATTACATATATTTATTTATGCAAAAAACAAAGAATCCACATGCTAATGAAATATATTTCTCATTAGAGAAATGAAACTGTTGTATACAATAACTGCATGTAAAAATGTAAAAATTTCAATCTTCCTGGGTGAGAGCAAGACTTGCATTAGAGTAGAAATGTGAGTTCTTTGCATGGTTAATTTTTCTATGGTAACTTTGCATTCATTGTCACCAATTGATAAAATAAAAAATAAGGGCGTTGTTACACTCATATCCATTTTCAATCCTAATTCCAGCCTTATATGCGTCAATAGAAAATTAACAACGCATATGCTCACATTAACAAGACGAATGCTTTAAAATTTTTTTTTACATTTTCTATAAATGCATACATACAATTCATTAGAGTATATGTTTCATTTTTTATAAAAATATGTATTTCATTATATGATATTTATTATTTTTAAAAAATTCGAAACACATGTAGGCTGGAATTGAGACTGAAAATGGGGTTGAACGTAACATTATCCCAAAAATAATGTTAAGGGCAATTCGTGAGACAATCTAACGTGTATCTAGTCCATACTTTTTCATTTTTAAAGAAATACTAAACGTGTTATACCAAGATGTATACGTTGATGAAAAATATATATATTGAACGAATTGAATGAATTCATTATGTGTACTGTTTATGGGACAGTTCTAAAATAAAATAAGATTTTTGTGAGTCAATTAGGTACTGGAGACGACTATGAGGTTGCGGTCATGGACAATCACAGTTTTTGCGTGTTGAAATAGATACAATATATAATATATGATGAGAGTCATAATTAATTGGCCACTTGAAGATTGAGGTTCCAAGCATTTGCATCCTGGTTGAATGTATTCAAAAGGGATCAAATTATGTCTTCCTAATGACAAAAAAAAAAAAAAAAAAAAAAACGTGCACGTGCATAATTTTAATTGGGAAAATTAATTAGGGTCTACGGGATGACTGTCTATTATTTTTTGATCCCTGGAGTTTTTTAAAATTTTTGTAGGTCCCTGAGACAATAAAAAATTATCTTTAGATCCCTCCAACAAGATGTTGTTCAAAAATACCGAAAAAGCTCTAGTACATTGTTAACCTTTGTATAAAATGTCATCTTTCAATTATTTCAATTATTTCAATACACTGTAAACATTTTTCTATACAATGTTAAGTATCTCCAGTGCACTATCAATACTCCTCAATACATTGTTAACATTCGCATAACTGTGCAATGACATTTTTGATATTTTTGAATAACATCCGGCTAAAGAGACCTAAAGATAATTTTCATCTCCTAAGGGACCTAAAAAATAACTTAAAATTTTCAGTGACCTAAAAATAATAGATGGGTTATCACAGGGACCCTTAATTAATTTCTCCACTTAAATTAATTTATACGCATACATACACATATATCTTTAATTAGAATATTGTTACAAACAGTCCTTATATATGTTTTCTTTTTAAGAATGTTGGAAGTGCACAGATCAAAATTAAGTCGTTAAAACTGATTGCCACTTTAATTGAAAAAATTAAACAAAAAATTATAATCAGAATTAGTTGTTTAACCAAGGTTTATCAAATTGACCATTGATATTGTAGATTTTTTATTTTATGTGTGTGTATATATTAGTCTACTAATAAATTGCAATTTATTTTACACGATGTGAGTAAGGGGTAATTGATTCATGATTACATTGACGAGTAGTTAATTATCATTTGGGAAATTGACCAAAATAGTCTCTCAAAAGTGAGAAATACTCAAATCAGCAACTTTTTAAAATTGTATCTAAAAAAGTCTCATTGCACAATTTTGGAAACACAAGAGACTAATCTACACTTATGTAATTAGATCCTGAATATATTTCATACCTCTTAACTTTGTTACAATATTTCATCATCTTAATTTTGTTAATATATTTAACACATTCTCATGTAGAATTTTTTTTATTCTAGATTCTTTGTGATTAAGTAGATTTTGTGAGATATTTGCAATATAATTTGAGTTTTTTTATGATGAACTCCATTAAGTGTTGATACTTCTTTAAAAAAATGGATATGTACTAATAACACCATTAAAATATGTGAATAATTAAGCAAAAAAAAATGTGCATAAGCATTTAGAATATTAAAATCATCTCCTGCATTAGGGCGTAACACAGATCTAAATTATATATTATTATTATACAAAATAAAAAATAATAAACAACATCAAGTAATATATATATATATATATATATATATATATATATATATATATATATATATATATATATATATATATATATATATATAAAACCTCCAAGGGGATTGATTTGGATCACATAGAAATAGATTATTGTTTTGTAGGAAATATATGTTTTTGGTGTGGAATAACCTAACAAGGGTTAGATGGATGTTAAAGATCTAATTATATAAGGGTAAATTAACCTTTTATGTTTTTAAAATTATGAAATGAGACTTTTTTAGATATAATTTTAAAAAATGGCTAATTTGGGCATTTCTAACTTTTCAGATATTTTTTTTGTCATTTTCCCTTATCATTTTCCTATTTTGAAACAATTTATGTATTTTAAATAAGATATATTTATATTTATGAAAGAAAGATAAATTTCATTAAATAATAATAAATGCATTATCTAATGAGGTAAATATTTTTATAGAAGATGAAATATGTGTAATTTAATGAATTGTATGAACTTATTTGCAGAGTATATAAATTTTTTTAACAATGTATATATTTTATTACAGTGAGTACATATGATATATGAGATTGTAAGTAAGACTATATATAAAATGAATTGAGTGTAACAGTGGTCTTAAAAAAAATCATTTTATGCATGCCAAGCTTTGCTTTTTCATGGCTTGGATTAATAAAACCTGGTTTTAATTAAAATGAGATTTAGGTTTCTATACGCGTGTTTGAATTGTTCTATTTCTTGGATTTAGTGAATGAAGGTGAAATTTTATATTTGACTGGATCAAAGAACAAACAAATTCAGAACTCTCTGTATGTGTGTAGATGAGTTTTCCAAGTAGAATATTTGTCAAGTAGAATATTTTGTGTGTTTGTAAGCTTTTATGATGTATAATACTAGGTTACGAAGATACAAACAAAATTAATTAATTCAATCCATTATATGTTCCTGACCGCGTTGGAATATCTAGATTTCTGCCCCAGTTGGAACATCTAGATTGGTTTTTTTTTTTATATATAAAAGCTGTTAAGACTAATGATGAAATATCTAGATTAGTCTATTTTACGTTTCAAAATACCGATCATATATATTTTTATTTTTAAAAATAATAAAAATTATCTAACGAGATATATGTATGTGTTGATGAAAAATATGTATTGTTTCATTTCAAGTTGAATGAACTCATTTTTAATAAATGTAAAATATTTTAACGATGCATATACCTCATTTAATGATGTGTAAGCTTAACTGGATTTCTAATAATATATATGAAATTGTATTTTATATTGTAAAAAAGATTAAGTATAATAGACCATTTTTTTATTGTAAAAAGATTAAGATTAAGTATATTGATCTTTTTCTTTCATACTGATGTTCATTGTAAATGAAAATTCCAATCAAAGAATGACGGCGTACCAAAGTTTGAAGGTTTTTTTTATAGCAAAGTTAGATCTTTTATAAATTCAGGAAAAACAGTTACAAAAGGTCCGTACGAGAACATAATAGAAAGAAAAAAAACTGGGGGAGGGAGCTGGTTAGGTGTCCAAGGGAAGAGGAAGAAAGGAAAAAAAAACAAGGCGCCATCACAAGTCATGATACACGCAATTGACGTCGGTGCCCAGCCTATTCCTTGATGATTACGGCTCCCCCTTCCCATGCCGTGCGCTTGGCCCCTATAAGGATACAGCCCCAGTCCTTCGCGCACTGTATCATGAGTTCCGACAGGTTTTCAAAGTAGTAGCGTTGTCATGTGAATATGACTATTTCTAGTTCGCCACAGTCTCTGATAGATTATATGTGTTGTGTCATTATATATGTAGCGTATTACACGTGCAGCTCCTGTGTATTTGTATATAAAAGGATTAAATCTTAAATGAAATACAAGGATTCCCATTATTTCATTCTCTCATTCTAACATGGTATCAGAGCCACCAACTCAAAAACCCTAATTTTTTTTTTTGAATCCTTCAATCCTTCATCGCCGTCGTCGACGCCATCACCGCCGCCATCTTTGTCGTCGTCGTAGTGCCCTCCGCCGTTGCGCGCCACCTGTGCCGCGTGCCCTGTCCTGCCGTGCATAAGCGCCTGGCCCTGCCGCGCCCTGCCCACACCGATCTGCGCGGATTTCTCGAGACCCTGTCCCGGATCTTGCAGTGGACAGGATCCCATAATTCCCGGGATCTCACCCGGGTCTGCCCGGACAGCACCCGGCCATCACCCGGATCCACCCGCCTAGGACCCAGATACACCCGCCCAGAACCTGGATCCGACCCGGCCAGCACCCAGATCCGCTCGGACTCGACCCGGATTCGTGAACCCGACCCGGGTCCGCCGTCCGCACTCGGGTCATTTCTGGCTGTCCTCCGGCTCCTCCAGAAGCCCTCTGCCGCCGCCACCGGCCGATCTCCGGTCACTCTACTCGGGATCTCAAAACACTAAATCGACTGTAACTTTCTATTTGGAAGTCCGATTAAGGTGTTTCAGGAGTCCATTTTGGTCAATTTTTCATCCCCGACATCATCATCTAGTCTTTAGCCTAAAAAAAAAGAAAAGAAAAAGAAAAAGAAATGTCAGATATCAATCCTCCTCAGACAAGCAACTATTCTATGGTGTCTCCTCAGTCCTCTTCGTCGTTCATCTATGAGGGCATTTTGGGGGTCGCTGCTGCTATGGAGCACCATAGACTGCGTAAACGAAGACCTACTACGAAGCATCATAGACCGAGAAGACATGGACATCGTCTTCCTCCTATTGCCGCTGCGACCGCTACTCCGCCTGACTCCGTTCAGCCACAATTGGGTCAGCTTGATCAGATTAGTCAGTGCCTCGACCACCTGATTATGCAACAGTTTATTTCTAGTTCTTCTACTCCCTTTGCATTGTCTTCTACTATGGGTATTATTGGATCTTTGATTCGGGTGCCTCATATCACATGACGCCTGATAGTTCTGTTCTCACTGCATCCTCACACATACCTTCGATTCATACTGCTAATGGCTCTCCATTAGTCATCACGCAGTGTGGATCGATCACCACCACCTCTGATCCTACTGGCCGACTTTCATTACCATTTGTTTTGCATGCTCCTGAGCTTTGTATGAATCTTGTGTCTATTAGTTGATTGTGTGATTCTGGATTCACCGTTACCTTTACCTCTTCTGGATGTTTTGTGCAGGATCCACGTTCGGGGAAGAGGATTGGTGTGGTCGTAGGATTGACAGACTATATTATGTGGAGTATCTTCGTGTTCTTGTACCCGATCCCTCAGTTTTCTGTGGTACTATTGTCATACCCCAGGGCGGCCGTCCCCGAGACGTGGCAAGTATATATATGATATCAGTAATCCATACACGAGGTCAAATAAATACTCCACAATATCAAAGGCAACAATGCAATAACCAAGTAACTGACATCAAATACATACAAATAGCGGAAGCTCAAACGACTAAGTCTGTAATCAAAACATATTTACAGACTAGAGTACATAATCAACTGTCCTGTGAGAGCCAATATACCCAACAAAAGACATCCACAATCCACATACCGTGCACAAGCACAAGTGGAGTACATACAAAGAAAAAGGAATGTTGATGGCCTCTCACTCGCAAGACATTCAACGCGAACGCGGGTCCCCTACTCGTACCGCGCCAAGGGGAGCTCCTCTCTCGGATCCGATTCGACGTCAACTAGAGAAAAACAATCATTCAAATCCCTCACCCTCACCCCGAAGGGTGACCTAGGATTTTGGGAGCAATACCCTCACCCCAACGGGTGACATAGGATTTTGGGAAATTGCACAAACTGGCAGGTCGAACCAACGCTGGCTCACTACACCCTCACCCTCACCCCCTCCTTGGGGTGACATAGGCTCTTGGGGAAAATGTCGATTGTTCTACACCGCTCGTCTTCCGATAGTCTCTCCCAGTGTGACCTCTACTATCTGGTAGCCTCCCAGGCCCCTATCTCTACTATATGGGCACACCAACAAGCGTCGTGGACAGTTGCCAGGAGCACCTCACAGGGTTCAGGCCTCTACCGGGTATCCACCCATGACCGCTACCTCAGCCGTATGGGCACACCAACACGCGTCATGAGTAGTATCTGGGAGCACCCTACCGGACTTTACTACGCCGGGCAGTCTCTACTCGGAGCCGACGAAGGGAAGAACATTCGACACCCGCGAATACGATCCCTATGGATCCGTCGTTATCGGTTATCAAACATCGATAAGCGCAACGAATTCTCATGAATTCCCTACAGGGCGCATAACTCAGATGCGGGGAAGATGTTTCATTCTAAGTGTTCATGCCATAGTATGACCCCATAGGTGGTCATACACTTTCCTAATCTCATTAGGCAAGAAAATATGGCCTAAGCATGCATTTGACACTTAACAAGAAATAAGGATTAATCATGGAAGCATCTTAAATTAATTAATATACAAGACATGATTTATCTAATGTATGCTTATCTTATGCAACCACATATAAAAGTTTACTAAAATTAAACTAGGTGGGGACATGCATAAGTCGGGGTTATACTAACATATGACATGTATCTAGGCATGCATGGCTCCTATGCATGATACATGGATGTATAAAACCTAGCATACAACATCTAATCATAGCATGGGTGCATTCCTAGCTAAACAGACAATATCATGCATATATCTACAGTATATAGCATGTTATACGTAGTTATGGTGCCCCAGGGGGAGGGCAATGCACGTCTACGTGCATCGAACGCCTCCCAACTGGGTTATATTGACCCACTCACCGCAACCGGGGTCGTTGCGTATCCGTTCGCCAAGATCTACACGACAATGGCATCAAAAGGGGTGAGTAAAATCACATACAAACATATAAAATCAATTAGGAACGCCTAAGGCTTAGACATCCACGCATACGGGCTCAAATGCACGCACGCACGCGTGTCCGAGCCCCCCGGACACCCACCCGAGGGTGCCGACCCTCAGCACGCCCGAACCGGGCCCTGGACAGCCCCGCACACACCCCCGGGGAGCCCCGGGCATCCCGTGCGCGTTCCCGGGCGGCCCTGCGCGCGCAGACCGCGCGCTCCCGTGCGTCCCAGCGCGCCCCAGCGTGTTTCAGCGCCCCGCGCGCTCACTCGCGCGTGCGGACCAGCGCACCTAAGCCTCCAAAGCACCCCCCCCCCCCGTGCCCCCCACATGCACCCAAACTCAAATATCCCCCATGCATGCCCTCCCAAGCACCTATACATGCATATAAACCAATAAAAAGAAGGGAAACTCACCCAAAATAGGAGGGGGAGGGAAGGGGGAGGTGTAGGGACTCGCAAGCACGCCCTCACCACCTCGACCGCCACAACCGCTACCACCCCTCAGCCTTGTGAGTTCACCCCTCAGCCTTGTGAGTTCTTTTTGCTGAAAACAGGGGGGAATGAGAGATCATGAGAGGGTAGGGGATGAAGAAGGAGAGGAACAACAACTCCTCTCACATGCACACATACTAACCTTGATTACATCCACTTCTTGCTCCACCAACATCCAAGCATTTCTTCTTCTTCTCCCTCACCTAGGCAATTCCACAAACACATGATGGGCTGACTACACACAAGGGCTGGTCCATGTGAGGGAGCTTGAGAGAGAGGAGGAGAAGGAAAAGAAACAATAGCACACACAACATCACCTTGATTGGCACTTGCACTTCCTTCAAGTGCTTCTTCTTCTCCATCACCATCTTCATCAATCCCACCCAACACACAAAAAGGGGCTGGACCAGAACAAGAGGGGAGAAGAGAGTGCCCAAGGTCGTGCACATGGGGGGGTGGTTAAATAGGCAAAAGAGGGGGAAATGACCAAGCTGTCATCGGACTAAAAATTCTGGACAGCCTTCACTTAAACATCCATAACTTCCTCAATACAGCTCTGAATTGCACTATTCAAATGCTATTAGAAACCCAAGAAGATTATCTACAACTTTCATGTTTACACCCAGATCAAATAACCTCTCTAGCTATTCCAAAATCTAGGTTAAACATCTTACATGGCTGCTGTCTGGATTTCTCATCTTCAGGGTATACTCGAAAAAATACCCATAACTTTTGATACACGAATCCAGTTGATCCAATTCCACTTCCATATGGAAGCTAGCTCAAAACTGAGCATCTCGTGGTAATATCGTATTTTTACCTCTTCATCTTAGATTTTAACAAAATCAAATCCGAATACCAATTCCAAAACTGCATAATTCCAAAAATGTTATCGGAATTCAATGAAAATTTTATGGGCAGTATCAAACCGTACCAGGACCCAAAATATGCAATTAGATTTTCAACCAGAGTCCTCAAATCCTAAAAGGTAGCTAAAAACTAAAATTTTAGCGACTCCGATCGAAATTATGACTCTAAATGACAGAGGTCTAACATTATCCCCCCCTTAGGAAATGTAGTCATCGAAATTTAAGAAAACCCAAAGGGAAGACCGAATGTAAAAGTGTCACGCATAGAGTCCCTTGGCTCCTGAGTAGTTCAGGAACTAAACTGGTGTGACCTGCGCACTTTAACCGAAGGAACGGTCTTGGTGCGGAGTCTCTTCTCACATTGGTCCATGGTCTCGATCAACTGCTCCACGAACGACAAATCCTGCTCGAGTACGAGCGGCTCGAACAGAATGACATCAGCAGGATCGTGGACATAATGCCTCAGCTATGAGACAGGGATGACGTCATGGGCATGAGTCAGCTACGGGGGCAAGGCTTCATGACAGCCACCTCCCCCAATCCACTCAAGGACGAAAACTGGTCCGATGGAAGACCAACTCAGCTCGCCCTGAACGTCGATAGCGAGGATGCCAAAAAACTGGGACATCTCCCGGAACATGGTTGCCAAACCTAAGGGTAAGCTCTTGGCGACGATGACCTGCGTAGCCCTTCCGACGGTTCCGGGTGGTGCAGAGGCACACACGAACCATCTCGGTCACTGCAAGGTCAATAAATTATTTGCGGTCACTCCAACTGGCGCTCCACAATCGTCCCAACACAAGGGAGGTATAAAACCGCGCCCGTAGAGTGCCTCATACAATTCTATCCGGATGCTCGAATGACAGTCGTCTCACAGGCAAACCCCACCAAATGGATGATGCCTCTCTAACTGCCCCACAGTTAAGCATGCAGGCATTTAGCATGTCCTCCAAGGTCTAAATCATCCTCATTGCCTGGCCGTCCGTCGGTATCGAAACACTGTACTTAAAGGGAGGCTCGCGCAAAAGCCTGCCAAAGGCTGCGCCAGAACCTCGAAGTAAACCACGCGTCTCAGCCCGAAATAGCACCGACCGGAGTGCCATGAAGACAACAATCGTGGATGCTCATACTCGCGTTGAAGCGTCCAGAGGCTCAGTTAGTTGGATAGGGAGGAAAGTGTGGATTTAGTCAGTCGGTCAGTGATCACCCAGACGGCGTCGTGACCCGAACGTGACTTTAGTGAGCCCGCGATGATATTCATGATAACTCACTCCCACATCCACTGAGGAATCTCGATGGACTGACGCTACTCAACGCGATGATGATTCACAAACTTCGCCTGAGGGCATGCCAAGCAATGGGCAACGAAACGGCCAACATCCGCCTTCATCCCGCGCCACCAGTAGCCACGGCGAAGGCCCCTGTACATCTTCGTGCCACCAGGATGCAATTTGTACCTCGAACGATGGGCCTCGACCAAGATCTTTTGCTTCAGCTCAGCGTCGTCAGGAATACATACCTGGCCTCTGAACCGCAGGATTCCATCCTCGTGAATCTGGTAATCCAGTCGCTCGCCCCGGGTGACGCCTTCATAAAGGACCAAAAAGTGAGGATCCCGCCCCTGTGCCGTGCGGACCCGTGTGCCTAAACCTCCAAAGCCCCTCCCCGTGCCCCCCACATGCACCCAAATTCAAATACACCCCTGCATGCCCTCCCAAGCACCTATACATGCATATAAACCAATAAAAAGAAGAGGGAAACTCACTTAAAATAGGAGGGGGAGGGAAGGGGGAGGTGTAGGGACTCGCAAGCACACCCTCACCACCTCGACCGCCACAACCGCTACCGCCCCTCACCCTTGTGAGTTTTTCTTCTTGCTGAAAACAGGGGGGAATGAGAGATCATGAGAGGGTAGGGGATGGAGAAGGAGAGGAACAACAACTCCTCTCACATGCACACATATTAACCTTGATTACATCCACTTCTTGCTCCACCAACATCCAAGCATTCCTTCTTCTTCTCCCTCACCTAGGCAATTCCACAAACACATGATGGGCTGACCACACACAAGGGCTGGTCCATGTGAGGGAGCTTGAGAGAGAGGAGGAGAAGGAAAAGAAACAATAGCACACACAACATCACCTTGATTGGCACTTACACTTCCTTCAAGTGCTTCTTCTTCTCCATCACCATCTCCATCAATCCCACCCAACACACAGAAAGGGGCTGGACCAGAACAAGAGGGGAGAAGAGAGTGCCCAAGGTCGTGCACATGGGGGGGTGGTTAAATAGGCAAAAGAGGAGGGAAATGACCGAGCTATCCTAGGACTAAAAATTCTGGACTGCCTTCACTTAAATGGCCATAACTTCCTCAATACAGCTCCGAATTGCACGATTCCAATGCCATTGGAAACCCAAGAAGATTATCAACTTTCATGTTTACGCCCAGATCAAATAACCTCTCCAGCTATTCCAAAATCTAGGCTAAACATTTTACAGGGCTACTGCCTGGATTTCTCATCTTCAGGGTATACTCGGAAAAATACCATTAACTTTGGATACACGAATCCAGTTGACCCAATTCCACTTTCATATGGAAGCTAGCTCAAAATTGAGCATCTCGTGGTAATATCGGATTTTTACCTCTTCATCTTAGATTTTAACAAAATCAAATCCGAATATCAATTCCAAAACTGCATAATTCCAAAAACGTTATCGGAATTCAATGAAAATTTTATGGGAGTACCAAACCGTACCAAGACCCATAATATGCAGTTAGATTTTCAATCAGAGTCCTCAAACTCTAAAAGGTAGCTAAAAATCAAAATTTTAGCGATTCCAGTCGAAATTAGGACTCTAAATGACACAGGTCTAACAACTATCACTTCTGATACTGACTTGTGGCATAAAAGGTTTTGTCATGTTAATGAGTCTCATCTTAAAGACCTTATTCAGTATGGTGATTTGGGTCATGTTTCGTTTTCTCCTCTCTCTGTCTGTGAGGGTTGTAAATTAGTCAAACCCGTTGCTACTCCATTCCATTCTAGTAGACATCAGTCATCTAGTCCATTTGAGCTTGTTCATTCTGATATCTGGGGTCCTTCTCATATTACATCGAAGAGTGGTTTCTCATATTATATCAGTTTTATTGATGATTATTCTTGTTTTACTTGGATTTATTTACTGCATCATTGATATGAGGTTTCAAAGATATATGAGGTCTTTACCACTATGATTCACACCTAGTTTCAGAGTCGCATCAAGATCTTTAGGTCTGATTGTGCCCAAGAATATATCTCTTCCACGATGCGTTCTCTTCTTCAATCTCATGGCACTCTCTTCCAACAATCATGTCCTTATACTCATGAGCAGAATGGTGTTGCTCAAAGAAAACATCGCCATATTCTTGAGACAGCTCGTTCCCTCTTGCTTTCTTCTTCAGTCCCCAACATATTCCGGGCTGAGGCTACTCTCCTATCTGTTCATCTTATTAATATCACTCCCTCTTCTGTCCTCTCTGATATTACTCCTCATGAGCACATTTACTCCTCCAAACCTGATTATAGCAGACTTCGCACTTTTGGATGTGCCTGTTTCATGCTTCTCCATCCTCATCTACGCAGCAAGCTGGCCGCTCAGTCAGTCAAGTATGTATTCTTGGGGATTAGTTTTGAACACAAGGGATATCACCGTTATGATCCTGTTGGAGATCATTTTTGGATCGCTCATCATGTTTCATTTGGCCAGGACGTTCCTTATTTTTCTTCTACAGTCACTGCCTCCTCTCCTCCTGTGCCTTTTTCTGTTCAAGCCTCTCCTATTGAGTCTCTACCCCTTCTTGTGCTATCTGTTGTGCTTGAGCCCACTCCTATTTTTAACCCTCATGATTCTTCGTCTCCTCTTAGGACTTCTGCAGTCGACTTCCATGATCCTCCTAGTTCTCCTCCTATTGTGTCTCCTCTTGCTCATCCCATAGGTGACTCCACTAGTACTCCATCTTCCACGGCTGATGCACCTCCCCCTAATGTGGATCCTCGTCCCTCTACCCGCTACCCTCAGCGTGAGCGTCATCCACCTGCCCGCTTCAATTTTTGACTCTGGACCTCCTGATCGCTTTGGCTTTGCATCCGTGAGCACCTATTATCCAGAGTTTTAGGCCTATCTCACCGATATACATGCCCATCGTGAGCCCCGATCTTATCGAGAGGCAGTCGAGTACCCTGAGTGGCAGCAGACCATGGCTGATGAGTTTCAGGTATTTGAGTAGACATAGACCTGGGATGTCGTTCCCCTTCCAGAAGGCGTTACACCTATCAACTGTAAATGAATCTTCAAGATCAAGCATCGCCCTGATGGATCTATCGAAAGACATAAGACTCGTCTTATTGCCAGAGGTTTCACACAGGAGTATGGTTCTGACTATGAGGAGACTTTCACTCCTGTTGCTCAGATGACTACTGTTCGCACCCTTCTTGTTGTTGCTGCTGTTCGTTTCTAGCCTCTCTTTCAGATGGACGTGAAGAATGTTTTTCTTCACGGTGACCTATCTGAGACTATCTATATGCAGCCACCTCCAAGTCTCAGCTCTCCTCCTTAGCATGTGTGTCGTCTTTGACGGGCTATTTATGGTCTCAAACAGGCTCCTCGTGCCTGGTTTGAGCGTTTTCACAGCGTTATTCTTGCAGCTGGTTTTGTTGAAAGCCTCCAGGACCACTCTATGTTTGTGCAATCATTATCGGAGGGCCAGGTTATCCTTTTTTTATATGTTGACGACATGATTATCACTGGCGATGACTCCGCTGGTATTACTCTGGTCAAGAACCACATCCGTCAACGATTTCAGATGAAAGATCTCGGTACCCTTCACTGTTTCCTTGGTCTCAAGATTGCACAGAGTGATCGTGGGATTTTTCTCTCTCAACAGAAGTATACAGCTGACATTCTTGAGTGTGTTGCCCTCTCAGATACTCACAGTGTAGATACCCCTCTTGAGTTTCATGTGAAATTTCGTCCTATAGATGATGAGCTCCTCCCAGACCCAACTCGATACGGACAGATCCTTGGTCGCTTGTGTATCTCTGCATCACCAAACCTAATATTGCTCATGCTGTCAGTATTGTTAGTTAGTTTGTCTTGGCTCCTCGATCAGTGCATTATGGTGCTCTTATGCGTATTCTCATATATTTACGCGGTACTATCACCAGATCGATCTATCTATCATCATCTTCGACTCTAGTTCTCAGGGCCTACATTGATGCCGATTGGGCTGACGATCCGATCACTAGGTGATCCACCACTGGGTTTCACTATCCAACACTGAGGCTAAGTATCGAGTCATGGCCATCACTACCAAGGAGATTGTTCATCTTAGACGTCTCTTAGTGGATCTAGGAGTTACTCTGACTGGTCCTACTCCTCTTCATTGTGATAACCGCTCTGCTATTCAGATTGTCAGCAATCCGATTTTTCACAAAAGTACCAAACACATTAAGATCGATTGTCACTTCGTTTGTCTGCACTTTCTTACAGAGACACTATCGCTTCCACATATTTCCTCTGCCGAACAACTTGCTGATTTATTCACGAAGTCACATCCAGTTCCTCGATTTTAGTTTCTCGTTCGCAAGCTCACTTTGTATGATTCACCGTGAGTTTGAGGGGGGTTGTTAGATTATATGTGTTATGTCATTACATATGTAGCGTATTACACGTGCAACTCCTATGTATTTGTATATAAAGGGATTAAACCCTATAAAAAAATACAAGGATTCTCATTATTTCATTCTCTCATTCTAATAGTCCCGTAGGGATGAGGACCTGCATTACCCGTGCACGAGTCGACTTATCTTCCTTTGTTGAGCACATTTTGTGAGTATCAAATAATAGTCTTTACTTAGACTTGTGTGCAATCTCATTTTACAAATCTTTGATAGAAAAAAATTATTATTTTTTATTAAAATAAATTTATATCATTCATTGCATAATATATTCCATATACATGATTGCATGAAATATATACTCTAAAAAATTAAAACATATAAAAACTACAAGCTGAGGTTCATATCTATATTCCTTCTTCCTAAATTTAAACTATATCTCAATAATCCCATGCAAAGTTATCAAAAGTTTTAAAATCCCTTATTTACTGCCTTGCCATGCTTATACTAAATATAAATGAGTTTTGATGTACCCAAACTTTGCTTTGAGTCATATGCATTTATTTACAAGTTATATGCACTCATACAGTGTAGAAAAAATCTCAATATGTTTCTCATCCTTTCTTCGTCCTCCAACATGTTTCTCATCCTCAACCATCTCTTTTGGCATTCAAAAGCCACATCATCAACAACCACTACAATTCAATATTACAACTACTTTAGTAACATAAGCATCTTATCATTCATATAGTCTAATAAATTTGTCCACCTTCATTCATCAACATCCACCAAGTATTTACTAAGACCACCTACAATTAATCATCAAATGAAGGCCAATCATTACTCTTTTATCTGTACTTTTTCTATGATTCTTCACTTATTTGATTATAATGCATATTTTCCTTGTCTCACAAATGAACTAGGAAGCCATGTGGACATAAACCTTCAATTCAAGCATCTTGAATGGAGTGAAACTTGAAATGGTTCCAAGAGTAAAGTTTACGGATATACACTTCGAACATGTATTGTGTTTTTTTTTCAAAAAACATATTTCCTTAGTTATATGTATACTTCAAAAAAATTCAAAATGTAAGTGTGATGCAAACATGGCCAAAGATAATATACATTTAATTGAATTTCTAACGAAGTATATAAAATTCATTTTATACTGTAAAAAAAAACTGAGCGTTAGAGCCCCTTTAACCTATCTGAAAAAGAAAATGATACGTCCAGCTCCTATTGCAACTCCAATTACAATCCACACCAGTTTTCTTTTTTAAAAAAATCATATACTCTCTAAATGAAAGTATGTGCTGCTATATGAAATAAATTATATATTGTAATACATCAATATATTTTTTTCAAATAATTGCAACATATATTATGATGGAACTCCATATATTATAATAGCGTATTATATATTACATAATCACAACGTATATGACTAGAGCTGTAAAACCACTTTGGCCTGCATTTGGACCTGCAAATGAGGCTGAGTAAAAAAGATACCCGCGTGACTAACAATCTGACCGGCCCCGGCCCCGGCCCCGGCCCGGCCCAATCGTTACGTGGTTCCCCGCTATTCCCCAATGGCGTGAACTCCAGGGGGAGCACGGTGTGACAATATCAATAACAAAAAAATCATGGGACGATTTCCCTCCCTCCCCCTCCTCCATCAGCAACTCTTCCCTTCAGCAACTCTCCCCTTCTCTCCTCCCTTTCAATTCTAGGCTCTGGTTTTCTGACCACGAATTCTTTCATCAGACTATAGAGTGAATTCATTCACTATATGAAAGAATCAAAGTCAGCCCAGGGGGTTAGGCGGTCAAGACAACTGCTTAGGGCTTCTACTTTCAAGGGGTCCCAAATATCTAAATATATGAATGTACTAAAACTATTTAAGTATTTTTAGAATTGAATTTTTAAAATTTATTTTTTTCTCAAGATGATACTATCCTTTCGATATGTATTTTTAAATTTTCTTGTGTTTTCATGCATAATTCTAATTTGTATCTTCGATTTGTTATATTGTAATTTGGTTTGATTATTTTTATATTTGGAGTTTTTAAGTTATTTTATTTAAAAAATCATCCATTTATTTTTTTTTATCCTTTTTTTAGTTTTTCATAACTCATTTAAAATTTTCAATTATATATGAATTTAGTTTTACATTTGAATTTACAAGTAATGTAATCTTTTTATTAACAGATTCCACATATTAAGGAGTTTTTTTTTTCTATTTTTTATTGTTAGTTAAAAATGAAAACTTAAATAATAGTTCTACGTAATTTGATTTTTTTTTTGTTTTTATTTATTTATTTTAAAGATTAATTGTGTTGTTACTCGTTATATTTTTTCATATATATTTTTTGGGGCCTCGTTTCATAAATTCACCTAGGGCCCATTTTAGTTTATTGAATCTTAGGGCCGGCCCTGGAAAGAAAAAAATGAACATGAATATAAACTACGCTGGTTGTATCATTTGAACCAGTAGTTTTTTTAGATTCGAAAAATGAAAACATTCATTGAAGTACCTAATTGGATTTGGTCTTTTTGGAAATAATTTGATTTTTTTTATTGGGCTCTAGCTACGTGAATTTTTAAAGTAGAGTTTCATACACATTCGCAAAAAACCTAACTTGTTAAAATTTTATACATCGTTTTATTAAAAGCTACAAATATTTACAAATTAGATACATGATATTTTATAATAATTAAAAAGCCTAAAAAAAGGGTTAAATTTTAATGGAGTGGTTATAAAAATACTTATAACACCTAAAGAGTGTTTAAACATTATTTAATTTAACCAATGATAAGCAGGGAGAGACATACATGGTGCTAGAGAACGTTTCTTGAAATGGAAATACATAGAGAAATGGTAATATTTTTATTATGGTCGAAAAGATTTGGGGAGATGAGAAGTTTTAGGTACATTTGACCGTCCATTTGTTTTTTATTCCATCGAATCTATGGTTCATGGGGCCCTCTGGGAGCCCTTTGCCTTGGTCGTCTTGGGCCTCTTGGCTCACGGCCGGCCCTGTTGGGTTGCATGATCTCCCCGATTACCCTAAACATGAACTGCCCTCCCTCGACAGCGTTCTGCACGTAATTCCTGATGCGGTCACCGTACCAGGCTTCCAACCTGGAGAACCACTGGTCGATTTCCACCTCGTGCCCCCGGACGACCGGCTTCAACAACTTGTCATAGACAAGAGTAGTTCCCTGTAATCAAATCACAATTTTTTCCCTTGTATTGATCACAATGCCACATAAAAGATAGTCACAGAATTTTCAGTTTAGGCTTCTGTTAGTTCATACCTTTGTTTTTGAGTTCCACAAGTAGATGACAATGCATAGCTTGAGTTCGGAATACAGAGGCAATCTTTACAAAGGATTAGAAATAGATTTGTATCAGTGAAAGCTTGAAAAATTGACTTTTTGAAAACAATAATGATTTAAAGCTCCATCAAAAGCCCCCTGAGCAAGCATATGTACAATACTTTTTATACCCTTGCGGCGTTTTTTTTCTTCTTTTTTTTATAACTCCCCATCTTTCGAGGAAAGCGGTTACAATTGAACCTTTCCGTCGCAGGGCGATCCCATTTTTCTTTTCATTTTTTTTTTGTGATTCCTTCCCATTCAATTAATTATACATATTGATTCCTCATTTTCAATAGATCATTATATGCTGTTAATACACAAAACAGCATATGGATTTTTTTTTTTTATGGATGAATTTCAGCTACTGCTTTGTTTTTTTTATCTATTTGATTTTTATTTAATCAATGTCGATTGATTTAGATTTAGCAAATTGATTTGGGGGCGGTTATTCCAACCCCGTTATATTTTCACCCCACCCCGTTTTTTTCCCACCCAAACAATTTTTGACATGTTGCAACCCCACCCTCTGATATATATACATGATCTTATAAACTGCAACCCACCCCAACCATTTTAGAAAACCCTTCCTCTCTCTCTATTCTCCCTCTCGAACTCTTTCTCCATCTCCACGAGAGGTGCCGACGAGTCCCGCGACGGTGGACGGGGGAAAAGAACTATTTTAAAATGTTTGTTTAATTGAGGAATCTTTATAGTAAGAATATTTTATCTTTTTAAATCTATGTTCCTTCTTCCTAAAATTAAACTATATGACTATATCTAAATAATCCCATGCAAAGTTATCAAAAGTTTAAAAATCCATTATTTATGTCTTGCCATGCTCGTACTAAATACCAATGAGTTTTGTTATACCCGGCCTTAAAAATTGTTGAGTCATATGCACTTATTTACAAGTTATATGTACTCATACATTAATGTAAAAGAAAATTTCATATAAATGCTCATGACCTTAAACGAAAGTCTAAAACGATTTATACCCTTTCTTATTCCTCCAACACATTTTCCTCATCCTCCACCATCTCTTGGCATTCAAATGCTTCATCATCAACAACAACCACAATTCAATCAGGTGGAGGTAGCCTTCCCAACTCAATCGTAAAATCAGTCACGGGTCCCTTCAATATAAAAAAAAATAAAAAATCCACCAAGTATATATTTACTAAAAAATCACCAACAATTATCAATGAAGGCCAATTATTACTCTTTTATCTGTACTTGTTCAATGATTCTTCACTCATTGCTCTTTTATCCTAGGGTATTTGATTATAATGCACACTTTCCTTGTCTCACAAATGAACTAGGAAGCCATCTGGACATAAACTTCACTTCAAGCATCTTAGATTGTGATGTATGACATATTTGATAAGAAATCATTACATAATATTTGATTTCAAATCTGTAATCAAAATAAAGTTTTATGAGATTTTGTCATTTATTAACAAATTTCATTATTTAAAATCATAATAATCACTTGTATTGGTGAATTATGATATTAGGATTTTTAGGATCTTATATTTTATTTTATTATATTTTAATAATTGTCATTATAATTGTGTCTTTACTATTTTTAGTAGAGTTATAATTAACATTATGAGTGTATTTAATATTTGTGGACTATAGTGTTATGATCTTTTGTAAAAAACAACTTTTTATTAATTAATAAAATTATCTATTTTTTTGGTTTTTTTTCTTCGTGGATTCAAGTAGTTATGGGATCTTAAAGTAGATCGAATTTTTTTTATCCATTTCACACTTCATTAGATTGGCCTTTATCCTATTGTGTTTTTTTTCAAAAAATTTTATTTCCTTAGTTATGTGTGTACTTTAAAAAAAAAATTAAAATGTGAGTGTAGTGCAAACATAGTTGAATATAACATATGTTTCACTAAATCTTTGACAAAGTATATCAAACTATATTTTAGACTGTAAAATAGCTTAATAGCCCCCTTTAACATCTCCGAAAAGGAAAATGATACGTCAGCTACCATTGCAGCCCCAAATGCAATCTACATCGGTTTCTTTTAAAAAAAAGTCATACACTCTTTAAATGAAGTGCATTGTGTTATATGTAACGAAGTATATATTGAGACTGATTAATGTATTTTTTTTCAAGTAAAAAGAATGATAAATTTTTTTGTGCCATATACTACGATAAAATTTAATACATTATAATAGCACAATATATATTACATTATTATAGCGTATGAAGCTAAGACTGCAAAACAAACTGAGTGTGTTAGTGGTCCTCTAGAAAAAAAAAGTGTTGTTACATTCAGCTTTTTTCTCAGTTCACAACACAGTCCTATATACCACGTTAGAAATTCAGCGAAACATATACCATGTTAGATGTTATATATATCATTTAGTATTTTATTACACGTATTAAAATGGATTTATTCAACTTGAAATGGCGCGATATACATTTTTTTATAAAACATATACCTCATTAGATAATATTTGTCATTTAAAAAAAATGAAAACATGTGAGATCTGAATTTTAGTTGGTGAGTGTGTCTGTGTCTAACATTATTATATAAAAAAAGGAAAACGATACACTCAGTCACATTCACTGACAAAAACTCAGATCTCACATGTTTTCATTTTTTTTTATAAATAGTATACATCATCTAATGAGGTATATATATATGTTTTGATAAAAACTGTATATCGTTTTATTTTGATTTAAATGAACTCATTTTTAGTAAGTGTAAGAAAAAATTTAATGAGCTATATACATCATCTAACGAAGTATATGCTTCATTAAATTTGTAACGAGGTATATAAGTCTATGCTTTGGGCTAAAAAAAAAACTAAGTGTAGCAGTACTTAAAAAAAGCATTTAGAGCGGTAAACAAGGCTGACTCAAAATGATGGAAAAAGATACACATAGTCTTTATTGCAGCCCCAATTGCAATCCATCTCATTTTTCTTTTTTTTTTAAAGTCATATACTCACATTTTGAAGTGCATTCTGTTGTATAAAGTGAAATATATACTAAGATGCATTAATGTATTTTTTTCATAATGAAAAAAAATTAAAAAAAATTGGGTCATATGGTATGATAGAACTGATACACTATGATAGTATAGTATATACTACGTTATCATAGCGTATGAAACTGGTATCAGCCCTAAAAAAAAAAAAAAAAAAAAGAGAGAGAGAGAGAGATGCCCCCGTGACCAACAATCCGACCCGGCCCGGCCCAATCATTCATTCCGTCGTTCCCCACCCTCCCCCAATGGCGCGAACTCCAGGGGACAAGCACGGGGTGACAATATCAATCACACAAAAATCATGCGAAGATTTCCCTCCCTCCCCTTCCTCCATCATCAACTCTCACCCTCTCTCCTCCCTTTCAATTCCAGGTCTCTCTCTCTCTCTCTCAAATTTTCCCCAAATTGGGCTCTGATTACTCACATAATAACATACACACACAGATCGATTGCGAGGGCGGCAGCTCCAAGGAGCATCACCGGCAGGCTCATGGAGGCAGAGATCCCGCTGGTGCGGCGGAGACGCGCCTCCGTGCGGTTGTGCAATGTGAAGAGGTCTATTGGTCTCCGATTTATTTTTATTTATTTTTTTGGGGGGGGGGGGGGGGTGGGTTTGGGGGTTTGAAATTGTTTTCTTGATTGAAAGATTTGTTTTGTTGGAGATTCCAGCTGAAGATCCGTCGATTGTTGTTCTGTTCATCCCCGGGAATCCAGGTTGGACATTGATCATGTTGAAAAAAATGAGGGTTACATTTTGCAGACGCCAATTAATCTAAATCAATATATGAAATCTCAAATATAATATATGAGTGGTGATTCACTCAGTCACTCAGTCCGTTTTGTAGCCCTATACAGTGCGATTGTGTGGTATATGCTGCGTTGTCAGTGTATGGGATTTATCATAGTTTATGGAGGTTAAAATTGTTTTTATTTTTTCAAAGAAAAAAAATACACTATTGTATCTTAATGTATACTTCATTTCGTATAACAATATGTACTTCAATGGACGAATATATAATTTTTTTTTTTAAAAAAACGTGTGAACTGTGGACGGGACTGCACACGGTGCTTGGTGTATTATTTTTCATAAATATGTATGCACATTCTATAATGTTAGTGTATACTCAATTATGGAAAGATGTGGTTATTACACGATCTCATCTCTAACTAAAAGTCGCTTACACATTGAATAAGTTATCTGAACATGATTTTGGTTCTACTATCTATTTTGTTATACACCCACTTCCGGGTAAACAACTACTTTGTTATTGTTAAATTACATGTGTGTAATATTATTATTGTGTTACACGTGTAATTATGTGTTACACGTGTATTAGGTCATGTATCATTATATAAAGGGCTTTGTCCCTCTCTTAATGAAATTAGGTCATATTATTCTTTTTTCCAAAAGTCTAACATGGTATCAGAGCCCCTTTAAGACCTCAAACAATTTTTATTTTTTATTTTTCGGATCTTTGTTGAGATTCGACGTTTGTTACATCGTGTCGTTGTTCGCGAAGTCGACGTAGTCGTCTTCGCCGTCCGCCCGTCCGTGCCGCGTCGTCATCGCCGTCCGCCCGTCCGCGCAACGGCCGCGCCGCAGCGATCTCGTCCGAGCACGCCCGGTGCCCGCATCTGAGCCGCAGCGATCCGAGCCGCATCCGAGCCGCACAAGCAGAGAGAGATCCATGGTATGTGCACGTTAGCGGAAATCCCATTTTCCCAGCGCAAGATAGCGCAAATCTGCGCTTGTCAGATCAGCACAACCCGGCCCATTTGCCCGGCCCGCTTGATCCAATTACCCGGATCCTTTCCGGCAACCGTCAGGCACGTCCGGCAACCGTCTGGCAATCGTCCGGTCACCGTCCGGCCACCGTCCAGCCACCATCCGGCCGCCGTCCGTCGCTGTCAGCCAGTTCTGTCTTGTTTCTTTCCTGGACCGTTACGACTTCGTTCGGACTCCGAATCTAGTCATTCAGGTACTCATTTTGTTCAGTTTTTCGTTGTTTACGCATTCGTGTATATTTCGGCTTCTGTTGAGATATTTCGATCATGTCTTCGTCCGAAAATCCAACTGATCCGAATCTCACGTTGCCGGTCACCGCTGCTCTTCAATCAATTGTCCCCGTGGACTCATTTGAGCCTCTTTCGTGATGTTCTTCCAAATTCAACCGATTTTCTTTTGCGCTCCGTCGAAGATTGGCCGTCTTGGCGCGCCACTGTGAAGAGCACCCTCAGTCCACGTGATTTATTCAGCCACCTTGATGGTACTATTGTTGTGCCACCATCTGACTCTCCAGCATATCTCTCATGGCGGAGACGTGATCAGCGTGCCTCTTCTTATGTGATCAACTCTGTTGATCGCTCTCTTCGGGCCGATCTCAGTGTATTCGATACAGCAGCGGAGATTTGGGCGTCTCTTCTTGAACGCTTTGTGGAAAAAAGTGGCGCTCGAGAGTATCAATTACTTGCTGAGGTTCAGACAATTGTTCAGGGCGATCAATCTGTCACCGATCTATACAATCGCATGTGCACCTGTTTTCATGAACTACGCAATCTTGAGCCGGGTCCACGTGCATCTCTAGCTGAGAGAGCTGCCTTTCGTGAACGTCGTGAACTCTACCAGTTCCTTATGGCACTTCGTCCTGAATATTCCACGTTAGCTGGACAGTTGATTCATCGAGATCCTTTACCACGTTTAGAGGTGGTCCTAGCAGAAATTGTTGCCGAGGAGACTCGTCTTCGCATTGTAGCATCTCGACAGTCTACTTCCTCGACTATATATTCTGGAGTTCTGGCTGCTACCTCTCCTGCTGTTCCTTCTGCAACCTCATCACGCTCTACAATTCTGTGTGCGCATTGCAAAAGGTCAGGACATGCCGTTAATAATTGCTGGGATCTTCATCCAGAGAAACGTCCGGTTTATCGTATGCCACAGCAAGCCTCTCAAGGACGTGGTCGTGGTCGTGGTCCGGCTCATCGTCATCATACTGCTGCTGTTGCTACCGCCACTGCACCA
The DNA here is from genome assembly GCA_030737845.1 of Acorus calamus. Classification (NCBI taxonomy): domain Eukaryota; kingdom Viridiplantae; phylum Streptophyta; class Magnoliopsida; order Acorales; family Acoraceae; genus Acorus; species Acorus calamus. Next base: position 27,200,626 of record CM060870.1, read on the forward strand.
GGTTTGCCTGCTTCTGATCATCTTGACACTTTGATCAATCAGCATCTCGAGCAGCTTTTACAGCATCCACCTCGGTCCGAGTCTACTGCTCCCTCAGCCTTCTCTTCCACTCCGGGTACCTCTGTCTCTTGGATTTTTGATTCTGGTGCATCCCATCATATGACACCAAATAGTTCTATACTTACCGCATGTTCACCTGCACCTGCTCATTTGCCTCCGATTCATACTGCTGATGGTTCCGCTTTAGTTATCACCCAGTGTGAATCTATCACCACCACCTCAGATCCCACTGGTCGTCTCTCCATTCCATTTGTTTTACATGCACCGGATCTATGCATGAACCTTATTTCTATTAGTAGGCTTTGTGATTCCGGTCTGATCATTTCTTTCACTTCCTCTGGTTGCTTTGTACAGGATCCACACTCGGGGCGGAGGATTGGCGTTGGTCGTAGAGTCGGCGGATTGTACTTCGTGGAGTATCTGCATCTCCCTGTTCCAGATCCCTCTGTCTTCTGTGGTAGCGTCACTTCTAATGCTGATTTGTGGCATAGAAGGTTAGGTCATGTCTCTGAGTCTCGCCTTAAGGGCCTTTTTGAGTCTGGTGTGTTAGGCTCTACTTCTTTTTCTCCTTTGTCTGTGTGTGAGGGCTGTAAATTGGTCAAACCTGTGGCCTTACCTTTTAGTTCTAGTAATAATCAGTCCACCAGTCCTTTTGAGTTTGTGCATTCCGACATTTAGGGTCCTACTCCCGTACATTCTCTGAGTGGTTTTTCTTATTATATTAGTTTCATTGATGATTATTCTCGCTTTATGTGGATTTATTTACTGCGTAATCGCTCTGAGGTTGCTCACATCTATGATGTTTTTACCACCATGATTTACACCCAATTTCAGACTCGCTTTAAAACCTTTCGCTCTGATTGTGCCAAGGAATATATCTCTTCTACAATGCGCTTTCTGATTCAATCGCATGGCACAATCTTTCAGCAGTCTTGTCCCTACACTCATGAACAGAATGGTGTTGCCAAACGTAAACATCGTCATATTCTTGAGACCACTCGCTCTCTTCTACTGTCATCGTCTGTTCCACAGCATTTCTGGGCTGAGGCTGCCCTTCTTTCTGTTCATCTCATAAATATCACTCCCTCTACCGTTCTCTCTGGCATGTCCCCTCACGAACGCCTCTATTCTTCACGGTCCAACTACAGTCGTCTTCGAGTTTTTGGTTGTACGTGTTATGTTCTTCTTCCTTCTCATGCTCGTGATAAGCTCTCTGCTCGGTCTGTTCGATGTGTTTTCTTAGGGATAAGTTTTGAGCATAAGGGGTATCGTTGTTATGATCCTGTGGGTCATCGTTTCTGGTTTGCTCGTCATGTTTCATTTGTTGAGGATGTTCCCTATTTTTCGACTACATCCCGTGAGTCCACTTCTCTTACGTCTCCTTCGGTTCAGCCTTGCCCTGTTATTGAGTCTTTTCCTCTTCCTGAATCACCACCTAGTCCTTCCCTGGTTGAGCCTTCTCCGATAGAGTGTGACTCTTTGCCTTCCTCTTCCAGTCCTACTGCAGATACTTCTACTGGTGCATCGCCTACTGCGTCTGACACCCCTCTCCCGGTCGTGGATCCGAGTACTGTCGCTCGCTATCCTCAGCACGAGCGTCGTCCGCCTGCCCGTTTCAGTTTTGATAATGGACCCCCTGATCAGTTTGGTTTTGCCACAGTCAGCTCTTATTCTCCACAACTTCAGGCCTTTCTTGCAGCTATTCATACACATCGGGAGCCTAAATCTTATCAAGAGGCAGTTCAGCACCCTGAGTGGCGACAGGCCATGGATGAGGAGTTTTAGGCGTTTCAGGAGACTCATACGTGGGATATTATCCCTCTTCCCACCGATGTTGAGCCTATCAGTTGTAAATGGATTTTTAAGGTCAACCATCGACCTGATGGATCCATTGAACGACACAAGGCTCGTTTAGTTGCTCGCAGTTTCACACAGGAATATGAGATTGATTATGAGGAGACTTTCGCCCCTGTTGCACAGATGACCACCGTTCGCACTCTTCTTGCTGTTGCAGCGACTCGTCATTGGCCGCTCTTTCAGATGGATGTGAAGAATGCCTTTCTTCATGGGGATTTATCAAAGGTGGTCTACTTGCAACCACCTCCTGGTCTTCGCATTCTTCCTCAGCATGTCTGTCATCTCCGGCGTGCTATATATGGTTTCAAGCAGGCTCCTCGTGCATGGTTTGAGCGTTTTCGCAGTGTTATTCTATCAGCTGGGTTTGTTGAGAGCTCTCAGGATCACTCTTTGTTTGTGCGATCATCATCGCAAGGTCGGGTGATTCTACTTCTATATGTGGATGATATGATCATCACTGGTGACGACTCAGCTGGTATTGCTCTTGTTCAGCGCCACCTCAGTAGTCAATTTCAGATGAAGGATCTCGGTACTCTTCGCTACTTTCTAGGGCTAGAGATTGCTCAGAGTAAGTGGGGGATTCTTCTCTCTCAGCAGAAGTACACGGCAGATATCATTGATCGTGCTGCTATATCTGACACTCGCCGTGCTGACACACCACTTGAGCTTCATGTAAAACTACGTCCTACTGATGGTGAGCTCCTTCCAGATCCTACACGATACAGACAACTCGTGGGTCAGCTAGTGTATCTCTGCATTACCAGACCTGATATTGCTCATGCAGTCAGCATAGTTAGTCAGTTCGTCTCTGCTCCTCGTTTAGTTCACTACAGTGCTCTCATGAGGATCCTTAGATACCTACGTGCGACTATTACCAGATCACTCTATTTGTCATCATCTTCATCTCTGGTTCTTCGAGCTTACACTGACGCTGATTGGGAAGGAGATCCGACTACTCGTCGATCCACCACTGGTTTTTACATATTTCTTGGAGACTCTCTTATTTTCTGGCGCAGCAAGAAACAAGATGTTGTTTAGCTTTCCAGCACAGAAGCCGAGTATCGAGCTATGACCACCATGACCAAAGAGATCGTTCATCTTAGACGTCTCTTGATCGATCTTGGAGTTGATGTTACAGGTCCTACTCCACTTCACTGTGATAATCGGAGTGCTATTCAGATTGCTAGCAATCCAGTTTTTCGTGAGAGGACTAAGCATATTGAGATCGATTGTCATTTTGTTCGTCAGCACTTCCTTGCTCAGACACTGACGCTTCCGCACATTTCCTCTGCTGAGCAGATCGCAGACTTCTTGGGCCGGATCCTTGTCGATCCGGGCTTCTGAGGTGAACCCGGAGAGATGGTGTGGGCCTGAACTCCTCCTTTCGCCGATCCGGTTAGCCCTTCAGATCCTCCTCGCTTTCGACAAGTTGGATTGCTCCTCGTCAGCTTCAGTCTTCGGGTACATGTTACTCACACCAGTGTGGTGTCGGCTAATGCCCCTCCAACGCTCAAGTCAGTAATCCCTCCTTTTCAGAAGAACCTTAAACACTTTGAAGTGACAGAGAGAGAGAGTGGGATGTTTTTCGCATACCTCCAGAGGGAGGGATAGCCCCCCTTTTATATTGGACTGGGGCGTGCCGATCAGGACCTTAGGTAGTGGCCATAACGCGATATGGAACCTCCTACGTGGCCTACGGATTCAGGACACGTGGTGCCTAGGGATCATCATCAACCTATAACTGTTTCCTTGACGCACTGTCCTTTATAGTGTCAGAGAATATTCCCTTTGATAACCGTCTCGCTTTAGGGAAGAGGCTTATGACCGACCTGTCTTTTAACTCGGGCTCCGATGTGTCCCACGACCAGAGTGGGTTGCTATGGTCTTATCCGTTCATGTGACTTCGCCGGATGACTGCGTGGTTCTGGTTGGTCACATTTATTCCGGTTATGCTGTGGTCGGGCACATGATTTGCCCGACCTGATTTACCCTCGTCTGTCCTTATTGCTCACGCCTGGGTTTGCCTAGCCCGTATACTCGTCGGGTAGGGGTACCTCATTCCGGTATTACCCGATGGGCCTGAGCTGGTGATTTGGCTCATGGGCCTGAGCTGGTGATCTGGCTCATGGGCCTGCCTCTCCTTTAGGGCCCGCTTCCTATTAGTTGCGAGATGGGCTATATCTAGGTTATTTCCTATGCTATATTTTATTCCCCATTTTCTGACTTGGTCGGATTTGCCTCCTACAAATGCCCCCTTCTTTTGGGCTCTCAGGGGTTTTTGGGAGTTCAAAAGAACAGACCCAGGGAGACTCGTTCAACGGGGGTGGTGTGTCCCACCAGTTTTTTCCCTGATTTGACCGTGTTATGTTGTGCGACTCTACTAGCCTCTTTTTGTGCTACCTGTCGCTTACCCGTACGCCTTCCTCATTAATGTCATTTAAGCGCGTATTCCCGAGCCTTTGGCTTCTGCCGCTTCGTTTTATTTTGAATTGTCGCGATGGTCGGGCTACTTGAACCAGAATCCTATTATATATTCGGACTGCTCGCACGTTTCTCTTCACACTTGCTGCTGAATCAGACTTATTACGAGTTTCGATTGTTCCTTTGTCCTACCTCTTTCTCCTCTCTATTCGATGGTGCAAGCATCTGAGGTTATAACAGTTGAAGAATACAGGGGAGAAATGCCCCCTCCACCAGACCCTTCGTCGTTCTTGGTCTATTCCGGCCAAGTAGAGGCCGGAAGGATTCTATTTCCATTATCCATGTTGATAGTGGAATTCTTGAGCTTCTTCGATCTGGACCCTCTTCAGCAGGTTCCGAGCGAATTCCGCATTCTGGCGGCCGTCTCCGCCCTCAACCGAGCCCTTGGTATCGATCTTGGGCTGAACGAGGTCAGAAGCTTCTATGTGTTGAAGCCCTTGGCGGGAGGTAGCTCCACCTTTTACCTGGCTCGGAGACCGGCTACGAAGACGCTAATCCTGGATGCCCAAGACTGCATTTACGATTGGCGCTTGAAGGTCCTCCGGGTCTGGGGCACTTGGTTTTCAGAGAACTGTTCCTTCCACATCCCTACCAGGATGAGGAGCTCATTCCTGGGCTCGGGTAAGTTCCTTCACTCCAGTATTGGACTCATTTTATATATTTATTTTATTGTTCTGTCAACCTGTGGAATATGGTCCTTTGCTCACAATTTTTTCATGTTTGCTTCAGGTGCGTCGTCTCTGAATGCCTGCCCTCCCCCAGAGATCCTTCGGTCAGAGGACGTGGAACGGGCCTTGGCTTTTGAAGGTAGGAGTTGGAGGGCTCTGCTCGGCACGGTTTCTTCAAGCTCCGTTGCGCCTCCTTCCCCAGTCACTTCTTTTCCTCCTGCTAACCGGACCTCCGGTCGACGTCCTTCATCCGTCTTTTCTTCTGGCGGTGCCCCCGGTTCGTCCTCTAATCCTGGGGGCCGCTGAGGCGGTCAGGTCGCCGGTCCAGGGTTACAGTCAGGTCGGCCATGCCCTACAGCCGCCCTATCGACATTGCCGAGGATGAAGAGAATGACGAAGAGATCTTCCTCGGGGGTGGTTACTCTCGGTCCTCCTTTCTGGCCCCGTCGACCTCACCCCAACTGCCCACTCCTGCTTCGTCCTCTGTGTGTGAGGGAGGAGTAGAGAGAGAGAGATCGGGCAGTCCTCGGCCTTTTACCGTCTCGCCTTCAGGGGTTCCCAAGGAGGATACGGGAGAGTTCGCCGGTGGGGACTCTTCTTTGCCTAGACCAGCATTGCCCTTTCCACCTTTCGGAGTCCCTTCGGGTCATTCCACCCGAGAAGGGGAGTCCGTCGAGCCTCCACGGTCATCCCATTTGGCCGAGAGGGGACCTCGGGTTTCGTTTTCCCCTCCCATATCCCCGTCTCGGGTGCCTCAGTATGTGTACTGTGTTAGCCCTCCCGAGTCGAGGCTATTGGCGGGTACTCTATGCCCTCGGCCCTTTCTCGCAAGGCTTGCCTTGTGGCATGTGGCCACGTTAGCGTGGTGTGCAAAGAGGTGGAGAAGATGAGGCACCTGGTCGAGAAAGAGGAGAATGAACGCTTCAAAGACTTCTGCGCTGGCTTCAGTACTGGTTACCTGGCTAGATAGGATGGAGTGGCCTTCCCCTCTGAGCCCAAGCTGAAGGAGATGTACCTGCTCTCCCTCTATGAGAGAAAGTGTGGTTTTTTCTCGGAGGAAGATCCGGATACATCAACTCGGTCGACTCCCTCTATGTTTCGCCCAGGACGTCAGGAGTGAAGCTAACGTTGATGCTGCGTGCTCCCTGCTTTCCCTTTCTTTTCTTTTTTTTTCTTGGGGTTTTATGGGATCCATCCACTTCAGCTGACTCCCGACAGCTATCTAATTTTGTCCAGTGTTGTCGACTTTTGCTATGCGGCCAAGGTGCGATTCAGGCTGAGGGAACTTTCAAAGTTCTATCAGCTCAAACCATCACCAAAGGGGGATGGCAGCTACTGTCTGGTCAGGTGCCCGGATGTCCCTCTCCTGATCTTGGACATAGGTGACACCTTCTTGGGGTGGAGGAATCACCCTTTGAAGATATCAGGGATGTGGAAGTCTGTAGATTCTTCGTGGCAACTTCCCTTTGTCTTTAGGTCTTCCCCACTTGGTAAATAATTTTCGCCTCTTCCGGCACTATTGCTTGATTGCTTAACGATACTTTTTGAAAGTTCGTTTCTTTTCCCTCCCTTCTTTGCAATGGGAGGTTCAAACTATCCTCCCGACGGAGAGCTCAAGCTGGAGGACATTGCCAAAGCATTGGCCTTCCGGGAGCGAAGCTGGATTAGCTTACTCGGGGAAGCTCCTCGCCATCTCGAACTAACCTTGGCTCTCCACGTTAGGCCAATCCCGCTGGTGGTTCGTCGCGCCAGAGGTGATACGAGAACGGCGTCCCGCGCTTTTCCCTATTTTTTATCCGCGGAAGGGCCTCCATCCTCGCGGCGTCCGTATCCTGGGGGACAAAGGGATTCTAATTCTCGTCGGGCGAGGATGAATGAACCTATCCCCATCCTTCCCTTGCTGTCGAGGTTATCGTACTTGCAATGAGAAGCAACCGGATGGTCCTCATCTTCCACAGGGGCACCAGTGAACCTCCCTACCCGTGACCCGGAGGAGGAGCGATTAGAGTACTATGTCTCTGGGTTTTGGGCTGGTTTCTTGGACGGGAGGTCCGCTCGCGCCTATCCTTCCGCTCGCGAGCTGCACGAGTCTTTCCGTTCGTCGCTGAGGCGCCGACGTGTTACGACTGGTGCTCAAGGGGAGAGTTCGACCATGCCTTGACATCGGGTCGCCGCTACCTCCTCCGGCTCTAGCGGTCGTGTCTCCCCATCGAATGTTTTGTACTTCCGATCTGCTTTTTAGTTACTCCATCTGTCTGATCAAACAATATAGTTGGATTTTTATCTGGAAGAGATTGTGTGGGATCTGTCGCCCTTCTGCCCTTTTACCTTTTGCTATTTTATTATTATTATTATTTGTCTTTTTTTTCTGCATGCCACTGTTTGAATGACCGAGTTGTTTTAAACGGTCGTTAGATGTGACCGGGCACCTCTGATGTATTCGGGCGAGGGCTCTCCCCGTCCTGGGCAGATTTACCAATTTTGACCCCGCGCTCTCTCTTCCTCTTTTGCTGTTTTTTGGTGAGACGGGGATATCTTTAATCTCCACCGCCGAGTTCCATCGACACTGTCCGATTCACCATCTTGGACAAGTGATTTGCTTTTAACGGCCACGTAAAACCTGGGCCTCGCGATTGCGTGTATCTTCGAATGTCAGAGGTCTGAGCAGACTTTACACGTGGCCCTTTTGGGCGGGATATTCAAGGCGTTTGAATCGTCTTCCATGATTAGGGTTGCCTTACAAGGCCACTCGTCGTGTATCGGCCAGCTGAAAAGGCGCGCCGCCATTTTGGCAGGTCCGACGTCTTTAAAATAAGGATTTTATTATCATCTTCTGTCGACTACTAACTCCAATTGCCCAGGTCGAAGGTATTTCTTCTTCTCTTACTTCTCTCTTAAACCTTTATACTCGGCTTTCTTCGTTCCCATCCGTTCTAGGGTTTACGTTTTAGGGGAGCTTTTTTCATTGCACTCGTTCTCCCGCCCCCCCTTTTTTTCTTTTTGCCCAACACATAGACGTCCATCTTAAAATCGTTGGTTGGTCTCAGGGGCATGTTTGACATCCCCGAGTCGGTAGGAATGGAATGGTCGCCTTATGAATCTTTCCCCATTCCGCTAGAGCGCATGGACCATTCGAGCATGTACGTATATCCCTCCCACATCGCGAGGGGCGGCCTAACGCTACCCTTTCCTCCTCTCGTCAGGAAGTTTTTGTCGACGTTCGATCTTCACCCCACCCAGTGCAATTCCAATTTCTTTAGGGGCCGTTTGGGTAGCGAAATAAGGGTGGAATAGGGGAGGAATAGGTAAAATAGGTGTTTGGGTAGGCAGAATAAGGGGGTATAGCTATGCGGAATAAGGAGAGAATAAGCTGATATTTGTATTCCAAGTCCACCCATGGAATTATGTTATTCCTCCACTGGAATAAACAAACCCACCTATCAAATCACATATCATCACATCAAATCACCTGTCATCACCTCTTATATATCAATGGGGCCCACATGTCAAATCAACTTTTTACACCGAATCCCAGTAGCACTCGCACGTTGAAACCGCGCTTGACCGACATCTTCGAAAGTCCTCCCCGCCTGGCATCGCAGGTTGTATCCCCGGCCATTCAAGAGGACCATCCTTCCACGTCCGAAGGAGACTCTGAGGAAGAGCTTCAGCCGCTTTATAGGCTTGGCTTTGGTGACCCAATGGTGACCGAAAGCTCATCTAGCGGTTCCCGGCATGGCTCTCGTTTACGGAGAGGCCCGAGAGGGAGCCCTAGATCAAGAAAAAAATCTGGCTCCCATTCCGCCGGGAAGTCACTGGCGGGTTTGGAGAAGAAAGGTGGCCGGCTTCATCTCGGGGTGTCTTCAACTGATGCCCGACCTGAGGATAGGTCGTGTTCCATTGCTGCCTATTCCCGTTCCGGTGACAAGAAGGGTCCCGTTTCTGAGGGATGTTCTACCCAACCTGCTGTCGAGAGGGAGAGGGGGTCCGCGGCAGTGGATCCTCTTGCTGTCCCTCCTCTTACGAACAGGTCGGGCACTGATCCTGCTATGAGATCCAAAATCCCCTCTAGTGAGGAGAAAATGGCTCGGCTAACGGCACTTCGAGCTGAGGTGGATGCTCAATCGGGGAGAATCGGCCAGCTCCCCAGTTTAGAGAAGAGGCGACTATCTTCAACGATCCAGGCCTCCGTTGTTCCTTCTAAAAAGAGCAGGGTGACTATGGCTAGCCCGCCCTCCTCTTCCCCTCAACTGAGGCCATCTTCAACTTATGCCCTTACTGGTAAAGGGAAGGAAGTTGCTTCGGCCATCCGGTTGCCACCTCCGCCGCTCACCACTAAGGACCCCGGGGCCCGGCCCTTCGTCCCTACTTCTCGTGCAACTTCTCACCCCGTTCAGACTACTGACTCTGGTCTGAAGGATCAAGACGTAGCCATTGGCCTGACCCGATCAGTTATACTGGAGAAGGATAAGATCTTGGCGTGTGCCATCTCTATCCCAGAGATCGGCTCGATTCAACAGAGTATAGCTTATCAGGTACTATTCGCCTCAATGTCTCTGCGGGAAGGGGTTGAATGTTTTTAAGTTTATACTCATTTCATTTTTTTTATTTGGCGCTATAGCTCGTTAGGCCCGTCATACGAATAAGTCGTAGCGGACGTCACCCGGGCTCATCGGGCCTATGAAGAAGAGCGAGTCGCCCGAGAAAAAGCCGAAGCTAACTTGAGAGCTGCAGAAGAGGAGCATTCCTGAGTTATTGGAAGACTCAAGAAGGAATGCCTTGAGTTGTCTCAGGTGCTGGACAAGGAACGAGCTGAGAAGGCCCAGGCTATTTCAGAGTTTGAGTGATAGAGGAGGAAAGTTGCATTGGACTTCGAGATCAACGTGCTCCAGACTGTGAAGGATCGCCTGGATCCAATTGAGGAGAAGTCTAGGGAGGCCGCTCTGGATGCCTATGATCAAGGGTACCGCAAGGGCTTTCAGGATAGCCAGGAGAGCGCCACCGCTCCCGGCGGTGAGCGAGTCATCCGAATTTCGAGCCCGTCCATTCCCGATCTTCGGGCCGGGGGCTCCAGAGGTGGTCCCGTGAGCCCAACTGCACTTCCTGAGCACGGAGGGGTCCCCGAACAGGTAACTAGTTACCTTGGCGGTAATTTAACTGACATAATAGATGTCGAAGGTTTTCCTTCTCCTGGCTACCAAGATAACCCGGCTGCCCAAAAGTCTTTTGCTGCCAAGATAACCGGAGATTCGTCATTTGGAAATCGACGCCTTGCAAACCACGGTTTGTGTGGGAGAAACTCTAGTGGTGCTTGCTCATGGTACAGAGGATCCACCCGACGTTTTGGACGACTGTGCTCCTTTGATCCGTTGCACTTCCTCGAGCCGCGCTACCCGAGGAAATTAGGGCGCTTTGATCCCGTGTGGTGTTGTCCCGGATGGCGATAGCTGGTCATTTTTTTTTAAAGTATCAGTGCCATTTTATTGTATCATAAACGATGAATCGAATGCTTGTGTTATATTAATGCAATTTTGTTCCTTAATTCCGCCTTTTCTAACTCCGGATGGTATTGCTGATACGTTTCTCCGCATAGGGGTCAAGCTTGCTCATCACTTGTTTTGAGTTTCATAATTAGACCCCATTTTTTTAAAATGCGTGCTTTACTCCGCCGTCCCTTTCAACGTACGATTGTCTGGGCTGAATCGAGCTCAAACTGCAATCCTGACCAGATTTAGCTTGTCGGACATGATTTTACGGTGCCATTCGGCTAGTTGCGCGACTATGATGGCTGAACTGAGTCGAGTGCTAAGAGCTACCCCGATCAGATTCAGCCCATTGAGCGCGGCTTAAGGTGCCATTTGGCTAGTTGCGCGACTGCGAGGGCTGAACTGAGTAGAGTGCTAAGAGCGACCACGATCAGATTCAGCCCGTTGAGCGCGCCTTAGGGTGCCATTCAGCTAGTTGCGCGACTGCGAGGGCTGAATTGAATCGAGTGCTAAGAGCGACCCCGATCAGATTCAGCCCGTTGAGCGCGGCTTTTCCTGTTGTGTCGGCATGCAATCAGAGAATTTGAAGAAGGAAAAGAGGACTTTTCATTTAATGATAATATTTCTTCAACTGGATTACATTCCAAGGGCGAGGGATCTCAAACCCTTCCATTGTTTCTAGGTGATAAGCCCCATTCGGTCCGACTCTGGTGACTTTAAAAAGGCCTTCCCAATTTGGACCCAGCTTGCCGTCATTTTTGTTCTTTGTTTCCGGAAAGATCTCTCTGAGGACCAAATCTCCAGCTCTGAAGTTTCTGCTTGACACCCGCCGATTGTAGTATCTGGATATTTGGTTCTGATAATCCGCGTTTCTGATGGCTGCAATTTCCCTTCCCTCATCCCGATGCTCTAGGTCTTGCATCAATTGCTCATCGTTCGCTGCCCAGTCGATGTTTTCGGTTCGGTGTGTAGGCATTACGGTCTCAACTGGCAAGACGGGTTCGATACCGAACGCTAGTGAGGAAGGTGTTTCGCCGGTGGACCTTCTTGAGGTAGTTCGATAGGTAGTTCATCGACCCATTTTCCTTTCACGCTGTTTAGCCTCTTCTTCAGACCGTCCAGAATATTACCCGATTTGTGATCTCTGCTTGCCCGTTGCCCTGAGGATATCGTGGGGTAGAGAAGTGGTGCTGTATTTTCAATTCCTCACAGAAATTCTTTATCAGTTTGCTGTCGAGCTATTTACCGTTGTTCGAAATGATGGCTTGCGGAACCCCAAATCGGCATACTATGTCTTTCCAGAGGAATGATTTGACCTCAGTATCTCTGATCCTTTCCAGGGGTACCGCCTCCACCCATTTGGTGAAGTAATCGGTGGCTACTAACAGAAAACGTTTTTGCCGGGGTGCCATAGGCATGGGTCTGACAATGTCTAGACCCCATTGTGCAAACGGCCATGGACTTTTGAGAGGACCCATGTCCGTTGCTGGTTGGTGAATGAGGTTGCCAAACCGTTGACAGTTTTCACACTTTTGAACCAATTCTGCTGAATCTCTTTTCATACTCGGCCAGAAATAACCGATAAAGATAGCCCGAAAGGCTAGTGATCGAGAACCAATATGTCCTCCACATAGACCTGAATGAAGCATGTTGAGGTCCCGTTGTGCCTTCCGGGGTCCAATGCACCTGAGATAGGGGCCCTGAAAACTCCTTTTATAGAGGATTCCCATGGACGACATCCAATACCTAGCTGCCCTTTGCCTAAGCTTTCATGCCTCGAACTTGCTTTCTGGCAGGACTCCTTCCGAAAGGTACCTTTTGATGTCAGTCATCAAATTGGGTGAATCTTCCACGCAGGCTATCGTTAAAATTTCACCGACCCGTTCGATACTCGGGGATTTTAGGTAGTCGATGTGGATACTTCTACCCGGCTTCCCGTTGAGGGATGACGCCAAGGTCGCCAGAGCGACGGCTTGGGTGTTGAGCTCCCTTTCTATCTGATGCACCTTTACAGACTTGAATTGGGAGAGCAATAGCTGTACTTTTTGCTGGTACGACGTCATCCTTTCGTCTCTGGTCTCGTATTCGCCCGTGCTTTGGAACACCACCAACTGTGAATCACTGTAGACATCGATGACTCGCGCCCCCAAATGAGCCGCGAGTTCCAGTCCTGCTATGAGAGCCTCGTACTCTGCTTCGTTGTTAGACGCTCTGAAGCCCAACTTGATGGCGTGTTCGAACAAGAGCCCATTACTATTCTTTAAAACCAATCCTGCGCCCGCGCCCCTCCGATTAGAAGCTCCGTCGACATTCAGGGTCCACCTCGGGTCGGATACCTCCTCTTGACTCTCCACCATCAAGATTTCTCCTGAGGGTGGGGTTAAATCGGCCAAAAATGTCAGCGATGACTTGCCTCTTGATGGCGCTCTTTGGTACGTAGTGCAGATCGAAAGGGGAGAGTTCAATCGCCCACTTCAGCATTCGCCCTGTGATGTTCGCTTTTTTCAGGATGGGTTTCAAAGGGTACTCGGTTACGACATTGACCGAATGGGCTACGAAGTAATGTCAGAGTTTTCGAGATGACACGAGCTGGGCGTAGACCAGTTTCTCTAAATACAAGTACCAGGATTCCGGCCCGCAAAGAGATTTGCTGACGTAATATACGGGCCTCTACACTCCTTCATGCTCCTTTACAATGGCAGAACTAACCGCGTGATCGGACGCCGCCAAGTAAAGGTAGAGTGGCTCGTCGGGGTTAGGCTTCATCAACAGCGGAGGTGACGAAAGGTATTCCCTTAATTCTTCGAAGGCCAGTTGGCATTCGGGAGTCCAGTTAAATTCCTCGGTCTTCCTTAGCAACTTGAAAAAAGGGAGGTTCCTTTCGGTTGCTTTGGAGATGAACCAATTTAGGGCGGCCAGTCTCCCGGTCAGCTTCTGAACCTCCTTCCGATTCCTTGGTGGATCCATTTCGAGTATAGCTTTGATCTGATCGGGGTTAGCTTCTATGCCCCGATGTGTGGTAAGAAAACCGAGAAATTTTCCAGACTCCACTCCGAAGGAGCATTTAGCCGCGTTAAGCTTCATGCGATAACTCCGAAGTACTTCGAATGCCGCCTTCAGGTGCCCAAGGTGATCCTCTTTCTTACTACTCCGCACTAGCATGTCGTTGATATATACCTCCAAAGTCTTGCCGATTTGGTGTTCGAACATCTTAGTGACCAACCTTTGGTAAGTTGCCCCCATATTCTTCAGCCCAAAGGGCATCACCTTGTAGCAATAGGTTCTCATCGGAGTGATGAAAGACGTTTTTTCAATGTCATGTTTATACATTGGTATTTGGTGATACCCTGAGTATGCATTCATGAAGCTCATTAACTCATTGCCCGATGAGGAGTCCACCAGTTGGTCTATCTTCGGAAGAGGGAAACTGTCTTTTGGACAGACGCTATTCAAGTCGGTGAAGTCGACCCAGACGCGCCACTTTTTATTCTTTTTTGGCACGACCACCGTATTGGCTATCCAATCTGGGTACCGAATTTCCCATATAAAACCGGCCGCCAAAAGCTTTTCCACCTCTTCTTTAATAGCTTCTACATGGACGGATGCCACTCGCTGTTGTCTCTGTTTGACGGCGTGGACCGTTGTGGAGATGTGCAATCTGTGGCATATCACCTCAGGGTCAATGCCCGACATCTTAGAAGACGTCCAAGCGAACACATCTCCGTATGCGCGGAGTAACTCGATCATTTCACCCTCTCGACCGGGTTTAGCGTGGTTCCGATAAGAAAGTATTTCTCTGGATTCTGTGGGTCGATAACTATTTTTTCTAAATCTTCTACGATCCACTGAGTAGGATCGGGTCGGGCCTCATCGGCCCTTACCCGGTCCTTCAGTAATTGCTAACGTTTAGGGTGAATGTCGCTCACCTCACCGGCATGTTCCTCGGTACTGGCCTTTCCAGTTGTTGCTATGGCGTAGCATCTTCTTGCAGCAAACTGATCGCCCTGTATCTGCATAATCCCTTGGACGGACGGGATGGTAGGTGGATGGAGTGGCCTTCATCGCCCACAGCCATGTGCGCCCCATAACAGCGTTGTAAGGTGAACACAGGTCCATGACTATGAACTCCGTCAGGACCGTCTCGTCTCCCGCTCGCACCGGCAGGGTTATACGCCCGGATAGAACAGCTTGGCTACCGTTGAAAGCTATCAACAACTCCCTCATTGGTTCCAAGCTTGATGGTTTCAGCCCTATTTTGAGATATGGCTGCATGAATAATATGTCCGTAGAGCTCCCAGTATCGACGAGTATGAGCTTAACGTCAAAGTTCGCGATCCGCAATGTGATGACCACGGCATCGCTATGTGGGATAATTATCCTAGCAAGTTAGTCATTGGAGAACGAAATCACCCCTGGATCATCAGCTTTTGCTTTCTTTGGGGCTAACTTCGCTTCTTGATCGATTTGCAGAATCTCCAGATGTTTCGAACTGCGTTTGGCCGTCCTCACAAACGACTTGGGCTCCAACATTTGTGGTAGTCCTCCACATATCATATCGATGACCCCTGCTGCATGCGAGGGCCCCACAGCCACCACATGCTTTTCTAGCTTTCCTTTGCGAACCAGGGACTCCAGGAACCCTTTCAAAGTCCGGCAGCCTTCAATTTGATGGTCGAAGTCTCGGTGGTAGTCGCACTTGAGTCCTTTGTCGCGAGTGGCCGGATCGCTTTTCGTGGGGGGTGCCCACTGGAAGAACGGTGCGTGCTTGATTTTTTCCAAAATCTGTATAAGAGGCAGAGTGAACTTCGTGTACGTCTTTTCTCGGACCTCGTTGGCAGTTGGGTTACTTCTCTGGTCGGTGCGTGACTTGCGTCCCTTGTCCTCCCTAGGTGCAGAATTCTTTGTTACTGTGGCGACTGCCTGGGGTCGTGAAGAGGTGGCATCGTCCTCGACTTTGGCATACTTCTCCGCCCTGCACATGAGTTCACTAAGGGATTCTGGGACCTTCTTCACCAAAGAATTGCGCAAGTCATGCTTTGGCGGCAACCCGTTCTGAAACGCCATTATCGCAGCGTTTGAGTCACACCGATCTACCTCGAACATAAGGAGACGGAACCGATCTACGTATCCCCGAATTGATTCTCCTGGCTGCATCTGGATCTTCATGAGGTCACCGAGATCCTTCTGTTGTTTCCTGCTGCAAATGAAGTGTTCGGCGAACAAAGTTCCGAGTTCTTCAAAGCAGTGAATCGATCTGCCCGGGAGCTGGTGGAACCAACTAAGAGCCGCCCCTTCAAGACTGGACGGGAACATGCAGCACATGAGCTCGTCATGTTGCTCATAGAGCGCCATCGCATGTCGGAAGCCCAATACATGATCAAAGGGGTCAGTTGTCCCATTATAAAGTCTGAAGTTCGACTGAACAAACTTTCTGGGGGGTGTGCTGTGTAGAATGTGTTGGACGAAGGGTGATTCAAATCCCTTCAAAGCTCTTGAACTAAACTCCCGATCGCGGGTGCTGGTCATCTCGTTTCTGTATGTCTTCTTCGTACGCTCCCAATGCTTTTGTCCATAATCGTCATCTGATGAAGCTGAGTATCGGCTGGGGCTCGGGCAACGTCCCTGTCTGCAAGTTCGGTGAGTGTTGGTTCGCTTCCTTCGTTGGTCATGGCGGGGTGAATAGTCGTGTCGCTCACTACGGTCCACTCTCGCGTGATTCCCTACAGGGGGAACGTCGGATAGGTCCTGCTTGCCATCCTGACGGTGTCCTTCACCAGATGAGTAGACCGATTCATAGCTTCGCACGTTTGCTCGTCTACTCTGACGATCATGATCCCGCGGCTCCTCGCTTACCCTGACTGAGTTTGGCCGGTCTCGGGCCTCTAGCGGGGGCGGCGGTGGCGTTGTTTCTTGACCCTTCAGGAATTGCTCCACCAAGCCTTCCAGATGTTGATATCGCTGGCTCATCAGCTCCAGCTCCTGCAAGGTCCCTCCCGGCCTCCGGGGTCGGGTCTTGAGAGGATGATCCGATCGGTGCTTTGCCTTTCGGCAGGGGAGGGTCGTCGGGAGTCACGCGTTCTCCCTCCACATCGCGCTCGAGGATCGTCGAACGAGTCCTAGTCGCCACCATCTTCACCAGTGAGTTTTTCACGACGGCTTTCCGCTCGGGTCCCAAAGACGGCGCCAAATGTGGGAGGTGGATTTTTTGCTAATCCCCTCCTAGACCAGATCCTTGTCGATCCGGGCTTCTGTGGTGAACCCGGGGAGATGGTGTGGGCCTTAACTCCTCCTTTCGCCGATCCGGTTAGCCCTTCAGATCCTCCTCGCTTTCGACAAGTTGGACCGCTCCTCGTCGGGTTCAGTCCTCGGGTACCTGTTACTCACACCAGTGTGGTGCCGGCTAACGCCCCTCCAACGCTCAAGTCAGTAATCCCTCCTTTTCATAAGAACTTTAGACACTTTGAAGAGACAAAGAGAGAGAATTGGATGTTTTTCGCATACCTCCAGAGGGAGGGATAGCCCCCCTTTTATATTGGACTGGGGCATGCCGATAAGGACCTTAGGGACTGGCCATAACGCGATATTGAACCTCCTACGTGGCCTACGAATTCAGGACACGTGCGCCTAGGGATCATCATCAACCTATAACGGTTTCCCTGACGCACTGTCCTTTATGGTGTCAGAGAATATTCCCTTTGATAACCGTCTAGCTTTAGGGAAGAGGCTTATGACCGATCTGTCTTTTAAATCGGGCTCCGATGTGTCCCACGACCAGAGTGGGTTGCTATGGTCTTATCCATTCATGTGACTTTGCCGGATGACTGCGTGGTTCTGGTCGGGCACATTTATTCCGGTTATGCTGTGGTCGGGCAAATCAGTCGGGCACATGATTTGCCCGACCTGACTTACGTCTGTCCTTATTGCTCACGCCTGGGTTTGCCTAGCCCGTATACTCGTCGGGTAAGGGTACCTCATCCCGGTATTACCCGATGGGCCTGAGCTGGTGATCTGGCTCATGGGCCTAAGCTGGTGATCTGGCTCATGGGCCTGCCTCTCCTTTTGGGCCCGCTTCCTGTTAGTTACGAGATGGGCTATATCTAGGTTATTTCTCGTGCTATACAATATTTTATTCCCCATTTTCTGACTCGATCGGATTTGCCTCCTACAAATGGCCCCTTCTTTTGGGCTCTCAGGGGTTTTTGGGAGTTCAAAAGAACTGACCCAGGGAGACTCGTTCAACGGGGTGGCGTGTCCCACCAGTTTTTTCCCTGATTTGACCGTGTTATGTTGTGCGACTCTACCAGCCTCTTTTTGTGCCACCTGTCGCTTACCCGTACGCCTTCCTCACTAATGTCATTTAAGCGCGTATTCCCGAGCCTTTGGCTTTTGCCGCTTCGTTTTATTTTGAATCGTCATGATGGTCGGGCTACTTGAACCAGAATCCTATTATATATTCGGACTGTTCGCACGTTTCTCTTCACCCTTGCTGCTGAATCATTGCTGAACCAGTATCCATGTTGATAGTGGAATTCCTGAGCTTCTTCGATCTGCACCCTCTTCAGCTGGTTCCGAGCGCATTCCACATTCTGGCGGCCATCTCCGCCCTCAACCGAGCCCTTGGTATCGATCTTGGGCTGAACGAGGTGAGAAGCTTCTATGTGTTGAAGCCCTTGGCGGGAGGTAGCTCCACCTTTTACCTGGCTCGGAGACCGGCTACGAAGACGCTAATCCTGGATGACCAAGACTGCATTTACGATTGGCGCTTGAAGGTCCTCCGGGTCCGGGGCACTTGGTTTTCAGAGAACTGTTCCTTCCACATCCCTACCACGATGAGGAGCTCATTCCTGGGCTCGGGTAAGTTCCTTCACTCCAGTATTGGACTCATTTTATATATTTATTTTATTGTTCTGTCACCCTGTGGAATATGGTCCTTTGCTCACAATTTTCACATGTTTGCTTCATGTGCGTCGTCTCTGAATGCCTGCCCTCCCCCAGAGATCCTTCAGTCAGAGGACGTGGAACGGGCCTTGGCTTTTGAAGGTAGGAGTTGGAGGGCTCTGCTCGGCACGGTTTCTTCAAGCTCCGTTGCACCTCCTTCCCCAGTCACTTCTATTCCTCCTGCTAACCGGACCTCCGGTCGACGTCCTTCATCCGTCTTTTCTTCTGACGGTGCCCCCGGTTCGTCCTCTAATCCTGGGGGGCGCTGAGGCGGTCAGGTCGCCGGTCCAGGGTTGCAGTCAGGTCAGCTGTGCCCTACAGCCGCCCTATCGACATTGCCGAGGATGAAGAGAACGACGAAGAGATCTTCCTAGACCTGCGTTGCCTTTTCCACCTTTCGGAGTCCCTTCGGGTCATTCCACCCGAGAAGGGGAATCCGTTGATCCTCCACGGTCATCCCCTTTGGCCGAGAGGGGACCTCGGGTTTCGTTTTCTACTCCCATATCCTCGTCTCGGGTGCCTCAGTACGTGTACTGTGTTAGCCCTCCTGAGTCGAGGCTATTGGCGGGTACTCTATGCCTCCGCCCCTTTCTCGCAAGGCTTGCCTTGTGGCATGTTGCCACGTTAGCGTGGTGTGCAAAGAGGTGGAGAAGATGAGGCGCCTGGTCGAGAAAGAGGAGAATGAACGCTTCAAAGACTTCTGCGCTGGCTTCAGTACTGGTTACCTGGCTAGACAGGATGGAGTGGCATTCCCCTCTGAGCCCAAGCTGAAGGAGATATACCTGCTCTCCCTCTATGAGAGAAAGTGTGGTTTTTTCTCGGAGGAAGATCCGGATACATCAACTCGGTCGACTCCCTCTATGTTTCGCCCATGACGTCAGGAGTGTAGCTAACGTTGATGCTGCGTGCTCCCTGCTTTCCCTTTCTTTTTTTTTCCTTTTTTTTCTTTTTTTTTTACAAACACTTTTCCCGGTGAGCGCTGGGCATTTTATCCGGGCTGCGTCCTGAGGTTTAACATTCTATTATGCTCTTAAATTTCTTGGTCTATTTGTGCATGGTAGTTGATTATGCTTGTTAATTATTGCATTGATTGTTTCGATGGAGGAGTCATCTCTGTAACCCATCGATAAGTGGTCATGGCCCGTAATTACATGAACGCCTCCTCGTATTTATCTGGTGTTCGATTCATCTTACCGGGTCGTCTTAAGGACTTTTAATTCACATTGAATGCGCACTCATCATTCCCTGCGTATATATTCGGCTTTTGGCAAACATACTGCTCGCCTTTCCGCTACATTTTCTCTTACCATTCTGATTTAATTAAAATGTCTGCCGTTTCTGGCAATGTCTCGGTTGAACCCTATGAGGGCGTAGTGCCCCCTACTCCAGATCGAACTTCATGCGTATTTTATTTCTCATAGATAGAGGCAGGAAGATTGTTCTTCCCCCTCCTAGACCTTATAGGGTTTTTCTTGGGGTTTTATTGGATCCATCCACTTCAGCTGACTCCCGACAGCTATCTGATTTTGTCCAGCATGGTCGCCCTTAGCTATGCGGCCAATGTGCGATTCAGGCTGAGGGAACTTTCAAAGTTCTATCAGCTCAGACCATCACCAAAGGGGGATGGCAGCTACTGTCTGGTCAGGTGCCCGGATGTCCCTCCCCTGATCTTGGACATAGGTGACACCTTCTCGGGGTGGAGGAATCACCCTTTGAAGATAGCAGGGATGTGGAAGTCTGCAAATTCTTCGTGGCAACTTCCCTTTGTCTTTAGGTCTTCTCCACTTGGTAAACAATTTTCGCCTCTTCCGGCACTATTGCTTGATTGCTTAACGCATACTTTTTGAAAGTTCGTTTCTTTTCCCTCCCTTCTTTGCAATGAGAGGTTCAAACTGTCCTCCCGACGGAGAGCTCAAGCTGGAGGACATTGCCAAAGCATTGGCCTTCCGGGAGCGAAGCTGGATTAGCCTACTCGGGGATGCCCCTCGCCGTCTCGAACTAACCGTGGCTCTCCACGTTAGGCCATTCCCAATGGTGGTTCGTCGCGCCAGAGGTGATACGAGAACGGCGTCCCGCTCTTTTCCCTATTTTTTATCCGCGGAAGGGCCTCCATCCTCGCAGCGTCCGTATCCTGGGGGACAAAGGGATTCTAATTCTCGTTGGGCGAGGATGATGAACCTATCCCCATCCTTCCCTTGCCGTCGAGGTTATCGTACTTGCAATTAGAAGCAACCAGATGGTCCTCATCTTCCACAGGGGCACCAGTGAACCTCCCTACCCGTGACCCGGAGGAGGAGCGATTAGAGTACTACGTCTCTGGGTTTCGGGCTGGTTTCTTGGACGGGAGGTCCGCTCGCGCCTATCCTTCCGCTTGCGAGCTGCACGAGTCTTTCCGTTCGTCGCTGAGGCGCCGGCGTGTTACGACTCGTGCTCAAGGGGAGAGTTCGACCATGCCTTGACATCGGGTCGCCGCTACCTCCTCCGGCTCTAGCGGCCGTGTCTCCCCATCGAATGTTTTGTACTTCCGATCTGCTTTTTAGTTACTCCATCTGTTTGATCAAACAATATAGTTGAATTTTTATCTGGAAGAGATTGTATGGGATCTGTCGCACTTCTGCCCTTTTACTTTTTGCTATATTATTATTATTATTATTTGTTTTTTTTTTCTGCATGCCACTGTTTGAATGACCGAGCTGTTTTAAACGGTCGTTAGATGTGACCGGGCACCTCTGATGTATTCGGGCAAGGGCTCTCCCCATCCTGGGTAGATTTACCAATTTTGACCCCGCGCTCTCTCTTCCTCTTTTGCTGTTTTTTGGTGAGACGGGGATATCTTTAATCTCCACCGCTGAGTTCCATCGACACTATCCGATTCGCCAGCTTGGACAAGTGATCTGCTTTTAACGGCCACGTAAAACCTGGGCCTCGCGATTGCGCGTATCTTCGAATGTCAGAGGTCTGAGCAGACTTTACACGTGGCCCTTTTGGGCGGGATATTTAAGGCGTTCGAATCGTCTTCCATGATTAGGGTTGCCTTACAAGGCCACTCGTCGTGTATCGGCCAGCTGAAAAGGCGCGCCGCCATTTTGGCAGGTCCGACGTCTTTAAAATAAGGATTTTATTATCATCTTCTGTTGACTACTAACTCCAATCGCCCAGGTCGAAGGTATTTCTTCTTCTCTTACTTCTCTCTCAAACCTTTATACTCGGCTTTCTTCGTTCCCATCCGTTCTAGGGTTTACGTTTTAGGGGAGCTTTTTTCATTGCACTCGTTCTCCCCCCCCCCCTTTTTTTCTTTTTGCCCAACACATAGATGTCCATCTTAAAATCGTTGGTTGGTCTCAGGGGCATGTTTGACATCCCCGAGTCGGTAGGAATGGAATGGTCGCCTTATGAATCTTTCCCCATTCCGCTAGAGCGCATGGACCATTCGAGCATGTACGTATATCCCTCCCAGATCGCGAGGGGTGGCCTAACGCTGCCCTTTCCTCCTCTCGTCAGGAAGTTTTTGTCGACGTTCGATCTTCACCCCACCCAGTGCAATTCCAATTTCTTTAGGGGCCGTTTGGGTAGCGGAATAAGGGTGGAATAGGGGTGGAATAGGGGAGGAATAGGTAAAATAGGTGTTTGGGTAGGCGGAATAAAGGGTATAGCTCTGCGGAATAAGGAGAGAATAAGCTGATATTTGTATTCCAAGTCCACCCATGGAATTATGTTATTCTTTCACTGGAATAAGCAAACCCATCTATCAAATCACATATTATCACATCAAATCACCTGTCATCACCTCTTATATATCAATGGGGCCCACATGTCAAATCAACTTTTTACACCTTATTCACATCTTATTCTTCATCAACCAAACACCTCAACCTTTATTATTACGTTTCCCAATGAGAATAACAGAATACACAATCAAACACAAAATCTCTTATTCCATCGATAAAGTCAACAATTCCTGGAATAGGTATAAACCGTAGAATAGTTTATGCCTCTATCCAAACGAGCCCTTAGGGTTTTAATGTGTTATGTCGCCATAAATAGGGATTTTATCCTGGATTTGGGAATCCCTGAAATCATGCATACTTACGAGCTTCGAAAGTCCGGTAGGGGTTACCATTTTAGGGCTAGGGATTCTAGACGGAAGCTTGTAGACGAGCTTCCAAATTCTGACAAGGGTTGGACCGAAAGCAAGTTGATCATTTTGTTCAGAAACTGGGAATTCGGTGATGCCCCTGAAGATATCTGGAAGGTGCCACGTTCCGTCTTAATGGGCGCGATAGGTCGGGCAGTCATTTTCCTCATTCGCTCGTGGCCGAACATCTTATTTTACCTTTACTGATTCCTCTTCTATTTGCTCCCGGTGCCAACTCTCGTCCTTCTGAAAGTTCCGTGAAGTTGGAGCATCTGAACGGTAGATTTCGAATAAACAACCGGGTTTTTTTAAAGCTCCTTGGCTGGGATAATCCGAATCCCACTAGCACTCGCCGGTTGAAACCTTGCTTGACCGACATCTTCGAAAGTCCTCTCCGCCTGGCATTGCAGGTTGTATCCCCGGCCATTCAAGAGGCCCATCCTTCCACGTCCGAAGGAGACTTTGAGGAAGAGCTTCAGCCGCTTTATAGGCTTGGCTTTGGTGACCCAATGGCGACCGAAAGCTCATCCAGCGGTGCCCGGCATGGCTCTCGTTTACGGAGAGGCCCGAGAGGGAGCCCTATATCAGGGAAAAAATCTGGCTCCCATTCCGCCGGGAAGTCAGTGGCGGGTTTGGAGAAGAAAGGTGGCCGGCTTCAGCTCGGGGTGTCTTCAACTGATGCCCGACCTGAGGATAGGTCGTGTTCCATTGCTGCCGGTTCCCGTTCCGGTGACAAGAAGGGTCCCGTTTTTGAGGGATGTTCTACCCAACCTGCTGTCGAGAGGGAGAGGGGGTCCGCGGCAGTGGATCCTCTTGCTGTCCCTCCTCTTACGGACAGGTCGGGCACTGATCCTGCTATGAGATCAAAAATCCCCTCTAGTGAGGAGAAAATGGCCCGGCTAACGGCACTTCGAGCTGAGGTGGATGCTCAATCGGGGAGAATCGGCCAGCTCCCCAGTTTAGAGAAGAGGCGACTATCTTCAACGATCCAGGCCTCTGTTGTTCCTTCTAAAAAGAGCAGGGTGACTATGGCTAGCCCGCCCTCCTCATCCCCTCAACCGAGGCCATCTTCAACTTATGCCCTTACTGGTAAAGGGAAGGAAGTTGCTTCGGCCATCCGGTTGCCACCTCCGCCGCTCACCACTAAGGACCCCGGGGCCCGGCCCTTCGTCCCTACTCCTCGTGCAACTTCTCCCCCCGTTCAGACTACTGACTATGGTCTGAAGGATCAAGACGTAGCCATTGGCCTGACCCGATCGGTTATACTGGAGAAGGATAAGATCTTGGCGTGTGCCATCTCTATCCCAGAGATCGGCTCGATTCAACAGAGTATAGCTTATCAGGTACTATTCGCCTCAATGTCTCTTTGGGGAGGGGTTGAATGTTTTTAAGTTTATACTCATTTCTTTTTTTTTATTTGGCGCTATAGCTTGGTGTTTACGCGGGCTCGTTAGGCCCGTCATACGAACAAGTCGTAGCGGACGTCGCCCGGGCTCATCGGGCCTATGAAGAAGAGCGAGTCGCCCGAGAAAAAGCCGAAGCTAACTTTAGAGCTGTAGAAGAGGAGCATTCCCGAGTTATTGGAAGACTCAAGAAGGAATGCCTTGAGTTGTCTCAGGTGCTGGACAAGGAACGAGCTGAGAAGGCCCAGGCTATTTCAGAGTTTGAGTGATAGAGGAGGAAAGTTGCATTGGATTTCGAGATCAACGTGCTCCAGACTGTGAAGGATCGCCTGGATCCAATTGAGGAGAAGTCTAGGGAGGCCGCTCTGGATGCCTATGATCAAGGGTACCGCAAGGGCTTTCAGGATAGCCAGGAGGGAGCCTCCGCTCCCGGCAGTGAGCGAGTCATCCGAATTCCGAGCCCGTCCATACCCGTTCTTGGGACCGGGGGCACCGCAGGTGGTCCCGTGAGCCCAACTGCACTTCCTGAGCACGGCGGGGTCCTCGAACAGGTAACTAGTTACCTTGGCTGTAATTTAACCGACATAATAGATGTCGACGGTTTTCCTTCTCCTGGCTACCAAGATAAACCGGCTGCCCAAAAGTCTTTAGCTACCAAGATAACCGGAGATTCGTCAAATGGAAATCAACGCCTTGCAAACCACGGTTTGTGTGGGAGAAACTCTAGTGGTGCCTGCTCATGGTACAGAGGATCCACCAGACGTTTTGGACGATTGTGCTCCTTTGATCCGTCGCACTTCCTCGAGCCGCACTACCCGAGGAAATCAGGGCGATTTGATCCCGTGTGGTGTTGTCTGGGATGGCGATAGCTGGTCATTTTTTTTAAAGTATCAGTGCCATTTTATTGTATCATAAACGGTGTTGGACTATCTTTGTCTTTCTGTTATGAATCGAATGCTTGTGTTATATTAATGCAATTTTGTTCCTTAATTCCGCCTTTTCTAACTCCGGATGGTATTGCTGATACGTTTCTCCGCATAGGGGTCAAGCTTGCTCATCACTTGTTTTGAGTTTCATAATTAGCCCCCATTTTTTTAAAATGCGTGCTTTACTCCGCCGTCCCTTTCAACATACGATTGTCTGGGCTGAATCTAGCTCAAACAGCAATCCCGACCAGATTTAGCTTGTCGGACATGATTTTACGGTGCCATTCAACAAGTTGCGCGACTGCGCGTGCTGAACTGAATCGAGTGCTAAGAGCGACCCAGATCAAATTTAGCCCATTGAGCACGGCTTAGGGTGCCATTCGGCTAGTTGCGCGACTGCGAGGGCTGAACTGAATCGAGTGCTAAGAGCAACCTCGATCAGATTCATCCCGTTGAGCGCGGCTTAGGGTGCCATTCGGCTAGTTGCGCGACTGCGAGGGCTGAACTGAGTCGAGTGCTTAGAGCGACCCCGATCAGATTCAGCCCGTTGAGCGCGGCTTAGGGTGCCATTCAGCTAGTTGCGCGACTGCGAGGGCTGAATTGAATCGAGTGCTAAGAGCGACCCGATCAGATTCAGCCCGTTGAGCGCGGCTTTTCCTGTTGTGTCGGCATGCAATCAAAGAATTTGAAGAAGGAAAAGAGGACTTTTCATTTAATGATAATATTTCTTCAAATGGATTACATTCCAAGGGCGAGGGATCTCAAACCCTTCCATTGTTTCTAGGTGATAAGCCCCATTCGGTCCGACTCTGGTGACTTTAAAAGGGCCTTCCCAATTTGGACACAGCTTGCCGTCATTTTTGTTCTTTGTTTCCAGAAAGATCTCTCTGAGGACCAAATCTCCAGCTCTGAAGTTTCTGCTTGACACCCGCCGATTGTAGTATCTGGATATTTGGTTCTGATAATCCGCGTTTTTGATTGCTGCAATTTCCCTTCCCTCATCCCGGAGTTCTATGTCTTGCATCAATTGCTCATCGTTCGCTGCCCGGTCGAAGTTTTCGGTTCGGTGTGTAGGCATTACGGTCTCAACTGGCAAGACGGCTTCGATCCCGAACACTAGTGAGGAAGGTGTTTCGCCGGTGGACCTTCTTGAGGTAGTTCGATAGGCCCATAGAACTGATGGTAGTTCATCGACCCATTTTCCTTTCGCGCTGTCTAGCCTCTTCTTCAGACTGTCCAGAATTATCCGATTTGTGATCTCCGCTTGCCCGTTGCTCTGAGGATATCGTGGGGTACATAAATGGTGCTGTATTTTCAACTCCTCACAGAAATCCTTTATCAGTTTGCTGTCGAACTGTTTACCGTTGTCCGAAATGATGGCTTGCGGAACCCCAAATCAGCATACTGTGTCTTTCCAGAGGAATGATTTGACCTCAGTATCTCTGATCCTTACGAGGGGTACCGCCTCCACCCATTTGGTGAAGTAATCGGTGGCTACTAACAGAAAACGTTTTTGCCAGGGTGCCATAGGCATGGGTCTGACAATGTCTAGACCCCATTGTGCAAACGGCCATGGACTTTTGAGAGGACCCATGTCCGTTGCTGGTTGGTGAATGAGGTTGCCAAACCGTTGACAGTTTTCACACTTTTGAACCAATTCTGCTGAATCTCTTTTCATACTCGGCCAGAAATAACCGATAGACATAGCCCGAAAGGCTAGTGATCGAGAACCAATATGTCTCCACATAGACCTGAATGAAGCATGTTGACGACCCGTTGTGCCTCCCGGGGTCCAATGCACCTGAGATAGGGGCCCTGAAAACTCCTTTTATAGAGGATTCCCATGGACGACATCCAATACCTAGCTGCCCTTTGCCTAAGCTTCCTTGCCTCGAACTTGCTTTCTGGCAGGACTCCTTCCGAAAGGTACCTTTTGATGTCAGTCATCCAATTGGGTGAATCTTCCACGCAGGCTATTGTTAAAATTTCGATGACCCGTTCGATACTCGGGGATTTTAGGGAGTCGATGTGGATACTTCTACCCGGCTTCCCGTTGAGGGATGACGCCAAGGTCGCCAGAGCGTCGGCTTATGTGTTGAGCTCCCTTTCTATCTGATGCACCTTTACAGACTTGAATTGGGAGAGCAATAGCTGTACTTTTTGCTGGTACGACGTCATCTTTTCGTCTCTGGTCTCGTATTCGCCCGTGCTTTGGAACACCACCAACTGTGAATCACTGTAGACATCGATGCCTCGCGCCCCCAACTGAGCCGCGAGTTCCTGTCCTGCTATGAGAGCCTCGTACTCTGCTTTGTTGTTAGACGCCCTGAAGCCCAACTTGATGGCGTGTTCGAACAAGAGCCCATTACTATTCTTTATAACCAATCCTGTGCCTGCGCCCCTCTGATTAGATGCTCCGTCGACATTCAGGGTCTACCTCGGGTCAGATACCTCCTCTTGACTCTCCACCATCAAGATTTCTCCTGAGGGTGGGGTTAAATCGGCCAAAATGTCAGCGATGACTTGCCCCTTGATGGCGCTCTTTGGTACGTAGTGCAGATCGAAAGGGGAGAGTTCAATCGCCCACTTCAGCATTCGCCCTGTGATGTTCGCTTTTTTCAGGATGGGTTTCAAAGGTTACTCGGTTACGACATTGACCGAATGGGCTACGAAGTAATGTCGGAGTTTTCGAGATGAGACGAGCAGGGCATAGACCACTTTCTCTAAATACAAGTACCGGGATTCCGGCCCGCAAAGAGATTTGCTGACGTAATATACGGGCCTCTACACTCCTTCATGCTCCTTTACAATGGCAGAACTAACCGCGTGATCGGACGCCGCCAAGAAAAGGTAGAGTGGCTCATCGGGGTTAGGCTTCATCAACAGCGGAGGTGACGAAAGGTATTCCTTTAATTCTTCGAAGGCCAGTTGGCATTCGGGAGTCTAGTTAAATTCTTCGGTCTTCCTTAGCAACTTGAAAAAAGGGAGGTTCCTTTCGGTTGCTTTGGAGATGAACCGATTTAGGGCGGCCAGTCTCCCGGTCAGCTTCTGAACCTCCTTCCGATTCATTGGTGGATCCATTTAGCCGCGTTAAGCTTCATGCGATAACTCCGAAGTACTTCGAATGCCGCCTTCAGGTGCCCAAGGTGATCCTCTTTCTTACTACTCCACACTACCATGTCGTCGATATATACCTCCACAGTCTTGCCGATTTGGTGTTCGAACATCTTAGTGACCAACCTTTGTTAAGTTGCCCCCGCATTCTTCAGCCCAAAGGGCATCACCTTGTAGCGATAGGTTCTCATCGGAGTGATGAAAGACGTTTTTTCGATGTCGTGTTTATACATTGGTATTTGGTGATACCTTCAGTATGCATTCACGAAGCTCATTAACTCATTGCCCGATGAGGCGTCCACCAGTTGGTCTATCTTTGGAAGAGGGAAACTGTCTTTTGGACAGACGCTATTCAAGTCGGTGAAGTCGACACAGACGCGCCACTTTTTATTCTTTTTTGGCACGACCACCGTATTGGCTATCCAATCTGGGTACCGAATTTCCCGGATAAAACCAGCCGCCAAAAGCTTTTCCACCTCTTCTTTAATAGCTTCAGCATGGACGGGTGCCACTCGCCGTTGTCTCTGTTTGACGGGGTGGACCGTTGTGGAGATGTGCAATCTGTGGGATATCAACTCAGGGTCAATGCCCGGCATCTCAGAAGGCGTCCAAGCGAACACATCTCCGTATGCTCGGAGTAACTCGATCAGTTTCACCCTCCCGGCCGGGTTTAGCGTGGTTCCGATAAGAAAGTATTTCTCTGGATTCTGTGGCTCGATAACTATTTTTTCTAAGTCTTCTACGACCAACTGAGTAGGATCGGGTCGGGCCTCATCGGCCCTTACCCGGTCCTTCAGTAATTGCTATCATTTAGGGTGAATGTCGCTCACCTCACCGGCATGTTCCTCGGTACTGGCCTTTCCAGTTGTTGCTATGGCGTAGCATCTTCTTGCAGCAAACTGATCGCCCTGTATCTGCATAATCCCTTGGGCGGACGGGATGGTAGGTGGATGGAGTGGCCTTCATCGCCCACAGCCATGTGCACCCCATAATCGCGTTGTAAGGTGAACACAGGTCCATGACTATGAACTCCGTCAGGACCGTCTCGTCTCCCGCTCTCACCGGCAGGGTTATACTCCCGGATGGAACTGCTTGGCTACTGTTGAAAGCTATCAACAACTCCCTCATTGGTTCCAAGCTTGATGGTTTCAGCCCTATTTTGAGATATGGCTGCATGAATAATATCTCAGTAGAGCTCCCAGTATTGACGAGTATGAGCTTAACGTCAAAGTTCGCGATCCGCAATGTGATGACCAAGGCATCGCTGTGTGGGATAATTATCCTAGCAAGGTCGTCATTGGAGAACGAAATCACCCCTGGATCATCAGCTTTTGCTTTCTTTGGGGCTAACTTCGCTTCTTGATCGATTTGCAGAATCTCCAGATGTTTCGAACTGCGTTTGGCCGTCCTCACAAACGACTTGGGCTCCAACATTTGTGGCAGTCCTCCACATATCATGTCGATGACCCCTGCTGCATGCGAGGGCCCTACAGCCACCACGTGCTTTTCTAGCTTCTTCTCTTCTCTTGGCTCAATGAATTCCCGAAGCTTTCCTTTGCGAACCAGGGACTCCAGGAACCCTTTCAAAGTCCAGCAACCTTCAATTTGATGGCCGAAGTCTCGGTGGTAGTCGCACTTGAGTCATTTATCGCGAGTGGCCGGATCGCTCTTCATGGGGGGTGCCCACTGGAAGAACGGAGCGTGCTTGATTTTTTCTAAAATCTGTATAAGAGGCAGAGTGAACTTCGTGTACGTCTTTTCCCGAACCTCGTTGGCAGTTGGGTTACTTCTCTGGTCGGCGCGTGACTTGCGTCCCATGTCCTCCCTAGGTGTGGGATTCTTTGTAACTGTGGCGATTGCCTGGAGTCGTGAAGAGGTGGCCTCGTCCTCGACTTTGGCATACTTCTCCGCCTCACACATGAGTTCGCTAAGGGATTCTGGGACCTTCTTCACCAAAGAATTGCGCAAGTCATGCTTTGGCGGCAACCCGTTCCGAAACGCCATTATCGCAGCGTTTGAGTCACACCGATCTACCTCAAACATAAGGAGACGGAACCGATCTACGTATCCCCGAATTGATTCTCCTGGCTGCATCTGGATCTTCATGAGGTCGCCGAGATCCTTCTGTTGTTTCCTGCTGCAAATGAAGTGTCCGGCGAACAAAGTTCCGAGTTCTTCAAAGCAGTGAATCGATCCGCCCGGGAGCTGGTGGAACCAGCTAAGAGCCGCCCCTTCAAGACTGGACGGGAACATGCGGCACATGAGCTCTTCGTGTTGCTCATAGAGCGCCATCGCATGTCGGAAGCCCAACACATGATCAAAGGGGTCAGTTGTCCCATTATAAAGTCTGAACTTCGGCTGAACGAACTTTCTGGGGGTGTGCTGTGTAGGATGTGTTGGACGAAGGGTGATTAAAATCCCTTCAAAGCTCTTGAACTAAACTCCCGATCGCGGGTGCTGGTCATCTCGTTTCTGTATGTCTTCTTCGTACGCTCCCGATGCTTTTGTCCATAATCGTCATCTGATGAATCTGAGTATCAGCTGGGGCTCGGGCAACGTCCCTGTCTGCCAGTTCGGTGAGTGTTGGTTCGCTTCCTTCGTTGTTCATGGCGGGGTGAATAGTCGCGTCGCTCACTGCGGTCCACTCTCGCGTGATTCCCTATAGGGGGAACGTCGGATAGGTCCTGCTTGCCATCCTGACGGTGTCCTTCACCAGATGAGTAGACCGATTCATGGCTTCGTACGTTTGCCCGTCTACTCTGACGATCATGATCCCGCGGCTCCTCGCCTACCCTGACTGAGTTTGGCCGGTCTCGGGCCTCTAGCTGGGGCAGCCGTGGCGTTATTTCTTGACCCTTCAGGAATTGCTCCATCAAGCCTTCCAGATGTTGATATCGCTGGCTCATCAGCTCCAGCTCCTTTGCAAGGTCCCTCCCGGCCTCCGGGGTCGGGTCTTGAGAGGATGATCCGATCGGTGCTTTGCCTTTCGGCGGGGGAGGGTCGTCGGGAGTCACGCGTTCTCCCTCCACATCGCGCTCGAGGATCGTCGAACGAGTCCTAGTCGCCACCATCTTCATCGGTGAGTTTTTCGGGACGGCTTTCCGCTCGGGTCCCAAAGACGGCGCCAAATGTGGGAGGTGGATTTTTTGCTAATCCCCTCCTGGGCCAGATCCTTGTCGATCCGGGCTTCTGAGGTGAACCCGGAGAGATGGTGTGGGCCTTAACTCCTCCTTTCGCCGATCCGGTTAGCCCTTCAGATCCTCCTCGCTTTCGACAAGTTGGACCGCTCCTCGTCGGCTTCAGTTTTCGGGTACCTGTTACTCACACCAGTGTGGTGCCAGCTAACGCCCCTCCGACGCTCAAGTCAGTAATCCCTCCTTTTCAAAAGAACCTTAGAGACTTTGAAGTGACAAAGAGAGAGAGTGGGATGTTTTTTGCATACCTCCAGAGGGAGGGATAGCCCCCCTTTTATATTGGACTGGGGCGTGCCGATGAAGAACTTAGGGAGTGGCCATAACACGATATTGAACCTCCTACGTGGCCTACGGATTCAGGACACGTGGCGCCTAGGGATCATCATCAACCTATAACGGTTTCCCTGACGCACTGTCCTTTATGGTGTCAGATAATATTCCCTTTGATGACCGTCTCGCTTTAGGGAAGAGGCTTATGACTGACCTGTCTTTTAATTCGAGCTCCGATG
This sequence comes from Acorus calamus, assembly GCA_030737845.1. Lineage (NCBI taxonomy): Eukaryota > Viridiplantae > Streptophyta > Magnoliopsida > Acorales > Acoraceae > Acorus > Acorus calamus. The sequence goes on from CM060870.1 coordinate 27,232,397, forward strand.
TGTCCCACGACCAGAGTGGGTTGCTATGGTCTTATCCAGTCATGTGACTTCGCCACATGACTGCGTGGTTCTGGTCGGGCACATTTATTCCGGTTATGCTGTGGTCGGGCACATGATTTGCCCGACCTGACTTACCCTCGTCTGTCCTTATTGCTCACGCTTGGGTTTGCCTAGCCCGTATACTCGTCGGGTAAGGGTACCTCATCCCGGTATTACCCTATGGGCCTGAGCTCGTGATCTGGCTCATGGGCCTGAGCTGGTGATCTGGCTCATGGGCCTGCCTCTCCTTTTGGGCCCGCTTCCTGTTAGTTGCGAGATGGGCTATATCTAGGTTATTTCTCGTGCTATGCTATATTTTATTCCCTATTTTCTGCCTCAGTCGAATTTGCCTCCTACACCCATAAAATAGAGGCAAATGAAACTAGCAAATAGAAAGAAAATATGGATAAGTATCTAAAAATAAAATAATGTAGTTTAAAAATAAAAAAATCCCAATAAAATATGGAAGAAAAATCATAAAATAATAGAAGATAAAATAAATGAAAAATGAATAAATAAAATTCGGAAAATAAATAAAAATGGAATACGTGTGATCAAACAAAACTAACTAATGAAGAGAAAGATATCAAAATTTTTAAAAATAAATAAAATAAAATTATCCTAATGATCCCAATAAATTAGGTAATAAAAACAGAAAAAAATGAAAATTTAAAACCAATCATACAAATAAAAACAAAAAAACAAAGAGAATAGATAAAAAATGAATAGGTTTTTAAATTACTTAAAAGAAAAGCAAAAAAATCCCAAAAAAATAGGGAATAGAAATCTTTATTTTGAGATTTGGGGCTACGGCCTAAGCAAACGCCTTGGTTGCCTATGCACAGGGCCGGTCCTGAAAATGGCAGACATGTCTTTGTTTGATTACTCAATTTAATAATAAAGACGAATGATTTTGAATGAATGTAACTGCTAGCTAGTCAAACGTTCTCAAACATAGGTAATCCTGTCAAAATTAGGATAGACGTACAAGTTTTTAAAAACTCAAAAAAACACATATACATACTACCATTAATAGAGTTTAATCCTAACTCAACATACCCTAGTTAATCTTAACTCATACCTTGAAATGACTAAATTATCCCTAATTTTTTTATCCCTCCAAACAATATTCAAGTAGAAAATGAAGAAATATACAATTCTACAAGGACAAATTGCTCTTTCACATGGACTAATTTATTTTTATGATTGTTTTTATATGAGAACTTTAATGTCAACATAAATTACATGGTGATGGAATATTCCAAGAATATTTCATCAAATTTATAAGAAAATTTAACCCATGGATGATAATTGAGTTTTTGTAAGTTTTTAGGGACTTGTACATCCGCTCCAACTTTGACGAAGACTTATATGGGATATTAATGTCTTTAATTCTATATTTAAATATATTTTTTTCTATTATATAGTATGATAGAATCTCATACAATATGTAACGTAATACATATTATGATATCATAGTGTATGAGACTATAGATTAGACTAAAAAATAGATTGAAATTCTAAATGTATCCACGCTCATTTTATATATATATACACAAACGGATTTAGATGCACTGCCCACCGTCACCCTAACATTTTTCATTACAAAAACATCAAGTGGTGCCAAGTGGGAATTAAAATAGGAAAAAATCTATATAACCCTTTCAAACGGCTCTATATCTATATAATTCTATGACTTTTCTTAAAATTTATATAACCCCTACAAATCATATGTAAATCCAAATAAGCATATGTTGATAGATTCTGAATATTATATGAATATTCTGTTAACTTAACCTGGGATGAAAACGTAGTATACTAATAACCCAACCTCCTTCTATATCTACCCATCCAACTGGATTGAAAGAATAGAAACACCAGTGATCATCAAATTTGAGATCCGAACCATAAATTCTTGAGCGCATAAGAATTGCTAAGAATGAAATTAAAGGATCCAAGTATCAAATGGAAAATAATGAAATATTTTGACCCAAAAAAAAAAAAAAAAAAAAACGAAAACCAAAGAATTAGTTCGACACTAATTTCAACAGATAAAAACCAGTCTAATTGAAAATAACTAAAACACAATGACAATTTCATCAATCAAATTACAAATATTATCATTATCCATTCAAGTCAATGAGAAAATTTCAAAAAAAAAAAGGCCCATCAAAGAGTCTTACACAAATTGATCAGGAACAGCAGGATTGAATTGTTCCAGAGCAGAGGCTGGAAATCCTTGAGAATAGGAAATGAAGGACCCCAAATTTCCAATATGTTGGGATATACAATGCCAATGTTTTGCATTACACCTAACGGTGTTACCGATAGATCTTGAGTTCGAGTCTTGACGCTGACTTACTGTAACACCTGTGCATTTTCTCTTATTTATATATTTGATTTAAATATATAAATAGGATATTTGAATTAAAATTAGTGTGTTTTGTGTGTTTTTAAGTTTTGACTCATTTAATGTATTCTTATGGGCACATTTCTATTTACAATTTTAAATACAAATTGTTATGTTGAAATTTTTATATATATATATTTTTTTAAGATCTTAAAGATCTTAAATTATTACAATCTCATTAATATTGGAGCTCAAAAGCTTAAGTTTTGAGATTTCATTGTTATTGATTTTGAGGGACCCAGTTTTGAATTGTGAATTTCTTGTAATATGCGTCAGGGACCTATCTGTAATTCGGTTAGGGACCTATTTGAAAATATAAAACAATACAGGAGTCGTTTTGTAATTATCGTTAGGTTTAGGTATCTAAGTATTTTATATTTATATAGGGGTGTGCGGTGGGTGTCGTGCGGCTCGGCAGAGAGAGAGAGAAAAAAAAAAGTATTTAATCTTTTATTTTATTCTTTGATTTTCTTATTATTAATTAGATCAATGTTTGGGTGTTTGCATTTTTTTAAGCTTTTAATAAAAATAGAGTTTTGATTTATTATTTATTTTAAAGATTAAATTTATTTTTATGTTATGAGATTCTGAGTTTTTAATAAAAGTAGAGTTTTGATAGATATATGTTCATGTTATTGGATTTCTAAGTTTTCATAAAAACTAGGGTTTTGGTATATTATGCATTATTGTTAGATCTATGTTAGGTTTTTGAATTTTTGAGTCTTCATAAACTTAGGGTTTCGATTTATTGTTTATTTTAAAGATTAGATCTATGTTTAGATTTCTAAAATATAAGTTTTTAATAATACTAGGGTTATGATTATGCGTATACTTGATAAGCTTTATTTATTTTCAATTTTTACTAATTAATAGTTTATATATATATATATATATATATATATATATATATATATATATATATATATATATATATAATTGTTTTCATATTATTTTTTGAATTTTTGATATTTTATTATTATTTTTAGTTTTCTGGATTTTTGTTTTTTCTGTTTTGTTTTTTCTAGCTTTGTCCTGTAGTGTCTAGTTATATGGTAAATAAGTTTAGATTATCTTTTTAGGTTGTAGTATATATGAGATATGTTTAGATTGTTGGGTATAAAATTTTATGCATATTAATATTAGATAGGTAACTAGGTCTTGGGTTTAGGCTTAAATTATAATTTTTAATTAATCATTTATATGATTCATCTAGGTTCTAATTGCGAGTTTCGCTCTCCGGACCTATGGTCCATTTGAGGTGAGTAGATTTACTGATCTATTTATATGGATTTTTTTTATTCTATAGCTATATATTCTTGATTGTCACAAGTTGATTTAGATTAATCCTTTTTAGCGATATTATATGTTATTCATACATTTATATTATTACGATGACTATGCATGATTGCGTTGTTATACATATTGTTCAAATTGCATCATTTGTTGAATAAAGTTGCATGATTTAATTCCTTCATCATGTCATTTAAAATAGCATGAATTGTGATATCCATGTTTTAAAAATTATTATAATACAATTTTTATGCTTATATTTTTGGAAATAATATTTAAATTTAAAATTATCATTTTTGAGATTTTTGGAAAAATTTAGGACTAGTGGAGACAACCTAGTCCTAGGATATTTTTTATTAAGATGCACATCATAGCATATTTCAGGAATAATCCCTCCGTTTTATTTCGCCTTTGGGGAGGAAGGTTTAGGACTCGAAGAGTCCCAAGATCGGTGAGGGGTGTGGTAAAGCATTCATTGCAGCGGCGGATTCATTTGTTTGGAGTCTGCAACAACCGGGGCATCATGTGCTGGTGTTCTCATAGTGATGGCAGCGGCGACCCATCAGCGTCTTCTAGATTCGACGTCTCCTCGAGGGAGCTTTTTGAGCGATTTAGTCGCTTAGGGCTTGGCACACCTATTTTGGGGGAACGGTTCTTCGGATTGAGAACCCTACCCGGTCATATCATTTAAGCTGCATGATTTCTATAACATGGACCAAGGATTTGGGTCACGTGATTGCATTAAAATATTTTTGTGTTCATGATTTTAAATTGATTTATTAAAGAAAATTCTCATTTTCAGCATAATTCTATTTTTATATATATATAACTGTCATATGGAATTATATTTCTTTGAGTCTATTCACTGAGTTAAACACTCACCCTATTCCAAATGGCTGGTTGTTTCATAACCAGGTAGCTCATCTTTTGGGGACCAAGACAAAACTTTAACCTTTCATATGCTTCAAGGATCTTGAGGTAGCAATGTTGGAGAATAAATAATAGTCGCAGTCGACTATTTGGATCTATTTTAGTTTAGATGGCTCCCACAAGTGTGATTTGTTATGTATTTCCTTTTTAGTATCTTGTCTCCGCAAAAAAAAAAAAAAAAAAAAAAAAAAAAAAAAAAAAAAAAAAAAAAAACTCTGATATTTTGTAAAACCATTGGATATTATTTATGTTTTATGATCATAAGTTTTATTATATTAAAACCCTTTATTTATATTTTGATTATTATATTTATATTATATTGGTAAAAAAAAAAAAGAATACAAATTTTGGTCTTGTATTTGGATTAAGTTTAGTATCGACCCATTTACCGTCCGATGAGCGGTTAGGTAAATGCGGGGCGTTACACTTACTCATCTGTTTGTTGACAATTATTCGAAAGAATTTTCTGTGGGACCGGAACAAACAGGTGGAGGTAGCCTTCCCAGTTCGACCGTAAGGTCAGCTATGGGGGTCCCTCCGATATAAAAAAAAAATGCAAGTTTTACGAAACTGAGAGGCCTCCAAATTCAGAGGTCTTCTTTTCACTTTGAATGTTCAAATTTGGTTTGACCATTTCTTTGACTCTACTTGTGGCCCTTTGATCTGCTCGTTCGACTGTTACATCTTCGAGTGTATGCGAGGTGAAAGATCATCCGACCAGACCTCTTGTTTGGTCATGTCTCCCCTACTCGTTTGCGAGGAGGAAGGTCGTCCAACCAAACCTATAATCTAATCGTGTCTTAACTACTCAAGGTGACATTCACCCACGAGGTGTTTGATTGTCTGGCTAAACCCTTGAACTAGTCGTGCCAGCGTGCTCGGGAATGTCATTATGACATTATAGATCCAGATTTGTGAGCCCCAATTGTGATGGTCCATATCTGTCTTCGCGTGACACATATCATTTTTTAATATGATGCGAATTTTTACCTCACACTACTGTTATACCCACTTATGCTGGAATAACTAAATACTTAAAAATAAGCCATATTCTATATCCAAACGGGAGTAGATAAAGCTGTGGATAGAAGAGAGAGATGAAGAGTTTACATAAAAGGTAAAAAAATAATCTTTAATGTGAGGTTAAAGGTTAGTTATCTAGTGATTAAGCTGACTGACAGAATGACTTATTTGCATTTACATATGAATTTGTAAGGGGTTATATGAGTTTTAGAATTTTTTTTTTTTTTGAATAAAATGATATGATGGATCTACCACTTCTTTGATTGATCAATACATTTCCAAGTAAACAACAACATCAAAAGAAACCAAAAGGAAAGAGATCCAAGAGAAATCAAATTAGGAGATCCAAGAGAAACCAAAGGGAAAGTTAGAGGGTTATACGGATATCAAACAGTTGTATATGAGTTTTTTCCATTAAAATGATAGCAATCCCAAGAAGTCTTCAAAACTGTCAACTTCTGGAAAGTCTTTTAATTCATGTATATATGTGACATCAGCCGACCAGAGTGTTTGCAGACTTCTTCATCGTCATGGAACGTGGACTATAATATTAGTATTATTATTATTATTATTATTTATTAATATCATCATCATCATCTAATACATGCATGTGGAGACCATGTCAGTCAAACTAGCTGCTAAGGGAATGTTCACCACGTCCGAATGTGCGCGCGCGAGTAACTTAGAAGACCGGATTCAGGATTCCGATATGATCAGTTCGATCAGTATTGAATTTGATACTTCTTTAATCGAATTGTACAGTATATAAATTGAACTACACAACCAATTGTTGGATATATATTTCACTCTCATATTCGATACTGATTATATTTAAAAATTCATATTTTCTCTAATAGCTTATTGGATCCAATAAGATAATAAATATATATTCAACAATAGATTGTGCAATTTGATTTATACGTTGTGCAGTTCAATTAAAGGGGTGTTCAGTTCAGTACTGACCGAATTGATATGATCCATTCTGAGCGCATTTGCATCATGGATGCAAGGAATTGAATGCCTATCCAAAAAGCAATTCACATTGGATAAAAATATTTTTAAGATAATTGACAAGCCCAAAACTATTCCGCGGATAATAGAAGGGGAGAGCCAATTTTATGAGAAAATCTATCTATGGACTAATTAGATGTGTTTAAGTTTTCAACTTTGTTTCTTTGTAATATTTTCATTTTCGATTTTACCCTCAATTTTTTATTATTTTTATTTTTTGGATCAAGGATAATAATGAAAAAAAATGTCGATAATATGAGATATTCATCAAATTCACAAATACTTAATTTTAAAAATAAATTTGTATAAATATATGGTTTTAAATATAACATATTCTTCCAAATATCATATTTTACATATAAGATTATAAATTAATATTATTAACAAACTATGTAAAAATTTGTTTGGTGAAATTTTTGTTTCTCAAATTGGTTATATTGGATCATATTGAATAGTTATTAAAAAATTAAATAATCCTATGTTTAGATAGATTCCGCTTTTAAAAAGTCAAACATATTTTCAGAGTTCAACTTTTCAAACCGCTATCTTTCTTTTTTAGGTAAAAAAAATCTTGCGATTGAAAAGCTGATGAAACAACGCTTTTTAAAAGTTGAATTTGAAATGCAAAGCTGAGTTTGAAACGTAAGATTTTAAGAATTTCAACATTTTAAAATAGGATTTTTGCATATATACCCCTCCAAAATTTAAATTTTGTGAAAATACCCTTGTAAAATATATGTTTGCATCTATACCCTTGAAAAAACTTAAGTTGTTGCATCTATACCCCTGTGATTAGCTTCCGTCAGCTGTGGTTTATTTGGTCCGTCTAGTCACCGTTAGTCCTTTGTGAAATTCTATTTTTAACCCCCTCTGCCCGAATACAATCCCTTCAACCTCTCAATCTTCATCTTTCTCCCAAAACCTCTCCATTTCTTCCCCTTCACCCTCCCAAGCCCCATTGTTAACCATCCCGAGCCCCAACAATGAGTTCTGCATCCCAAACTTCTTCAATGGTCAATAGTCGAGCAAACCCTGCTTGTTACTGTGGTTTACCGTGCAAGGTTTGAACATTTATGAAGGAATTGACAAAGGGGAAGAAGTTCTACAAATGTGTTCATTGGAGGGTAAGAATGACATTCAATATTGCAGTCTCAGTATGTAATTTGAAATGTATGCTTTTATATTTAGCCTGGATTGATCATTATGTTCATGTATATCATGTGTTTGATGAAATGTCTAAACCAACTGTTGTTTACAAAAAAATGGTGATTGCAATTTCTTTGCTCGGGTCGAAGACATGCATCAAGATGCAAATTATTTGGGAAAATAAATGGAGGAATTAGTGGTAGATAAAGTGAAGGCCATTGAAAGCAAGATTTTGTCTATTGAAGAGAAAATGTTGCCAATGGAGGAGAAGTTGAAAGAGATTGCTTATATGAAGCCATCAGTCAATTATGTGATATGTAGTGTGATGTAATCCACTGTTATGAATGCATTGTAATGCATGAACAATTCTTACTATGTAATATGTAAGTTGTAATCCAGTATAATGTTTTAGTTGTTAATCAAATGTAATTTGGAGCAATACTTCATGTGTTTGTCTGTTGATGCATTGGTAACAAAATTGAACTTCATGAACTTTCACATGTACAAAGACATATTTGATATGCACTTGGAATGTAAACCAATCAACCTGGTAATAAAAACACATCTCATTGAATGTTTAAAAATAGCTTATTGTACCTACAACATAATATAACTTTGAAATAATTGTTTGTGTCTTCAACACATACAACACTCGAAACATTGAACAACAAAATAGCAGTATATGAAGACTTTAGTAACAATACATAACACAACAAAACACTAAAAAAACACAACTTTTTATAGGGTCATAATGGTCTTCAGATGATGATCTCAGTTGCCTCTGGGTGGTCTCCTCCCTCTAAGCCCCAAGAAACCCCTAGTACGACCACCTACAAGACACAATCTTGTAGGTTTCAGTCTATATACCTTTTTCCAATTAGGTTGAAGACAAAAGGAATTTTAAAGTTATACCTGTTCTATATGAGAACATGTCTGATCCATAACCTTTTGCAGAACCACCCATGACTGGTTCACCATCACAATAACCCCTTGTGGTCCCTCTTTCCTCTGTTGGCACACCACCATGAGGGTTCACGCCAGCCACATCCCTTCCTATCACTAATCTGCCTGATCTTCTTACTGCTCCTCTAGGTCTTCCAGGTGGCCGCCTTCTTTGAGAACTACAGTTTATGTCATGAAATATTAGGCTATATAATGTAACCAAATAATTAGGATTATATGACTGTATTATACCTAGAAGCCTCAGTGGATGGTCCATCTGAACTCTGTCCAGAGCTACTCTACACTGGTGGATTCTTGTAGGTCTTTTGATGATGTCCAAGTCCTCCACACCTTTTGCATGTATGGATCTTTCTAACTTTTGTACACCTGGACTCTCCATCATGTGGTTTGATCCTCTTCTTTCTTGGTCTGCCTGGTGGCCTTATGTATTTGGGAGGCTTCACAGTGAATTGCAGGTCTTGAGATTCCCACATATACTTATCTGGTAATGGAAAAATGGGTAAGGCATATGATGCCCTATATCTGTGAAGATGCAAAGCAATAATTAATGTCAGTTAGTAACAATATACAGATGTTCCATAAGCAGAAATCAGCATACAAAGTTACCTTGCAGCGGTGTAGCATTCATCAACATAGTCTTCCCATCTTGCATTTCTCATATGAGCTATAACTGCAGCAGCATGATTGCAAGGCATCCCTGAGACCTGCCATTTTCTGCAACTGCACACTCTCTCAGACATAATTACTTCCCATCTTCCTTATGGTCCATCTACTTCAGCCATGTCAATAGATGACCTCTGCACATCATACATGCCCTTATTCTTACTGAGTTCTATCAATTGCTTATGTGCCTCAGGAACTAACACCCCATTCCATCTCTCAGCAATCATTCTCCTTTTATTCATCATTGACATGAACTTGACCCGTATTACATCAACACAATAGATTATTGGTTTAGCCCTGGCATCTCCAAGAAATGCATTAAATGACTCGACAACATTATTAGTTAAGTGACAACACTTGACAGTTGTGCCAAACAAGGATCTACTCCAGCAGTGATCCTTCTCAGATAACAGATAGCTATGTTCCTCATTAGAAACTTCTTCTATCTGTCTCATGCAAACAATCCAAAAACCACATCCAATTGTTCCCATTTTCTCCCTCAACAACTGCAAATGCAACAATGAATAACCCACTATTCCCATCCATTGTTGTGGCTGATAACAATGAACCCAGATACTTACTCTTCAGGTGACAACCATCAAGCCCAATGAATGGTCTGCATCCTTTTAAAAATCCTTGAATACATTCTCTGAATGAAATAAACATCCTCTCATATGAATGATCAACATCAGTATAATAATGGATCACACTGTTTGGGTTTCTCTTCAATAATTCATATCTCTGGGCAGGTACAAGTGCATAAAGGTCATCATATGACTCCCAAATCATGTTATTCCCCTTACATTTGCCTCTCCAAACCCTATGGTATGGCATATTATCCAAACCATACTTTCTTTGAAGTCTCTTCTTAAGTTGTGTAACTGGAATGTCACCCTCATGCCTCAACCAATCCACCGCCTTGTTTGCCATCCAATTAGATGTGGCCATATTGTTTCCTCTCTTGTTGACATAGGAACATGTGTGAGTTGTAGTAAGAGTCTTAATCTGAAAGGTAATTTTATCAATCATAGGGGATGCATGCAATCTCCTTAGGCATGTGGGTACACTTAACAATAACTCTAGTGGGCTCACTCTTGATATACTTTAAAGAAAATTCCTTCTTTATTGCATGCTGTCTTAATGCCATCCTAAGAGCTTCAATGTTCTCAAACTTCACTCCTACTCTAATATCTGATTCTTTCTCATCTTGAACATCAATTGCTTCTTCAAATTCTGAAACATAGTTATCAAGATCAGAGTTGTGGATGTCATGATAACTAGACTCACTAAAGACCCTATTTGCCTCTAAATCATTTGGGTCATGTCTGTTTTCCTGCCATTCATCCACTGTTTGTGTAGGGTGTGCCTGACTGGGGGTTGCCTCACTGGGGTTTGCCTGATTGGTCTGTATTGGCTCTATCTGTTCTTTAGCATCAATCTCATCAATAGTAACATTGTGTGCTCTCCTCATCCTAATATTTGGCTCTTCTTCATCTCCATCCTCAAACACCACTGCAAACCTGTGCATTTGTTCTCCTACATCATCCTTAGTGTCAGATAAGAACACTGAGAATGATTGTGGATGACCTTCAATGTAATCATTCTCATATTCATCACCTTCATCATATGAATCATACCTACACTTGTTCTGAGCTTCCCTATCTTCAGGTGTAGGAAGAATAGAAGAGCTAACATTGTGCTCAACTGTAATGAATATTTCAATTATGGGACTCCTCCAGTGTAGATTGAACATCCTCAACATTTTTGTTTCATTAAATAGAGTATTATACAAATCAGTACTAGGCACCTTGTATTGCATACTGAGAACATCATTTTCACTCCATTTAATTAATCTGCCCACCTCAAAGATCTCATCCATATTGCAATAATCCTTGTCTAGAACAATTCTTTTTTGCCTCCCTAATCTGTATGTCCTCTTATCTGTGTCTTTCACCATTTTTCAAAAACCCCCATATCGAAACAAAATGCACACAATTGTATCCCCATCATCCTAAATGCAAATCAACATTTCAGCATGGAATAGAACTTTAACAAACTGCAGAACATATTCAAATTGATGACAGGTAAATCACAATAATACACTAATCAATCAACTAATTTTGCATAAAAACAATTGTATTTCCCATCATCCTAATTGCTTGACAACATTACAGCATGCAAAAAAAACTTAAAAAATAAATAAATCACACTAATAACATGAAATACTCAAAACACACTGATTTACAAGTATGCTTAACATCACAACAAACAATAGGCATAACATCACTTCATTTTAGCAAGTATAATTGAATACATATCATTAATTTACAATTTTCAAATATCACTATAAGACCTAAAACATTCAAACCAATCTCATTCGTGGAAAATCATAAAAAATCCTCAAAAAACTTGAACTCCAATCAAACAACAAAGTCAACATATGGGAAGTTACCATAAATTGATGACTTGCTTGAGTGGGTTCGTTGAAGGGATTAGAGTTTAATAAACGGTTGTGAGATGCACCAGATCTGGGGATCAAACAACCATCGACGGATCTGATGAGGTTTCTTTGCCCCCCCCCCCCCCCCCCATGAAGAATATTGGGGCCGATCTGGGTATCAAATAGCCTTTGACAGATCTGATGATGGCCATTTTTCGCAGAGGATTGCAATGAAAAAATCGAAGAGCGTTGCAGGGGAAAAGAGGGTTAGGGTTAGGGCAAATAAAACAACGAAAAGGGTAAAGTTAGGGTTCTATTTTCATCCACTATAAGTTAGGGTAATTTGATCGATTGCTATATGTGGTGAGGGTATGTGACCATGGTTAACAAAGGGTTCATAACAACATTTGTCGTAAGGGTACAGATGCAACGACTTAAGTTTTTTCAAGGGTATAGATGCAAACATGTATTTTACAAGGGTATTTTCATAAAATTTAAATTTTGGAGGGGTATATATACAAAAATGCCTTTTAATATTGCACATTTAAAAGCAACTTAAAATGTCCCAATCGTCTGCACCAGTCAAATACATTGGTGTAGGCTTTGTATATGTGGAGGTAAGATTCGACCCACCTTGTAAGAGAGCAAAAAAAGGCAGACTGATATTTATTTTATGGGATTTTTTCATATATATCCTTGTTATATTTCAGTTGTGTCAAAATACTTCTGTTAAAACCTTTTATGTAAAAATACCCTTGTCACATGCTGTATACCCCTCCGTCACATGCTATATCTGACCTTGGCTGAACCATGATTAAATGGTCTAATCAGACATGTAAAATGACAAATGTGTCGTTAGTTTGAAACCCTAAAGTCTCTTTCACCCCAAAACCTTAAAAACCCTAAATCCTTTTCACCCTAAAAGACTCTAGATCTCATTCATTCATTGAATCTCTTCTATGAAAAAGATGGAGAGGTTACAAAAAAGAGATAAATTTTTTTAAAAGAAATGAAGAGGTTTAAAAAGATAGACAGATTAAAAAAAAAAAGAGTGATATTTGAAAGAGATGGAGAGGTTGAAGAAAACTATTTGGTCTGAAAGATGATATTTCGGACATTTCACCGATATTTAATGATTTAAAAATGGTGATGTTTAACCAAATCAAATAGAAGATGACCCGGGACTGCAATGAGGTTGCGAGTTTGCACAAAGAGTCTTAACATGGGTATTTTGACAAAATAGAAAACTAACAAGGGATTTTTAGTTTTAAGTCCCCGTAAACTATAAGATTTAGCTATCGATCCCTCACTTCTTCATATTTAGATTTTAGTCCCTACATTTAAATGATATGTTTTTTTTAGTCCCTGAGAGGGACCTATTCCTAAATTATTTAGTTTGCTTTATAGTCTCTGAGAGAGACTTATTCCTTAATTATCATTTAAATGTAGAGAGTAAAACCTAAATATGAAAAAATGATGAATCGATCGCTAAATCCTATAGTTTATGGTGACTTAAAACTAAAAATCTCAAATAACAAAGATGTATATGCAACAATCCCTTCTTTTATTCAATTTGAATGAGACGTAGCTGCCAGCGAGTCAATCGATCTCAAAAAACGAAAAATTCCTCGCAGCTGCACTGCCCACTATCACCCTCTTGGATTTAAATATTCGTATCTTATATGCATGGAAGTTGCAGTCACACACCTCTTTTTTTTGTTTTTTTATTAAATCACACACTTTTGGAAAACAAACTGCTTCTGGATGAAAACAGATCTTGATCGAACGACCCTTGAAGAAACAATGGAAGCATGTTTTTCTCTTATAAGAAATATTGAGCCTTTCATTGGTTAATGTTGCTTCTCCTGTTTTCCTCTCTAGCTCAGACAAAACCATGGAAGCATTGGTGGTGGTGTCACTTGCAATTCTGCTACAAACCTCACCCACCACCACCGCAGAAGCCCAATTCGACCCGTACGCCTCCATATATAAGATGTGCCCAGACGACTCCAACAACTACACCTCCGGCAGCGTGTTCCAGTCCGACCTTGTTAGCCTCCTCCAATCACTATCCCGCCAGACCCCATCCAATGGCGACTTCTTCAACGCCTCCACAGACAACAACACCGTCTACGGCCTCGCGCAGTGCCGTAGACACTTGTCTCCCACAAATTGCTCCGACTGCCTTGAACACTCGGTCGCCGAAATACTCGAGCAATGCCCGTGGCGCAAGCAGGCCGTCGTCCGCTTCGACGGGTGCCTCACGCGCTACTCCGCCAAGCGCTTCTTTTCCACGCTCAGCACCGATGATCCTCAAAATTCTGTACAACGTGAACAACGCGTCCGACCAGAAGCTGTTGAGCGGGCAAGTGGGGAGGCTGTTGAACGGGCTCGTGACGAACGCCTCGTCGGACTCGTCGAGGTTCGCGGAGGGTGAGATCAACTACACTGCTGATGCTGGGAAGCTGTACGGGCTCGTGCAGTGCACGAGGGACCTCTCGGGGAGCGATTGCCTATCGTGCCTCATACAGTCCATCGGGGACCTGGCCAGTTGTTGCTCGGGAAAAATGGGCGCGCGGGTGTTCTCCGCGAGCTGCTATCTGAGATACGAGAGCGCGCCGTTCTACTCTGTCTTGTCTCCTCCACCACCACCACCACTAGTCGGGGCATCTCCTCTCCCTGGGGCAGAGCCTCATCATATCAATAGTAAGAAGAGCTCGATTTGATTGAATTCCAATAGACACATCAACCAATTGATGATCTTTTTTCTTCTGTGTTTCATATTCTTGAATTGGTTTCAAACAGGATTTCATGTTTTTGCTTTTTTTTTTAATTGGTAAATATTTTTCCTGGTCAAATCTTCTTCTATCAGCAGGCGTTAAGATTTGAACCCAAGTACTTTTATCATCCTACCAAGAGGAGAATCGGTAATAGGATTTCATGTTGGATTTCTATTTTCTCTCTCTAATGGTTTTGTTACTAGCTCTGTTGTGAATCATGTGATTAGGGACATGTTCTTTTAAAGGTGACTCGCAAACACCAATGATGTTCAAATCAGGATTTGTTAAGACTTTTAAGTGCTTGTCTTTCTTGATTCTTCTGAAATTTTGGATCAGGTAATTAAGCTTTCAAGAGGCATCTAATAGAGAAGAGCACGTCATTAGAGTTTTCATGAACATGGTCTAACATTTTTTTTTCTTTAATTATGCATCTAGAAGATTGAATTCTCATAGTTGTTCTGTTTCAAATTTGTTTTGTTTTGTTCTAGCTCATGGTTTTCTTTAGTCTGCTTGAACAGACTACCTTTTTAGTGAATTCAGTGATGCCTTTGACATGAATTCTGGGGTACTCTCTTTTGTATGTTGTTTTAATAATTTGTTTATCAATTTAAAGCATCAATCCCTGTAAGATTGACATTGAAATCCAATCATCAACTGAAGCTTTTTGTGTGTTCTCTTCACATCTACACTATAAGTTCTTACAAGATTATTATTATTATTATTATTAAAAAGATGGACTTTTACCATCATCACATTCATTAATAAAGTTTGATAACAAGTCAAAATTGAGAATGAGAGGAAATAGAAAACGAAAATATGGAAAGTAAAACCACGGATGGGACTTGACAGCCCAACATGGGGTGTGGAAAAATGGGTGTAGATGGGATATCTACGTAGTTCTTATAAGATCATGAGAATAAGACTCTTGCGTGAAGCAAACATGTGACTGACCTTCGCCTCCTCTTTATCAACTCTCCTTCTCCTCCTCCACATGTACATGTGCCTATACACTGTAGATACCCTAATTTTGACCGTCCAAAAAGATGAAAATACTTCAAGTAATACCTAGGAATGACCCACATTTGGATATCAAACAGAAAACCAACTTCAGAAAACCGGAAACACTAAACCCTGGCCCAACACCCTCGAAACCCTAAACCCTGGCCCAACACCCTAGAAACCCTAAACCCTGGCCCAACACCCTAGAAACCCTAAACCCTGGCCCAACACCGTAGAGACCCTAAACCCTGGTCCAAACCCCTAGAAATCCTAAACCCTGGCAAGGGGCGGCTAACCCTAACTAGCCGCCCCATACCGGGCGGCTAGTCCGCCCCCCCCAGCCGACCTCAAACCGCTTCCCTAGATGGGACATAAAGTAGCATTAAATGCTGAACATTGCAAAGGTTTGTCACCTTTGGCTGCCCCATCTTGGCCGGATCAACCCAAGTAACCGACCCAAGCCACCGCTTGTCAGAAATGGGACATTTGGCAAGTCATGATGGGGGCGGCTACCAGGAAGTAGCCGCCCTTCACCGGTCCCTGACAGAAAACACAGAGAATTAATGGGAGGTCTAATCAAACACACTATTAACCAAGTCATTCTATTACCCCCTGGATAGTCCCCTGCCTCCTTTTTACTATAAATAGAGGGGGTTCAAAACATTTCTACATCATCCATCAATAATCAAGAGTTCACATTCACAAACACCCTCAATCTCCAACACACAATTCACCCATTCCACCACTTGAAATCCTTTGAGAGAGAGAGAGAGAGTGTCCCATTTGTGAGAGGAAAACCCACTCCCTACACAAAATCACCCTCTCATAGCACCCTCCAAAAACCCAGGTTAAACCTAGTTTAACCTCTGTCAAAAACCAAACCCAATTCCTACCCAGGTTCTGTCCAAACCAACCCAGTCCCCGGACGGATAAACCCTAGTAGCCGCCCCATACCCGACGGCTCCATCCCACTAGCCGCCCCATATCCACGCCCCCACTCGACCCAAAACTCCTCTAGCCAAGCCAGAAGCATAATCGGATTACCAGTTTTTTTCACCTCTGTGTACGGTATATCCGTGTCTCAGAGCGGAGACCCCACAAACTCCCCACGTAGGCGATCAAATCCAACCCGACTTTTCCTGCTTTTCAAAATAGCAGGTGACAATCACAACCCCAATTGAATCCTCTTGAACCGCTGTCGGGCGCCTCAACCAGGAACGTCACCACCACCCTTCCGAGAGACGCTCCGATCGAGCCTGCCAAGACACGCACCGGATCCCAATCCCCGAAGAACCCCCACACACACGGATTTTTCCCACACCGACATACACGTGTGACATGTGTTTATATTTTATGGATATGTATCCGCTCCCCCATCCATCTATAGTCGGGACCTGGCATGTACGATATGTAATAACCTTTGTCTTTACTGTTATGTCGAAAATGCCCCTATGTGTCTTCGCAATTTACGCGCATGTGGTGGGGATATATATGTTAATAACCTTTGACTGATAGGGGTATTTACGTCTAAAGGAAGTCAAAGAAAACACAAATCGCCATTCAAAAAACGTTCCATGAATGAAGGGTGGACTTGACGGTTTCGCTTACGTAATGGACGGCCCAGATGACCTCATCCATCAACAGTGGCCCCTACACCCCCCCGGCCGTTCATTTCAGAGAGGGATTGAAATCGGGGGGGCACTGGTGTGGTGCCAGCCAAATGTCTTCCGAAGAGATGTATCAGTCGGGGATTTAAAACAAAACTCACTTAAATTTTGGTAGCTTGAAAGTAGTAAATCAAATTTAATTCGATACCTTAGCCTTTTGGGTTATCTTCATTTTTATAGGGTCACCTCGGCTAGATTGCCGCTTCCACTACTCTTTGGCTGTTATAATCGTCTCCTCATTGACCACTTAGTGGGCAATTTTGGCGAACACTCCCACGTGTTAATGAGATACGTCATGTCCACTAATTACCAACGTCGCACAATTAGTGGGCCTTAACTGTCCACTTGGAAGTTACAGGCTTCTATGTCCCTTTGACCGTTTCTTTGACTCTGCTTGTGACCCTTTGATCTCCTCATTCAATTGTTACATCTTCGAGTGCGTCTGCATGGTGAAAGATCATCTGACCAGACCTCTTGTTTGGTCGTGTCTCCCCTACTCATTCGCGAGTGTAGATACCCCAATTTTGACCGTCCAGAAAAACGAAATACTTCAAGTAACACTTAGAATTAAACCACATTTGGATATCAAATGGAAAACGGAACTTAGAAAAGCAAGACCGGAAACCCTAAAACCTTAACTCGAACCCTATAAACCCTAAAACCCT
This sequence comes from Acorus calamus, assembly GCA_030737845.1. Taxonomy (NCBI): domain Eukaryota; kingdom Viridiplantae; phylum Streptophyta; class Magnoliopsida; order Acorales; family Acoraceae; genus Acorus; species Acorus calamus. The sequence continues at coordinate 27,250,423 of CM060870.1, forward strand.
AATTCAAGCCCTAAACCCTGGTCCAAACCCTAAACCCTACCCCAAAAACCAGAAACCCTAAAAACCCTAAGTCCCTGGCAAGGGGCGGCTAACCCTAACTAGCCGCCCCACACCAGGCGGCTAGTTGGCACTAGCCGCCCCCCAGACCGACCCCAGACCGCTTCCCTGGATGGGACATAAAGCAGCATTAAATGCTGATCATTGTGGCGGATTGTGGCCTTTAGCCACCCCATCTTGGCTGGTTCAATCCAAGCAACCGACTCAAGCCAACGCTTGTCAGAGATGGAACGTTTGGCAGGTCATGATGGGGGCGGCTATCAGGAAGTAGCCGCCCCATACTGGGCGGCTAGTTTGGACTAGCCGCCCTTCACCTGGTCCTGACAGAAGAACCAAAGAATTAATGAGGGATCTAATCAAACACACTATTAACCAAGCCATTCTATTACCCCCTGGATATTCCCCTGCCTATTTTTTACTATAAATAGAGGAGGTCCCAAGCCTTTAAAAACAATCCACAACATCATCAACCCATCACCAATCACCAATCTCCAATCCTCAATCCCCACTTGATATCTAGAAACCCATACCCACTACTTGAAATCCTGAGAGAGAGAGAGAGAGACCCATTTGTGAGAGAAAAACCTATTTCTCACACAAAGCCACCCTCCCAATCCACCTTCCAAAACCGAGGTTAAACTAGGTTTAGCCTTTGTCAAAGCCAAACCAATTTCCTACCGAAGTTCTGCCCAAATCCCCCAGACTCGGGTCGGCTAACCCTATCTAGCCGCCCCCTTTCCGACGGCTAAAACCCACTAGCCGCCCCTTGCCTACACCCCCCACCTACACCCATTTGTCCCAAGACTCCTCTAGCCAAGCTCAAAGCATAATAGGATTACCAGTTTTTCACCTCTGTGTACAGTATATCCGTGTCCCAGAGCGGAGACCCCACAAACTCTCCACGTAGGCGATCAAATCCAACCCAACATTTTCCTGCTTTTCAAAAAAAGCAGGTGGCGATCACACACACACTGGAATCCTCTTGAGCCGCTGTCGGACGCCTCAACCAGGTACAACACATTACCACCCCTTCCGAGAGACGATCCGACCGAGCCCGCCAGGGCACGCATCGGATCCGAATCCCCGAAGAACCTCCACACACGCCACGCCCCCAAGAATCGGATTCTTTCGACCCCCCCTGACGAATTCGACGCCGACAAATCTGGCGATCACGGTGGGACATCCCTCATGAAAAACAACAAACAGTAATCCTCTTCTGCTCCTCTTTACAGCTTGACTAGAATGCTATCAACCCTCTAGGAAGGTTAGAGTTTCTCACCCCTCGAATCAGTTCCTCCTCTACCCTGCATTATAACATCTTTACTGCTTTGTAAGCCGCACACAGCTGCGCAATCCTTTACTGCTTTGTAAGCCACACACAGCTGCACAATTTTTTACTGCTTTATAAGCCGCACACAGCTGCGCAATCCTTTACTTCTTTGTAAGCCGCACACAACTGCGCAATCCTTTACTTCTTTGTAAGCCGCACACAACTGCGCAATCCTTTACTGCTTTCATAAGCCGCACACAGCTACGCAATCCTTTACTGCTTTCAATTTGCATTCATCCCCACTCTACATCATGGAACCCCACCTAGAAGAGGAGATATTAGAGGAAAGGAATCACCAAGAGGGTCAGGCCACACGGTTCCTGACCCATCTAGAGGAAAGGAGGGCTAGTCTAGGGTATCAAACGGTAGAGGACATGTTTCATGACCTCACCGACTACCGTCATACCAAGACCTTGAGACAGGAAACTCCTGTCGAAACCCCCAAATCCACTCCCAAAACCCTACCCACACCTAGCTGTTCGGCCAGTTCGAGCATCTTTTCATTGACCCCCCTTTCCCCCGCGAATCCAATGTTCCCAACCGTTTCTACCCCGGGCCCCTACCCGGCCACCTTTAACCCGGGACTAGCTAACAGCCCTCCAGGGGGGAAACGCTGGACGAGACCATCCGGACAATACTCTCCGAGACTAATCCCTCCGCTCCCAAACACGTGTCTCTACACAACTTGAGACAAATCCCATCAGTCCACCTATCGGAGGGATTCAAAATCCCAAAATTCCATCGGTGCAACGGTCGTGGAGACCCAGATATACATTTAACCGCTTTTTATCTAGATGCCCGCCCTTTTCTAGATAACCAACCCCTGTTAGTGTTTCTATTCCAAAAATCACTGGAAGGAGAAGCACTACAATGGTTCTCCACCCTCCCCATAGATAATTTGTCAAACTTCTCGGCTGTAAGCGAGAAGTTCCAGGCCGCTATGGTTACCAAAGGGTTAGGACTCCCTCTATTTCTGACCTAACCGCAGAATGAATGAAGCCTAGGGAGGAATTTGAGCAGTACGTGTCTCGATGGCGTACACTCGTCCACCGAATCAGCCTGCAACTCACGAAATGTCAAGAAATTAACATGATGTTGCATAGTCTTAGTCCAGAACTTCGTATGAGCCTTTCGTACGGAGACTGCACCACGTACCAGCTTTTAATTGACCGCCACAACAGGATTTCCCGTTGTGCCACCCCAGTAGCCTAAAGTCAGTCCCCACCCATCAACCATAGGGTTGGACAACCGCCACGCAAGGCGCAAACCCCCACGGTAGAGGGGATTGCCCAAGTATCGGCACTCTACCTGAACAGAACGCGTGTTCCCGACCGAGGAACGGCTCCGAGATAGTACACACCCGGTTCATCCGGATATGCGCCGCCTCGGCAAGCTAATCAAAATTATACTCCTCGATTGGTACCCGCCCCCGTGCCAACACGACAAAGCCCCACAGTCCAAAAATTTTCACTCAGGAGTCCTATAATCCAGTGCCAAACTCAAACTAGGACTCCCTTTTACTCTGCTCCCCCAAGAGCACAAAATCTAACCCCTAGACAGCCCACACCAAGCCCCTATGAAAAGGCCACACCTTCTTATAACCCGAGAGGGCTAAGTAAAAGGGCTCACTATCCACCCCTCCCAGAAACCCTAGAGAACATCTTCAAAACCTTGATAAAAATCGATAGCATTTCTTTACCCATAGCCCTGCCTTCGCCTGTCAACGCCACTACCACTCGTTATTGTCCATATCACCGATATCACAGTCACACTATCGAACAGTGCTCCTCATTCCGAGACATTGTTTACGACCTCGATGAAGAAAGACACTTAGATTGGGCCACCATCAGGGGACTCAAAAACAACCTAGCTACGAAATCACCAGAAGCCCAGCTAAGCCTGCTCTTCAAGCAAACCCCAGAAAAGCCTAGCCCTGTAGGAGCCAAAGCTCAAAACCCAGGACCGGCCACAAAGGCTCTCTTAGAAGAACCAGAGAGCCTAAGCTTTGAAAGTATCTACACCATAAAAGCCACTAACCACGAAGACCCGCCCATAATCATCCCGGGTGATTTAATCCTGCCAGCCTCTTCCACCATTCTACCAGCCCCTTCCCCCATCCTACCAGCCCTTTCCCCCATCCTCCCAAGCCCCGTGAAGTCCCCCTTCCCTAAAACCTACCAGCTATTACCCATCTCACCAATTAATGAAAGCTTGTACCTACTAAAACAGGATCCCCAAACCATCGTCAACACTCTGAACCATCATACTACTAGGGCAGGCAGAATTTTCAACGTTGTCCCCTCCTATAGACGTCCCCTGCATGAAACAAAAACCGAGGAACACCACATCGGGGATAAGATAGACATCTTGGACCAACTTCAAAAAATCCCCGTGAAAATTTTCATTTTAGAGCTGATTGAAACCTCAGAACATCACCAGCAAGCCCTAAGAATGTTCCTGGAGAGAATCCAAGTTGACCCGCAAATCTCAACCCTAGGGGTGCCAATAGCTTTAGCCTCCCCGGGACTAGGGCTCGTCATAACCTTTAGACCCAAAGAAGAGATTCATGATAAGGTCGTTAACACCTCGACCTTATGCATAACAGTTGACCTTGAAGGGTATTCAGTAGATAAGGTTCTGATTGACACCGATGTGGGGGTAAACCTCATGTCACTACAAACCTTAGAGCACATCAACAGACACATAAGCACACTACTCGAAACGGACTCCCGTATATTTGTTTATGACAAAACAGCCCGTCTGGTTCTGGGTTTTAAAAACTTCCAGTTAAGAGTAGGACCGCTGGAAACTAGTGTTGAGGCACACATCCTAGAAATGGAATCAGACTATAATATGATCCCAGGACGTAAATGGCTAGCATCCATAAAAGGAGTCTCCTCTCCCTTACACCAGTGCCTGAAGTTCCCCTTGAGAGATCGGATAATCAAGATACGGGGAGACGCAGTCAAGGGACCTAAATCGGGGTTCACCAATAATGAAACCATCACTGTAAAGACCATTGACCCAAAACCCATAGAGGCCACCATCCACATCTTAGATTTCCCAGCCGATTGGCTAAATCATCGGAACACTCCCTCCGGTACCACAGAAACAAGCCACCCTAGACTTGAGAATCTTGGTTGGTGCATAATGGGGATCATGGGTCATCTCCCCAGGGGAACCTTGGGACTAAAAAATGGGATCTTGGAGCCCATCGAACTCCCGGCATGGCTAAATAAAAGGGGCATTGGCTCATCCAAACTTCCCACTAAATCAAAAGGAAAAGATAATTGCAGGTTATACGAACATTTCATAAAGGGAATGATCGCGGAACTGGCTAAGGAGACCGCGTACCCCCGCCCCCTAAACCCTATCCTGGAAAGAGAGCCAGACTATCTCTCTGGCTCCCTTGATTGGTTATTTCCGCACCCTGATAAGCACCTAAACACACACTCACCACCAGACGATAAAACTCCAGCAGACCAAGCCTCCTTTTCTCGCAGTGCTCAAGCATCGCAACAAAGGAGCGCCAGCTGCTGGAGGAAAGTCAGTTGAAACACTCCCACCAATCCAGTAGGTTGTGAATAATAAGGATGTGTTTGGTTGACAAGTGGGATTGGGATTCAGTGAATCCTGGGATTCTAAATCCAGGTGGATTAGGATTGTGAATCATGCCAACCTGTTTGGTAAGGAACATGATTGAGAAAACAGGATTGTGATTCTCAATCTCAATCATGTGTTTGGTAATGCATGGATTACAATATAAAAAATATATATTTCTAAAAATACCCTATATATATATTAGATGTATTAAATATATATATATTAAAATACATATTTTATAACAAATTTTCTATTATATATATATATATATATATATATATATATATATATATATATATATATATATATATATATATATTAGTTATGATATTATAGCAAATTAGTTATGAATTTATAATAAATCACATGAAACTTATATATGTATATTAAAATATATATTTTATAACTAATTTTTTATCACACACACACACACATATGTCATATATATAAAAAATTTAGTTATGATAGCAAATTAATTATGATATCATAGTAAATTAGTTATGATAGTAATATAATATATATATATATATCATAGCAAATTAGTTATTATAAATCACATGAACCTCATATCATCCAATCAATAGGTTATGAAAGCTTTCTTATTCATATATGATATAAATTAAGTAAATCAAGAGTTTTCATGAACTTGTGCATCACAATTAATGCTTGAATATATATATATATATATATATATATATATATATATATATATATATATATATATATATATATATATTCGATAATATATATATATATATTAAAGAAGATGAAGAGCCTGAGTAAAAATGTCTAAAATGTTTTTTTTTCAATCCACTTGGATTGGGATTGGGGGAATACCACCTCTTAAGGGGGATTCCCAATCCTCATAATCAAGGATTCCCAATCCCCCTCTCTCAATCCTAATCTCCCTTTTAAAATTTATCCAAACAACTTATTGACCTGGATTGGGATTCTCAATCCCAATCCAGGCATTCAATACTCCTATCCAAACACACCCTAAGTGTCTTCCCTTTTATAAAAAAACAAACAAACAAACAAACAAACAAACAAAAACAAAAAAAAAGACGGAGAATTTCAGGATGGAAACCAAAACCCTAGGGTCCCTGTTCAACGAAGATGACTTCACCCCGGCATGGCACCCTTTCACTAATGACTCTGATATCCTGAATAAACTACAATGTCTAGCCAGTCAAGCTAAGAGTCCTGACCCTAGTACCTCATCCAAGACAATCAAACCTACTAGGAGTCAGATACCTGACCAGATCATTAGCAACTTAGAAGAGTGTAGCGGGGCCATGTTGGGTTTAGAAAAGTTTGAATCCATAGCAGTTATAGAAGAGCCAGACCTAGATAACATAAAAGAATTAGACGATGGTCTAGGAGTCTTTGAAATCTGTGATCAGAACGATGGAGAAGAAGAGGACCTATCCAAGGAATTTAAGCAGTCTTCAAAGGTTTGATGAAAAGACGGAGGAAGCAGATGAGAAGATTGAGGAACTGAACCTAGGGGATGAGACTGACCCCAAAATCATTTTAATTAGTGCGGAATTGAATCACGATGAGAGAGAGAGTGTAGTTAAAGCATTACGTGAGTATAGTGACGTCTTTGCATGGTCTTATAAAGATATGTCCGGACTCGACACCTCTTTAGTCGAACATCGATTAATCCTAGAGCTCAATGCCAAACCAGTAAAACAAAAATTGAGGCGCTTTCATCCTGAGGTAGCTTTAAAAATAAAGGATGAGGTGGACAAGCTCCACCAGGCCAAATTTATCCGAGTAGTCTTATACCCAAAATGGGTAGCCAATATCGTTCCCGTATCCAAGAAAGATGGAAAGATCCGGGTATGCATCGACTTTAGGGTCCTCAATCGAGCGTGCCCAAAGGATGACTTCCCACTCTCACATATTGACCTCCTTGTCGATAACACGGCGGGATATGAGATGCTTTCTTTCATGGATGGCTTTTCCGGATACAACCAGATTCGGTTGGTGGAAGAAGACCAGGAAAAGACTTCCTTCACAACACCCGGGGGAACTTACTGCTACGTAGTAATGCCTTTCGGGCTTAAAAATGTGGGTGCAACATATCAAAGAGCTATGACTTCGATATTTCATGATATGATGCACAAGCTAGTAGAAGTCTACATAGATGACATCCTAGATAAATCTAGGACTTGAATAAGACACGCGGACATACTTAAACGAGTATTACAGAGATGCAGAGAATTCTCACTCAAGATGAATCCAAAGAAGTGTCGCTTCGGTGTCTCTTCCGGGAAACCCTTAGGATTCATGGTGAGCAAAAGGGGGATCGAAGTAGATCCGACCAAGGCGAAAGCCATCGCTCAAATGCCCCCACCCAAGAACCTAAAAGAATTAAGAGGACTCATTGGAAGGCTGCAATTTATCAGGAGATTTATCTCACAGCATGCCGAAAGATGCCGCCCCTTTTACAAACTGTTAAAAGGGGGAGTTAGGTTTAACTGGGATGACGAATGTCAAAAGGCTTTCGATAGTTTAAAGAAATACCTTCCTAATCTCCCAGTCCTTTCAGCCCCGGTACCCGGACGACCTCTGCTTCTCTATATAGCTGCAACCAAGGAAGCTATCGGAGCGGTACTTGCACAACACGATGATGTAGGAAGGAAAGAAAAGGCTATCTACTACTTAAGTAAGACACTAATTGAGTATGAAAAAGCCTACCCTCCCACAGAAAAAACTTGTCTGGCATTAGTATGGGCTTCCCAAAAATTACGTCACTACTTCCTTGCCCATAAAGTTAAGTATTTTGTCAAGATGGACCCAGTAAGATTCTTATTCAAGAAAGCCATATTAGCCGGACTCTTAGCCCGATGGCAAGTCCAGTTAAACGAATTTGACATCACGTACGCTACTCAAGCTATCGCTGATCATCTCGCCCAATTCCCTCTCCCTGATTACGAACCAGTAAAAACCGACTTCCCGGACAAAGAAATATTCACGCTTATCGAAGAAGAAGATCGGAAGACCTGGACATTATATTTCTACGGGGCAGTCAATCGGCAAGGCAAAGGGATTGGAATAGCACTGGTTTCCCCCGAGGGCGTCATTATCCTGCAAGCATTTCAGCTGACGTTCGATGTTACTAATAATATCGGTAAATACGAAGCCCTGATAGCGGGTTTGAAAGCAACCCTAATATCATTGGAGACTCTCTTAGTAATCCGTCAAACCCGTAAAAAATACCAAACTAGGGACCCGAAGCTGAAGCCATATAAAGAACTAGCCATAGTCCTGCTAAAACAATTCCACAAAGTTACTCACATTTTCATACCACGGACAGGCAATATTCTTGCGGATTCTCTAGCCTCTTTAGCCTCATCACTCACCTTCCCCATATCTTGGACATCTGAAACCGTCACTATCCAGAGACTGAAAAAACCTGCCATTAATCTTCAAAATTGTGAAACTCGAAATCTCCTAAAACAAGACCAAACAGACGGAGTCACAGGTACCGCAAAAGTCCTAGCCCTTGAACTAGGAGACATGGACGACGGAAATCCGTGGTTCTTTGACATTAAAAATTACATCGAAGACGGCTCATTTCCAGGATACGCCACTAGCAATGACCAGAAAATAGTTAAAAGGATAGCAACCAAATACTGCCTCTGATGAGGAATACTTTTTCAAGCATCCTTTAACGGAGAACTGCTCAGATGCTTAGACGACGAAGAAGCATACACCATAGTAGAAGAAGCCCATTCAGAAGTATGTGGAGGGCATGTTAATGCCCAAATGCTGGCAAAGAAGGTACTAAGAATGGGCTACTATTGGCCCACTCTCGAAGTGAACGGGTTAAAATCTCTACTTTAGCAGGCTTTCACGCCTTTACGCACAAGTATATGCCTAACAACGGCTATACTAGTACACGTCCAAACAACGGACTGTACTCTCCACCCAAAATAAAAAAAGAGATAAAAAGAAGAAAGCCAAAGGGACCTAGAAAGTAGGACATATGCTAGACTGGGACAATTCTAAAATATTGTCCAAAAAGAAGATATTACTCTTACCCCATTCCCCCCTCCCCTTTTATTTTCACAATGGGATTCAAAATTGAACTATGTCTACGGAGAAAGGTGAAATTTCGACCAAGGGTAGACCATTTCTATGTTTACAACTGCACACACTCACATGAGTTTACTTAGAAACTTTCTTATCCAAAAGAAGCTTATTTGACTTGACTCCTGGTACACTCATGGATTTTTCAACATGTTTAGAATAATACAATTAAGCATTTGAGAACCATGAACCTAGAAAAACCAACACCTAAGGCTTATACCTCTCAAATACAATCCTGGTTTGGACATAAGTGCCCACAAGGGCCCCTCCATAGGGACTTAATGGTATCTTTTACTTAAGAAAGTCAAAAACATTGCCCTCTCACATAAAGGACCATTGAAGAATTAAAATGCCCCCTTATGCCACTCACACTTACGCATAAGCTTGCATTTTCCTTTTCCAAAGCACCTAGGCATCCGATTTTCTTGAAAAATTAAAGTTAGCCCCCGTACCAAGATTAAAATTGTCCCCATCCGTACTCGTTTCATGTCCTTCCACACATGCCTGAGGAGAAATTATCTCACTATCGCACATACTTAAGATTTTTATTCACTCACGCACTTGGAATCCCTCCCTTGCGTACTAAGGCATGGTTTCCCGCACTTTACTTTCTCGCATTATCTTTCCGTTTACCTTGAGATAGATTGTAGCCCTTGACGATTCAACCAAGAAGGGCTGGAAATTCAGTGCAGGGGCGCAATCCGGACAGATTTAACACTTAGTCCATGGAAAGGATGTTTTTATAGGCCTCGAAGGTTAAAACACTCACGAAGGCTTTCAGCAGTAGTAAACAGAAGTGGCAAAACCAAAAATTGCCCCAGGCAAGGAGCGGTTAAACCCGACTAGCCGCCCCTCACCGGACGGCTAGACTAAACTAGCCGCCCCTGCCCCTCCCCTTCTTCAGGTAAAAACCCAAGCAAGGGGTGGCTAAAGAGTACTAGCCGCCCCTCCACGGGAGGCTAGGTTCGACTAGCCGCCCCCTGCCTGCTGCTCAACAACCTGCTGTCAGTCCCATCTTTTCAACTCTTCAACCTCTTTGGTACCTATAGAAAACATTCTTCCCCAAAACCTGTGCACACGCATTTCATACATACATACATAAAAACAGTATAATTACGAATCAAACAACAACCGAAACAAAAATCATACACCAAACCATACATCCATTCATCCTTTCATCCACCCATACGACCTTATGAAACCATTCCACATACACGACCAAATTAAAAACCAATAAACTAAATTAAAAACACTCATGTTTGCTCATACACCGAGAAAGAAAGGAAAAGTTGTTCATAAAAATAGAAAATTCAGACCTAATTAAACTAAAAGAGCGTCCTAAAAGCAAATAATCTGAGAATAAATGGGTGAGGGTCCGTCCAAGGCTTCCCTCTATGTGTCTTGAGCCATGCATCACTGAAATAATCACCTAAACCGAAAGAGAAAAAGAAATCATGAATTCCTTGCATATATACAATTCTTCTACTTCAAAACCAAGACAACAAAAGTTATACCTCAGAGTATTATCATCTCCGGGAGGCTGAGTTGGAGGAGGAATGTCCTGGCTTGAAGGAGGAGGTAGCTGAGGAGAGGACTGGACCTCTGGAGCGTCAGGAGCGGCAAGAGTCTCTCGAACCAAAGACGCAGCCCTCGCATATATCCCACGACTCCGAGATGCCAAGGGACGAGAAGCACGGCTGAAGGTGGCCCCAGAAGCCAAGGAAGCCGAGAGAGAATGGTCAGGCTCAAGAGGAAGGAGGTCGAGGTCCGCCTCGGTCATGACCCCTCCACTGACCAATTTCCCTCGCATGGTGGCTTCCCAGAGGAGGACCTGCTGAATATCTCTACTCTACGCTCCAACCTCCCTCGAAGACGCATCTCCACCGCTCTCAACCTCTCCTCGAGCTCCCGTGATCTCGTCTCAGCAGCCCGAAGCCTATCCTCGCTCGATTGAAGTGCCTCTCGATCTCAATCCCCGGCCACCTGGAGAGAACGAAGCAAATCCCCCATCAAACCCCCGGGAACGCCCGCCGAAGCCTCCAACTCCGACACCCTCATCTGGAGGGAGTCCCTCTCGCAGCCCAGGGTGATGAACTCCTCCTCTCTTGTTGCCATCATGGACCTCAGCCGGTCCATCTCCTCCTCAGCCTGTGAAGCCCTGCCTCTCGCCCGGCCAAGCTCCATCCTTGTGGCCGTCAGCTTGCTCCGGGCCACGTCTAACTCCCTCGTCAATTCGAGCTCTCTCTCAGAAATCATGGAAGGAGGAGGAGCAGTAGACGACGAAGCACCGTCAGCTCTCACTCTCGACAGAGCATCCACCGGAGCCTCAAGGACCCGAACCTGGTCCTGCAAGCGCCTCCTTTGTGCCCGCAACACTTCTATCTGCCTGGCCCACGCTTGGAGGTGCTCATTGGCGGTCTTGAGCCTTTTCTCCATCTCGTTCAACTCAACGTGCAAAAGCAAACACCATTCAGAAATATTCAAACATGAAGGGAATGAGAAAAGAGAGAGGTTTCTAACTTACATAGGCGTCCGGGATCTCCTCCTCCATCGTCCCAAGGATGTCCGCATACTCCTGACGATACCAAGCCAGGTAGTCGTCATCTGAAGTCACCTCTGGTCGACGCTCCACCAAGGCACCCCAGCTCATCCATCCCGCCACATACATCGCGTAGTTCCTTGGGGGGTTTGTATCCCGAGGAATCCCAACCACCGGGATCGAGGGGCGCTTCGGTAGAGGATCGGGCACGCACTGGTGGTACCCAAGCTGGCGGACGACCCGGCTGATCGCATGAAACATGACCTCATTGAAATAGATCAGCCAGACGTCCCGCGACAACTCCTCAGGGACCTCCTCCTCCGTACAGGGCCTCCACGTCATCTATAAAGCATCCAAAGATAGGAAGAGCGCTTAGTCAAAAGAAAATCAAATACAAGCCAAACAAACTCAAAAAAATGTATGCCTCTTCCTCCGCCAAGACGCGGAAGGCCTCTCGGAATTGGGCGAGGCGATGCAAGCGTGAAGATCCCCGGGGTTCCCATCTCATGGCCCAAGGGAGAGCACGGTCAAACGGCGCCCGATAGATGAAACACATATGAAGACACACCTCAAAAACTGTATGCACACAAAAAATATATCACATGCAAGCATACTAGTCATACCATTCCTCTCTTCTTTCTAAAAAAGAACAAATATGGATGTACGTATAAAAATTATCCCTTTTTCTACAACCCATACCCGTTCGCATGCTTACTATCCCACCGTGATTAACTTATACACAAGCATGCCTATTAAAAACACGCATATACGAATATTATACACTAGTCACCCATCCATACCACCAAAAGACATCCATATATACAAATAAAAGCTAGAATGAAAGGGTCAAGGAATTACCATGGCCCGTGTGGACCCGGGAGCGTCCACCTCGGCCTCGTCGGGATCATCCATCCAATCGTCATCCCCCTCCTCCTCAGCCTCCTCAAACACGGCCTCCTCGGCCTCAGCCTCAGCACCAACGCTGGCCTCTGTGGCCTCGGTACCTACACCCTCGGCCGCCCCGGCCTTGTCCCTGACACCCCCAGTCCCCTCCATCCCCTCCGCATCGGAGACAAACTCCGCAAAAGCCCCCATAGCCCTTATCTCCTCCTCCTCAGCCCTGGCCTCCGTGGCCTCCCTATCCAGCATCCCAACAATGGCATCCAACAATGCCCTCACTGTCGGTATCGTCAGAATCTTCCCGAATGTGTCGGAAAGGGGGATCCGGCGGTGCGCGGGGGTGTGCGCGTGCGTGTATGGGGGTTCTTCGGGGATTCGGATTGGATGCGTGCCCTGGCGGGCTCGGTCAGATCGTCTCCTCGGAAGGGTGAGGGTGTCGTTCCGGGTTGAGGCGCCCGATAGCAGCTCAAGAGGATTTCAGGGTTTTGTGATCGCCACCTGCTTTTTCTAAAAACAGGAAAGGGTTTGAGTTGGATTTGATCGCCCACGTGGAGAGTTTGTGGGGTCTCCGCTCTGAGACACGGATATACCGTACACAGAGGTGAAAAACAGGTATCCTATTCTGCTTTCGGGGCTTGACTAAAGGAGTCTTGGGACAAAAGGGGTGCAGGTGGGGTGTGGATATGGGGCGGCTAGTTGGATCCAGCCGTCTGGTGGGGGGCGGCTACTGGGGTTTAGCCGTCCGGGGCCTGGGTTGGTTTGGGCAGAACTTCGATAAGAAATGGGTTTGGTCTTGGACAGAGGCTAAGCTAGGTTTAGCCCGGGTTTCTGGACGGTGGAATGAGAGGGTGTTTTTTGTGGAGGGAATGGATTTTTTCTCTCACAAAAAGGGGGGGGGGCTCTCTTTTTCTCTCTCTTGGGATCTCTAGTGGGGGAAGGGAAGTAGGTTGGGGTTGGTGATGTTGTATTGGTGATTGGTGAGGGTTGTTGATTTTTTTTTTGTTGTTGGTGGATGATCCCCTCTATTTATAGTAAAAGAGAGGCAGAAAAATATCCAGGGGGTAATGGAGTGGGTTGGCTTCGATTAGACCCCTCATTAATTCTCTGGTTCTTCTGTCAGGACCAGGTTAAGGGCGGTTAGTTCTAACTAGCCGCCCAGGATGGGGCGGCTACTTCCTGGAAGCCGCCCCTATCATGACCTGCCAAACGTCCCATCTCTGACAAGCGGTGGCTTGGGTCGGTTACTTGGATTGATCCGGCCAAGAGGGGGTGGCTAGAGGTCACAACCCGCCGCAATGATCAGCATTTAATACTGCTTTATGCCCCATCCAGGGGACTGGTCCAAAGTCGGCCGGGGGGGGTGGCTAGTGTAAACTAGCCACCTGGTATGGGGCGGCTAGTTAGGTCTAGCCGCCCCTTGCCAGGGACAGGGTTTTTGGGTTTTTAGGATTTTTCTTAGGTGGGGTTCTGGTTTGGGGCTAGGGTCTGGTTTAGGGTAGGGTTTAGGGTTTAGGTTTATGTTAGGGCTGGGTTTAGGGCTTCCGATTTAGGTTAGGGCTGGGTTTAGGGTTTCCGATTTAGGTTAGGGCTAGGGTTACGGTTTCCGGTTTCCTGAACTTTGGTTCTCTGCTATATGTCCAAATGTGAGATTTTTCTGGGTGTTACTTGAAGTATTTCTGTCTTTCTGGACGGTCAAAATTGGGGTATCTACAATTGTCCCTTATCGGACGGAGTCTTTGTGCCAACACGACCGATGATAAGGAAAGAGACCCCTATTTTGGCCGGCCCGACCTTCAAGAAGTTATGCCAACACGAACAACACTATTCGGGGAGTTGATTTAGACCGTGAGAGGCTAGGTCTTGACTTAGAATTTTTAACCGAAAGGATGATCCAGGTGGAAGGTGGAAAAAGTAAATGGTGAGTGATCCAACCCACGGCCGGGGTTCTTACCTATCGTGCACGGAGCAGCCCAGCGTCAGTTTCCTCGTGCCTACCGTTCCCGTGCTTGGAAAAACTCAGCAAAGAGGGGATATCGCCAACAGAAAGCAGGAAAAAGTTGATTTGGTGAATTGGATCATCCGAAGGATAAGAATTCTGGAAAAGAACCAGAACTGAAGAAATTCGATTTTGAACGGTAGTGAAAGTGCGGCAAAACTTCGAGAAAGTCGTGTTTGATCAAGTAGTGTCTGGAAATAGGCCAATACATGGCTATTTGGTATGGAGAATCTTGGAACTTAGGGCTGAAAAGTGATTGGAAATGGGTTTTTAGATGAAAATAGAGAAACTGGGAGGGGCGGCTACTCGTGGGTAGCCGCCCCATAACTGGGTCACTTATAACCGAAAAGACCCTCTCTCTCTCCATACGTTTCAAAACGGTTTCTCTTCCCTCCTCTCTTCTTCTTCTTCATTTTAAACCGAAAACCTTGATCCCTTTTTGCCTGTTCTTCCTTCATTTCGACCTAGATTCGTCCTCCTCTCTTGATTTAGAAACCCTAGTTTTTGGGTTCTCCTTTTTCTTTTCAATCCGAGGAAGATGACGAGGTCGAAGGCGATTGCTTCGAGGGGGAAACAACCACGGGTGGCTCGTGGAGAGCGTAGCCCGAGCTCTTCATCATCGGAGAGCGATAGGCCGGAGGTCGAGGCCGTGGGGGAGGATATGGGTACGACGGAGGTGCCGCCGGTGGACATCGGCGTGGGTGAGGTTGGGGATTTGCCTTCGGGGGCTGTCCCGGAGGTAGGGGGGAGTATAATAGGCTACACACGCAAGAGGGGGCGTGGGGATGGACCGGTGGCGGTCGAGGAGGTGGTTTCGGGGGTTGGAGGATCGGTTGAGGGTGGAAGTGAGGGGGTAGGGGTCGAGGGAGTCAATGAAGACGTGAGGGCGTCATTGGATGCCCTCGTTGGGATGTTGGACAGGGAGGCCACGGAGGCCAGGGCTGAGGAGGAGGAAAGCAGGGCTATGGGGGCTTTTGCGGAGTTTATCTCCGGCGTGGGGAGGGTCGAGGGGACAGGAGAGGCTAGGGATGAGGCCGGGGAGGCCGAGGGTATGGGCACCGGGGCTGCGGAGGCCGGTGTTGGTGCTGTGGCCGAGGAGGCCATTTTCGAGGAGGATGAGGAGGAGGGGGATGACGATGGGATGGACGATCCCGACGAGGCCGAGGTGGACGCTCCTGGGTCCACACGGGCCGTGGTATGTTCCTAACCTTAGTCTTAGCCTTTATTTAGTGTGTATGCATGCGTTTTGGGTGGTATGAACAGGTGATTTAGCGTATAATACTTGTATATGTGTGTTTTTTATTGGGCATGCTTGTGTATAAGTTAATCACGGTGGGATAGTAAGCATGCGAACGGGTACGGGTTGTAGAAAGAAAAGGAGACAATTCTTCATACGTACAGCCATGTTTGTTATATGCATATAAAGGAAAGAGAAGTGACATAGCTAGTATGCTTGCATGCGATACTTTTCTACGTGTATGTGACTTCTTACGTGTTTGATCGCGGTAGAGCATGAGCAAGTGTATGCATGCATTTCACGGGTCCAAGTTCTATATTGCTTAGGTGTGTTTAGGGAAGGTATAAGCATGATAGGCCGTGATGTAAGAAAGCGTGTGAGTGGTGACCATGATGGGATGTGTTGATGTTTGTTTAGCATGCGTGATCAGATGAGGAGTGTAGCTTCTTACTTTCATGCTTTTGTTTCTTATTTAGCATGTGGAAGTTTCATTTTGCTAAGCATGGTTTAAAATGATTTCGTAGACTTGGACTCTTACCTCTCGATTGCTTTTAAACTAACCCATGTTCCCTTCGTTTGTTTTGTAGAGGCCGAATCGTATCCGGGCTTTATGGCACGGGACGAAAAGGTGGTATGATGCCTTGGGGCAGGAGGAGAGGAGCTTAGTGGATGGAGCGGGCTTCCGTTCCTTCTTTTTGATTGAGCCATTCCACGTCCATTGCCCATATGTGGAGGCATTGGCGGAGAGATGGGACTCGGAGAGTTGCACGTTCATCCTCCCCACTGGCACCGTTATGCCGACCCTTGAGGACGTCCACCGGATCACCGGCCTTCCGGTCATGGGGAAAGCGGTGATTGCGGCCACCCTTGCGGATTATAGGGGGCTGTTTCGAGAGTTGATCGGGGAGTGGGAGTTCGTGGAGTGGGAGCGGACGCTGAACCAGATTCCTTCAGGGAGGCTTTCGGGGCAGTATGGCCTCGGTTCTTTTACGGAGCGTCAGAGGCGAGGGCGCGGGAGTTGGAGGAGAGGTTGAGGGCCGCCGAGGATAGGGCTAGAGGGACAGAGAGTCGCCTCCGACAGAGATTGGAGAGGAGAGACAGAGATATGCAGCAGGTCCGTCTCTGGGAGGTGACTATGAGGGGGAAATTGGTTGGAGGGGGCTCTATGACCGAGGCGGACCTCGACCTCCTTCCACTTGAGCCTGATCATTCTCTCTCGGCTTCCTTGGCTACCGGGGCCACCTTCAGCCGTGCTTCTCGTCCTTCGGCGTCTCAGAGTCGTGGGATATATGCGAGGGCTGCGTCTTCGGTTCGAGAGACTCCTGCTGCTCCTGACGTTCCAGAGGTTCAGTCTTCTCATCAGCCGCCGCTCCCTTCTCAGCCAAGTCAGGATGTCTCTCCCACTCAGCCTCCACCGGGTGACGATACTCCGAGGTATAGCTTCTTTGCGTCTTGGTTTGAGGTAGAAGAATAGTATATATGCGATGAATTCATGCTTTTCTTCTTTTGTTTTGGTTTTAGGTGATATTTCGATGATGCACAGCTCAAGATTTCCAGATTTGGGGCTCTCGGTGGACCTATCACTTCCTCAGCTTTTTTATAAAGACTCTCTTTCATGCACCTCCTTAGTTTTTCTGTTTATGGTCTTGGTGGGACAATTTTATGGTTTCTATGCATGGTTTGGTGTAGCTAGTATGGATGTTTTGGAATTTTTCAAAGGGTTTCTTTTATTTTGGAAAACGCATATTGCGTGGACGAATGAACTAGGTGTTTATAAGTTTTAATTTATCGATGGATGTAGGGTTCTAATATATATAATCATTCTAGCATGGTATCTATGCAGGTTTTGTGTATGGATGTGTTTGACATGTGTGTGTGCAGTTTTCGGAAAGAAATGCTCTTAACAGGTATCAGAAATTTGAAGAGTTGATTAAAACTGAACTGACAGAGCAGATGTGGCAGCAGGTGAGGGGCGGCTACTTGCGTTTAGCCGCCTAGTGAGGGGCGGCTAGTTACATTTAGCCGCCCCTAGACTGGCAGAAATTACCTGAAAAGGGGGAGGGAGGCGGCTAGTGGAACTAGCTGTCTGATAACAGGCAGCTAGTCGGGTTTAGCCGCCCCTTGCCTGGGACAACTCTTCAGATCTTGCCTTGTGTCTGCTGCTGCTAAAAGCCCTTTGTCACTGTTTCAACCTCCGAGACCTATAAAAACATTCCTTTCATGGACCAAGTGTTAAATATGTCCATATTGCGCCCCTGCACTGACTTTCGAGCCCTTCTTGCTTGAATTGTCAAGGGCTACAATCCATCTTTAAGGTAAGATAATGCGAGAAAGTAAAGTGCGGGAGACCATGCCTTAGTGCGCAAGGGAGGGATTCCAAGTGCGTGAATGAAGAAAAACTCTTAAGTATGTGTAAAAGGTGGGACAATTTCTTCTCAAGCATGTGCGGAAGGGTATGAAATGAGTGGGGACAAATTTAATATTCAGGTACGGGGGGTTAACTTTAATATTCCAAGAAAATCGGATGCCAAGGTGTTTTGGAAAAGGAAAATGGAAGCTTATGCGTAAGTGTAAGTGGCATAAGGGGGCATTTTAGTTCTTCAATGATTTCTTATGTAAGAGGGCAATGTTCTCGATTTTCTTAAGTAAAAGATACCATCAAGTCCCTGTGGAGGAGCCCTTGTCGTCACTCATGTCCAAACCAGGATTGTATTTGAAAGGTATAAGCCTTAGGTGTCGATTTTTCTAGGTTCATGGTTTTCAAATGCTTAATCGTATTATTCTAAACATGCTGAAAAATCCATGAGTGCACCAAGAGTCGAGTCAAATAAGCTTCCCTTGGACAAGCAAGTTTCTAAGTGAACTCATGTGAGTGTGTGTAGTTGTAAACCTGGACATGATCTACCTTTGGTCAAAATTTCGTCTTTCCCGGTAGACATAGTTCAATTTTGAATCCCATTGCGAAAATAAAAAGGGAGGGGGAGAATGGGGTAAGAGTAATATCTTTCTTTCGGGCAATATTTTAGAATTGTCCCAGTCTAACACATGTCTTACTTTCTAGGTCCCTCTGGCTTTCTTCTTTTCACCACTTCTTTATTTTGGATGGAAAGTACAGTCCGTTGTTTGGATCTGTATTGGTATAGCCGTTGTCTAGCGTATACCGTGTGTAAAGGCGTGAAAGCCTGCTAAATAGAGAGTTTAACCCGTTCAATTGGGTGTTATTTTCTTTTGTTGGACTCTCATTGCCTGATTTTTTTTTTATTCGAGGGGGGACTCTTCTGTTTTTCACCCCGATTCTTTTCATGCTTCCCCTCTAGAAGTGTTTGTATAGTGCCAGAGCTAGTTTTTGGGACATATACTAGGTCTGGGTAACTCCTCTTTTTGACCTAGGGTTAATATGAGTCGGGCGGAAATAAGTGATGTTTTGCTTTGGGGGTTTTAAATTGTCCCAGTCTACGGGGTAGGCAATTTCTCTTCTATCCGGTAAATCTAGTCCAGTCATACGTGTGTGAAGGAAACGGCATGATTTGGCGGAGATGTGTTCAAATAGATACGAGTTTATCTTTGAGAGTCTTATAATTCTATCATCAAGTACTAAACGCTGGAAATCGTAGGAAGAAAGAATAATAGTTCTTTAAGTATTGAAAGCTTTTCATGCATGGAATTTCTTTAGATAAAGTGCATTCCACGAACCTGGAACCTCGACTCCTTCGGCATCTACCAGGCGGTAGGCATTCCCGGAATAGGCGTGGGTGATCACATAGGGTCCCTCCCATGTGGGTTGCAACTTTCCTCTCGGGTGAGGCTGTCTTGATGGCATGATTTGCTTAAGTACTAATTCCCCGATTTCAAATCTTCTTTTTATCACCTTCTTTTCAAAAGCCCTTGCCACCCTTCTTTGGTAGGCCTGGGCATGGTCTGCCGCTCTTAGTCTTTTCTCGTCTTTTCTCTCTCTTCTCATTTTTCTCTCTTTTTGGTATTTTGGATGTTTTATGTTTTCGAAAGTGTGGAAATAGATACATACTTTTGGTTTTGAAAAAGGCCTGTGTCGGCGAATAGACATGTTTTTGAAAAAAGGATGGAGATAAAGTTTGGAAAAACGATTTTGTTTTAGAAGGAAGCATGGAAAGTAAGTTCGTAAAACGTTTTTTGACGGAGATTATGGAAACACTTGTTTTTGTAAAACATTTTCGTTTTGAAGAAGAGTGCGGAAATGTAGTTTGCAAATATTTTCGTTGTTTTGACCAACAGGTAGAGAAAGTTTGGGAAAGTGCTTTATTCCGTTTGGAAGTATGAAACTATGGTTTTGTAAAACTTTTGTTTTGAAGGAGAGTGCGGAAAACATGTTTTTAGGAAACATTTTTTTTGAAAAAAAAAAGAGTGGAAATAAAGCTGGAAATAAATATGTTCAGGGTTGAGGAATGAAAGCTGATTTAGCATGTATTTTAGATTTTGGTTTCTTTTAGGAAAGCAGGTAAACAAATATGTATAGGGTGATGAAAACGGAAGCTGGTAAACAAATATTTTGTCTCTTTGATTTTTTTGGAAAAACTGTAAACAAATATGTATTGAGGAGTTGAAAGCGAAAGCTGGTAAACAAATATTTTTGTCTCTTTCATTTTTTTGGAAAAAACTGTAAACAAATATGTACAGGAGTTGAAAGCGAAAGCTGGTAAACAAATATTTTTGTCTCTTTGATTTTTTTGGAAAAGCTGTAAACAAATATGTATAGGAGTTGAAAGCGAAAGCTGGTAAACAAATATTTTTGTCTCTTTGATTTTTTTGGAAAAGCTGTAAACAAATATGTACAGGAGTTGAAAGCGAAAGCTGGTAAACAAATATTTTTGTCTCTTTGATTTTTTTGGAAAAGCTGTAAACAAATATTTACAGGAGTTGAAAGCGAAAGCTGGTAAACAAATATTTTTGTCTCTTTGATTTTTTTGGAAAAGCTATAAACAAATATGTACAGGAGTTGAAGGCTCACCCGGGGGGATCGGTACCTGGTTCATGGATTTGTATTGCCTCCTCGAGTCAGCTTCTTTTTGGTGGCCGACTGACGTCTGGCGGGGGTCCCCTATTCCCAAATTCTTCCTCCCTGAGTCTCTTCAAGGGCCTTCCTTGATGGAGCAGTTCTTCATCGGTGGAGCCTGGCTGCCAACGTGCGAGCACCTCTAGCCGGATGCGCATGGCATAGATGCTCCAATTCTGGGCCCATGTCTCATTAAACCGTGCTTCTCCTCATATGGATATCACTTCCCCGCGGTACGGGAAGCGAAGACATTGGTGTCGGGTGGATGAGACAGCTTCGATGCTGTCGAGCCATGCCCTCCCAACAATCAGAGGGTGGGGTGATCGAATGTTCATTACCATGCAGTTGACAATGGTGGAGACCGGGCCGATCTTTAGTGGGAGCGTGATCAGTCCGCAAGCGTTCTTGCGCGTGCTGTCGAAGGCGTAAATGTATTCGTCTGAGGGCTCCAATCTAGGAACCCTGCCTTCTAGCTTTTGGTAGGCGGAATATGTAAGAACGTTAGTTTCTGCTCCCGTGTCGATGAGAATGTGTCGAAATTCCCTCCCTCTGAGTATGGCAGTGATTGCGAGGGGTGCGGAGCGTGCTCCGGCTTTTGCGACTTCATGGGGGAGGAAGGTGATCGAGTTGGGCTCCGTAAGATCGGTTGGTGGATGCAGGGTCCTGGTTGCTTCCTCCGAGGGATAGTTGTCGTTATAAGGGGACCCAGGCGGGCTACCACCTTCATTCTCATTCCCTGGTCGCAGGGCTAGTGTGAACATATTATGTATTGTCCAGTTGTTCTCGTTCTTGTACTAGAGGCGCGCCTCTCCCCAGATTGTCAGTATATGACTCAAGAAGGGCAGCCGAAGGCATTGGTGCCGGGGGGAACAGATAGCTTGGATGTTGTCTAACCACAGTCGCCCTAGCATCAATGGGTACCTTGTGTCGATGTCAGCCACGAAACAGGCTACTTCACAGATAAGGGGGCCGACGGATAGCTCGAATGTTCCGGGGCCACGGAGAGTCTTCCCGGTATGGTTGAAAGCTTGGATAGTATGGTGGGCCGGTTGGACGGGAGGACGGCCTAGTCCGGGTATCTTTTGGTAAGTGGAGCATGTCATTATGTTCATGCCTGACCCTAGGTCTACAAAGATGTTGTTTAGCCATAACATTTGAAGTTGTCCGCGGATGTGTAGGGGGTAGACTCGCAGTCAGGGGTCCGGGAGGTCTTGGTCGGTGAATGATATGGTCATTGGGCGGCGGGGGCCGTCGACACTGTCGGTACTCTTGGAGGACCCGTTGTCGTCCGGATGCAGATCATCCGACGTGCATTCCCCTCCCTCGGGTCCTTCACTAGCTCCTTCGGGGGGCTCCTCAAATGGCTCTTCTTCTTCGTCTCCTCCTGGGTTTTCTAGTCCGCTTTCGTCGGACTTGATGTTGATGACTGCAGACAGGGCGAGAACTGCGTCTTCTTCTTCGCCATAGAGTATGGCGAGGTCATGGTCGTCGAGGTTCAGCTGGAAGGGCTCGTTCAGCTCTTCCTCCTCGGATTCTTCGGACAGACTGTCGTCAGTGACGTCTTCTGAACTGCTTGGTTGTGGTGATGGTTGTCTCCCTCTTCTGACCATGTTTACCATGTGGGCTCCAGAGGTGATTGCTTGGTTGTGACCTGGCAATGGGTCAGTAAAAATGCCAAGTGGCTTGGAGGCTCGAGAATTGCCCTGGTCTAAGTGGCTTTTGATCATGGCCCAATCAAGGCGCCTGTCGTCATTTAAATCGTAAATAAAATCCCGAAAAACAATGCATTGTTCTACGGTATGACCATGTTGTTGGTGGTATTGACAGTAACGCAACCTGCTGGCCCTGGGGAGTGGAGGTTTAGCAGCTGGGAGGAAGATACTATTTGTGTCCATTAGTACCCTAAAAATCCTAGTTAGTGTTTCTGGGAGGGGAGGGTAAGAGTCCCTCTTTCCCGTTCGTCTCTGATCATAGGATGTCGGAGGGGAGACCTCATTATAAGTATCATGGGTGGGCTGCCTAGGATTTAGGTTTTGGTTTCTCAGGAAGCTGGAATAGAAAGGGGTCCTAGGCTGGCCTTGTCTTGAAATCACAGGGCTTTGGACCGAGGAGCTTTGGATTACAGGGTTTTGTTGTGTCGGCACGGGGACGGGTGTTGATCGAGTAGTGAAGTTTTGGTTGATTGGCCGAGGCGGCGCATACCCGGATGAACCGGACGTGTACTGTCTCGGAGCCGTTCCTCGATCAGGAACTCGTGCTCCATTCGGGTAGAGTGTCGATACTTGGGTGAAAATCCCCTCTACCGTGGGGGTTTGTGCCTTACGAGGCGGTTGTCCAACCCTATGGCTGATAGGTGGGGACTGGGTTTGGACTACTGGGGCTGCACAACGGGAAATCCTGTTGTGGCTGTCAATTAGAAGCTGATACGTAGTACAGTCTCCGTACGAAAGGCTCGTACAAAGCTTTGGACTCAGGCTCTGTAACATCGTGTCAATTTCTTGACATTCTGTGAGTTGCAGGTCGGTTCGGTGGACAAGTGTGCGCCACCGAGACACGTATTGTTCAAATTCCTCCCTAGGCCTCATTTTCTCTACGGTGAAATCAGAAATAGAGGGGGTTCTGATCCTCTGGTAACCGTAGCGGCCTAAGAACTTCTCGCTTACAGCAGAGAAATTCGACAAGTGATCTACAGGGAGGGTGGAGAACCATTGTAGTGCTTCCCCTTCCAATGATTTCTGGAAGAGGAAGACTAGCAAGAGTTGATTATCTAGAAAGGGGCGGGCATCTAGATAAAAGGCAGTTAAATGGATGTCTGGGTCTCCACGGCCGTTGTACCGGTGAAATTTGGGGATTTTGAATCCCTCCGGTTATGTAGAGACATGTGCTTGGGGGCTGAGGGACCAGTCTCGGAGAGGATTCTCCGGATGGTTTCATCCAGCGTTTCTCCCCTGGGAGGGCTGCCTAGCGGTCCCGGGTTTGGGGTGGCCTGGTAGGGGCCTGGGGTGAAAACGGCTGGGAACATTGGATTCACGGGGGAAAGGGGGGTGAACGAAAAGACGCTTGGGTTGACCGGGTGGCTGGGTGTGAACGGGGTTTTGGGAACGGCCTTAGGTGTTTCGACAGGGGCCTCCTGTCTCTGGGTCTTGACCTGGCGGTAGTCGGCGAGGTCATGAAACATGTCCTCTACGGATTGGTATCCTAGACTGGCCATCTTTTCCTCTAGATGGGCCAGGAATTGCGTGGCCTGACCCTCTTGGTGGATTCTTTCCTCTAGTATCTCCTCCTCTATGCGGGATTCCATGATGTGTGTGAAATGATTCAAGGGAACGAATGCAGATATAAAGTAGTAAATAAAGCAGTAAAGGATTACGCAGCGATGTGCGGCTTACAAAGCAGTAAAGGATTGCGCAGCGGTGTGCGGCTTACAAAGCAGTAAAGGATTGCGCAGCAGTATGCGGCTTACAAAGTAGTAAAGGATGCTGTGATGCGGAGTAGAGGAGGATCTGATTCGAGGGGTGGGAAACTCTAACCTTCCTAGAAGGTTGATAGCATTCTAGTCAAGCTTGTAAAAGGGGGCAGTAGAGGATTACCTTTTGTTGTTTTTCACGAGGGAGGTCCCACCGTGATCGTCAGATTTGTCGGTATCGTCAGAATCTTCCCGAATGTGTCGGAAAGGGGGATCCGGCGGTGCGCGGGGGTGTGTGCGTGCGTGTGTGGGGGTTCTTCGGGGATTCGGATCGGATGCGTGCCCTGGCGGGCTCGGTCGGATCGTCTCCTCGGAAGGGTGAGGGTGTCGTTCCTGGTTGAGCCACCCGATAGCGGCTCAAGAGGATTCCAGGGTTTTGTGATCGCCGCCTGCTTTTTCTAAAAACAGGAAAGGGTTTGGGTTGGATTTGATCGCCTACGTGGGGAGTTTGTGGGGTCTCCGCTCTGAGACACGGATATACCGTACACAGAGGTGAAAAACAGATATCCTATTCTGCTTCCGGGGCTTGACTAAAGGAGTCTTGGGACAAAAGGGGTGCAAGTGGGGTGTGGATATGGGGCGGCTAGTTGGATCCAGCCGTTTGGTGGGGGCCGGCTACTGGGGTTTAGCCGTCCGGGGCCTGGGTTGGTTTGGGCAGAACTTCGATAGGAAAGGGGTTTGGTCTTGGACAGAGGCTAAGGTAGGTTTAGCCCGGGTTTCTCGAGGGTGGAATGAGAGGGTGTTTTTTTGTGTAGGGAATGGATTTTTCTCTCACAAAAAGTGGGGGGCTCTCTTTCTCTCTCTCTTGGGATTTCTAGTGGGGGAAGGGAAGTAGGTTGGGGTTGGTGATGTTGTATTGGTGATTGGTGATGGTTGTTGATTTTTTTTTTTTTGTTGGTGGATGATCCCCTCTATTTATAGTAAAAGAGAGGCAGGGAAATATCCAGGGGGTAATGGAGTGGGTTGGCTTCAATTAGACCCCTCATTAATTCTCTGGTTCTTCTGTCAGGACCACGTTAAGGGCGGCTAGTTCTAACTAGCCGCCCAGGATGGGGTGGGTACTTCCTGGTAGCCGCCCCTATCATGACCTGCCAAACGTCCCATCTCTGACAAGCGGTGGCCTGGGTCGGTTACTTGGATTGATCCGGCCAAGAGGGGGCGGCTAGAGGTCACAACCCGCCGCAATGATCAGCATTTAATACTGCTTTATGTCCCATCCAGGGGACTGGTCCAAAGTCGGCCGGGGGGGTGGCTAGTGTAAACTAGCCGCCTGGTATGGGGTGGCTAGTTAGGTCTAGCCGCCCCTTGCCAGGGACACAGGGTTTTTGGGTTTTTAGGGTTTTTCTTAGGTGGGGTTCTGGTTTGGGGCCAGGGTCTGGTTTAGGGTAGGGTTTAGGGTTTAGGTTTAGGTTAGGGCTGGGTTTAGGGCTTCCGATTTAGGTTAGGGCTGGGTTTAGGGTTTCCGGTTTAGGTTAGGGCTAGGGTTAGGGTTTCCGGTTTCCTGAACTTTGGTTCTCTGCTAGATGTCCAAATATGGGATTTTTTCGGGTGTTACTTGAAGTATTTCTGTCTTTCTGGACGGTCAAAATTGGGGTATCTACACTCACGTCCTCTCTAACTCCCTCGGCCCCTCCGACCGCGCCCTCGGCCGGTCCCCTAACCACCGGAACCACCTCCTCGACCACCACCGGTCGATCCCCATGCCTTCTCTTGCGTGTATAACCTATCATGCTTCCCCCTACCTCTGGGACAGCCCCCGAAGGCGTACCCCCGACCTCACCCGCGTGGGTGCCCACCGACGGCACCTCCGTCATACCCATAGCCTCCCCCACGGCCTTGACCTCCGGCCCATCGCTCTTCGATGATGAAGAGCTCAGGCTACGCTCTCCACGAGCCACCCATGGTCGTTTTCCCTCGAAGCGATCGCCTTCGACCTCGTCATCTTCCTCGGTTTGAAAAGAAAAAGGAGAACTCAAACCTAGGGTTTCGAAATCAAGAGGAAGAGAAGGGATTAAGATCGAAATGGAGGAAAAGAAGGCAAAGAAATCAAGGTTTTTGGGTTTTGAAACCGAAGAGAAGAAGAAGAAGAGGGAGAGAAACCGTTTTTAAAAAATGGGAAGAGAGAGGGACTTTATTCGGTTATAAGGGGCCCAGTTATGGGGCGGCTACCCACGAGTAGCCGCCCAACTAGCCGCCCCACCCAGTTTTCCCCATTTTCACTTAAAACCCCTTTCCAACTTTTTCTCAGCCCTAGTTCCAAGGTTCTCTATACCAAACAACCATGTATTGGCTTGTTTCCAAGCACTACTTGATCAAACACGACTTTCCCGAAGTTTTACCACACTTCCAGTACCGTTCAGTTCGAATTTCTTCAGTTCTGGTTCTTTTTCAAAGTTTTTACCCTTCGGATGATCCAATCCACCAACTCAAACACTTTACTTACTTTCTGTCGGTGATATCCCCTCCTTGCTGAGCTTCCCAAGCACGGAAATGGTAGGCACGAGGAAACTGACGCTGGGCTGCTCCATGCACGATAGCTAAGAACCCCGACCGCAGGTTGGATCACTCACCATTTTACTTTTCCCGCCTTCCACTTGGACCATTCTTTCGGTTGAGAATTCTAGTCAAGACCTAGCCTCTAGCAGTCTAAATCAACTCCCTGAATAGTATTGTCCGTGTTGTCCCAAACTTCTTAAAGGTTGGGCCAGCCAAAATAGGGGTCTATTTCCTTATCATCGGTCGAAGTCTTTCCTGCTTCGCACAAAGACTCCGTCTGATGAGGGACAATTGTAGATACCCCAATTTTGACCGTCCAGAAAAATGAAAATACTTCAAGTAACACTTAGAATTAAACCACATTTGGACATCAAATGAAAAACGGAACTTAGAAAAGCAAGACCGGAAACCCTAAAACCTTAACTCGAACTCTAGAAACCCAAAAACCCTAATTCAAGCCCTAAATCCTGGTCCAAACCCTAAACCTTACCCCAAAAACCAGAAACCCTAAAAACCCTAAGTCCCTAGCAAGGGGCGGCTAACCCTAACTAGCCGCCCCACACCAGGCGGCTAGTTGGCACTAGCCGCCCCCCTGACCGACCCCAGACCGCTTCCCTGGATGGGACATAAAGCAGCATTAAATGCTGATCATTGCGGTGGATTGTGGCCTTTAGCCGCCCCATCTTGACCGGTTCAATCCAAGCAACCGACCCAAGCCACTGCTTGTCAGAGATGGGACGTTTGGCAGGTCATGATGGGGGCGGCTACCAGGAAGTAGCTGCCCCATACTGAGCGGCTAGTTAGGACTAGCCGCCCTTCACCTGGTCCAACAGAAGAACCAAAGAATTAATGAGGGATCTAATCAAATACACTATTAACCAAGCCATTCTATTACCCTCTGGATATTCCCCTGCCTCTTTTTTACTATAAATAGAGGAGGTCCCAAGCCTTTAAAAACAATCCACAGCATCATCAACCCATCACCAATCACCAATCTCCAATCCCCAATCCCCACTTGATATCTAGAAACCCATACCCACTACTTGAAATCCCAAGAGAGAGAGAGAGAGAGAGAGAGAGAGAGAGAGAGAGAGCCCCATTTGTGAGAGAAAAACCTATTTCTCACACAAATCCACCCTCCCAATCCACCCTCCAAAACCCAGGTTAAACTAGGTTTAGCCTTTGTCAAAGCCAAACCAGTTTCCTACCGAAGTTCTGCCCAAATCCCCCAGACTCGGGTCAGCTAACCCTATCTAGCTGCCCCCTTTCCGACGGCTCAAACCCACTAACCGCCCCTTGCCTACACCCCCCACCTACACCCATTTCTCCCAAGACTCCTCTAGCCAAGCTCAAAGCAGAATAGGATTACCAGTTTTTCACCTATGTGTACGGTATATCCGTGTCCCAGAGTGGAGACCCCACAAACTCCCCACGTGGGAGATCAAATCCAACCCAACATTTTCCTGCTTTTCAAAAAAAGCAGGTGGCGATCACACACACACTGGAATCCTCTTGAGCCGCTGTCGGACGCCTCAACCAGGAACAACACATCACCACCCCTTCCGAGAGACGATCTGACCGAGCCCGCCAGGGCACGCACCGGATCTAAATCCCCGAAGAACCTCCACACACGCCACGCCCCCAAGAATCGGATTCTTTCGACCCCCCCTGACGAATTCAACGCCGACAACGAGGAGTAAAGTCGTCCAATCAAACCTATAATCTGATCGTGCCTTAACTACTTGAGGTGACATTCGCCCACGAGGTGTCAGACTGTCCGACTAAACCCTTGAACTAGTCGTGCCAGCGTGCTCGGGAATGTCATCTTGACATTATAGATTTAGATCCGGATTTGTGGGCCCCAAGTGTGATAGCCCATATCTGTCTTGGCGTGACGGATATCATTTTTTAATATGATGCGAATTTTTACCTCCACACCACTGTTATACCCACTTATGCCGAACTAACTGTATATCAAAAAATAAGTCATATTCTATATCCAAATGGGAGTAGATAAAGCTGTGGATAGAAGAGAGAGATGAAGAGTTTACATAAAAGGTAAAAAAAAATCTTTAATGTGAGGTTAAAGGTTAGTTATCTAGTGATTAAGTTGACTGACATAATGACTTATTTGAATTTACATATGAGTTTGTAAGGGGTTGTATGGATTTTAGGAAAGTTTTTTTTTTTTAATAAAATGATATAGTGGATCTATCACTTCTTTGATTGATCAAAAATAGTACATTTTCAAGTAAACAACACCACCAAAAGAAACCAAAGGGAAAGAGATCCAAGAGAAATCAAATTAGGAGTTCCAAGAGAAACCAAAGGGAAAGTTAGAGGGTTACACGGATATCAAACAGTTGTATAGGAATTTTTTCCATTAAAATAATAGCAATCCCAAGAAGTCTTCAAAACCGTCAACTTCTGGAAATACTTTTAATTCATGTATGTGACATCTGCCGACCGGAGTGTTTGCAGACTTCTTCATCGTCGTGGAACGTGGACTATAATAATAATATTAGGGTCAATTGTCCAAATACCCCTACAGTTCAACCCTTATATTTTATGTGTCCCCACCTTTTGAAAAAAAATTATTGCACCCATGCAATAAACATTCAATCTTTTCTGTACCTCTGCAACAAACACCTAATTTTTTTCTACCCTCGTCCCATTAATTCCCCCAGCCGCACAAAATCGCAGTTTCCTCTCTATAGGTGCATATATGTTTTCAGTAACTTAGAGAACACAAAATATAATTTCTGTAAATATTATCTGTAAATGCATTATTATGTTATGTAAAAATCGTAACTTGCAAAACACTAGAGAAACATACATTAATACATAACATTAATATATATATAGTTCTTATGTTGTCATGAAGTAAACACTTATTGATGTTTGATTTATTTGGGTGTTTGACTAATTGTTGCATCTTCAATATAGTTTAAATTGCGTTTTCTCCCTAATGATGTACGCTTGATAACTCAAAGGTGTAACAATATATACGATTTCAGCTAAAATGACATGAAGATGATTCGAGGAAATATAATATCTCAGTTGATTAGGATAGGAAAAGAACGTTGGAATACAAACATTTGATGAATTCAAGTGCTTTGATGTACTTATTGTGATAAAATATTTTCAGGTGTTATGTGTATGTTTCTTTAGTATTTTGCAAGTTACCATTTTTACATGACATGTATAACAATGCACTTACATATAATATTTACAGAAATTACATTTTGTGTTCTATAAGTTATAGAAATCATACATGCACTTACAGGAAAAAAAATTTGTGATTTTGTGGTGCTAGGGAAATTAAAGGAATGAGGGTAGAAAAAAATTGTGTTTGCTGGAGGGGTAAAAAAAAAAATTTTCAAAAAACACAGGAAATATTGGGGTTGGGTTGCAGGGGTATTTGGGCAATTGACCCATATTATTATTATTATTATTATTATTATTATTATTATTATTATTATTATTATTATTATTATTATTATTATTATTATTATTATTATCATCATCATCATCATCATCATCATCATCATCATCATCATCTAATACATGCATGTGGAGACCATGTTTGCATTAAAAGAGTATCCACTTCAATACTGATCGAACTGATAGGATCTAATCCTGGATCTGGCCTCCTAAGTTACTCGCGCACACATATTCGGACGTGGTGAACATTCCCATAGCAGCTAATTTGACTAATCAATGTACCTTAGTTTGAAACCCTAAAGTCTCTTTCACCCTAGATCCCTTTGTCACCCTAAAAAACCATAGATCTCATTCATTCATTCATTGAATCCTTCTATGAAAGAGATGGAGAGGTTAAAAAAAAGAGACAAAAATGTTTAAAAGAAATGAAGAGGTTTAAAAAGAGAGGGAAAGAGGTTTAAAAAGATGGACAGGTTAAAAAAGAGAGAGAATGATGTTTGAAAGAGATTGAGAGGTTGAAGAAAGCTATTTGGTGTGAAAGAGGATATTTCGGACATTTCACCAGTAGTATTTAATATTTTAAAAATGATGATGTTTAACCAAATCAAATAGAAGATGACCCGGGACTGCACTGAGGTTGCGAGTTTGCACAAAGAGTCTTAACATGGGTATTTTGACAAAATAAAAAAATAACAAAGATGTATATGCAACAATCCCTTATTTTATTCAATTTGAATGAAACGTAGCCGCCAGCGAGTCGATCGCTCTCAAAAAACGAAAAATTCCTCGCAGCTGCACTGCCCACTATCACCCACTTGGATTTAAATATACGTATCTTATAAACATTGAAGTAAGTTGCAGTCCACACCTCTTTTTATTTTTTATTTTTAAATCACACACTTTGAAAAACAAACTGCTTCTGGATGAAAACAGATCTAGATCGAACGACTCTTGAGTGGATCTTAGACCGTGTGCGCCTTGAAGAGACAATCGAAGCATGTTTTTCTCTTACGAAATATTGAGCCTTTCATTGGTTAATGTTGCTTCTCCTGTTTTCCTCTCTAGCTCAGACAAAACCATGGAAGCATTGGTGGTGGTGTCACTTGCAATTCTGCTGCAAACCTCACTCACCACCACCGCAGAAGCCCAATTCGACCCGTCCGCCTCCATATATGCGATATGCCCAGCCGACTCCACCAACTACACCTCCGGCAGCGTGTTCCAGTCCGACCTTTCCAGCCTCCTCCAATCACTAGCCCGCCAGACCCCATCCAATGGCGGCTTCTTCAACGCCTCCGCAGACAACAACACCGTCTACGGCCTCGCGCAGTGCCGCGGAGACTTGCCTCCCACAAATTGCTCCGACTGCCTTGAACGCTCGGTCACCGAAATAATCGCGCGATGCCCGTGGCGCAAGCAGGCCGTCCTCCGCTTCGACGGGTGCCTCATGCGCTACTCCGACGAGCGCTTCTTTTCCACGCTCAGCACGTATCCGTCATCCGGTTTAGAGAACGTCAACAACGCGTCCGACCAGAAGCTGTTGAATAGGCAACTGGGGAGCCTGTTGAGCGGGCTCGCGACGAACTCCTCGTCGGACTCGTCGAGGTTCGCGGTGGGTGAGATCAACTACACTGCTGATGCTGGGAAGCTGTACGGGCTCGTGCAGTGCACGAGGGACCTCTCGGAGGGCGATTGCCTATCGTGCCTCAGACAGTCCATCAAAGACGTGGTCAGTTGTTGCTCGGGGAAAATTGGCGCGCGGATGTTCTCCGCGAGCTGCTATCTGAGGTACGAGAGCGCGCCGTTCTACTCTGTCTTGTCTCCTCCACCACCACCACCACCACCACTAGTCGGGGCATCTCCTCTCCCTGGGGCAGAGACTCATCATATCAATAGTAAGAAGAGCTCGATTTGATTGAATTCCAATAGACACATCAACCAATTGATGATCTTTTTACTTGTGTTTCATATTCTTGAATTGGTTTCAAACAGGATTTTATGTTTTTGCTTTTTTTTTAATTGGTAAATGTTTTTCCTGGTCAAATATTCTTCTATCAGCAAGCGGTAAGATTTGAACCCAGGTACTTTTATCATCCTACCAAGATGAGAATCGGTAATAGGATTTCATGTTGGATTTCTATTCTCTCTCTCTAATGGTTTTGTTACTAGCTCTGTTGTGAATCATGTGATTAGGGACAAGTTCTTTTAAAGGTGACTCGCAAACACCGATGATGTTCAAATCAGGATTTGTTAGGACTTTTAAGTGCTTGTCTTTCTTGATTCTTCTTAAATTTTGGATCTAAGTGGTTAAGCTTTCAAGATGCATCTAATAGAAAAGAGCACGTCATTAGAGCTTTCATGAACATGGTCTAAGATTTTTTTTTTAATTATTTATCTGGAAGATTGAATTCTCATAATTGTTCTGTTTCAAATTTGTTTTGTTTTGTTCTAGCTCATGGTTTTCTTTAGTCTGCTTGAACAGACTACCTTTTTTGTGAATTCAGTGATGTCTTTGACATGAATTCTGAGATACTCTCTTTTGTATGTTGTTTTAATAATTTGTTTATCAACTTAAAGCATCAATCCCTGTAAGATTGACATTGAAATTCAATCATCAACTGAAGCTTTTTGTGTGTTCTCTTCACATCTACACTATAAGTCCTTATGAGATTATTATTATTATTTTAAAAAAGATAGACTTTTACCATCATCACATTCATTAATAAAGTTTGATAACAAGTCAGAATTGAGAATGAGAGGAAATAGAAAAAGAAAATGTGGAAAGTAAAACAACGGATGGGACTTGACAGCCCAACATGGGGTGTATAAAAATGGGTGTAGATGGGATATCTATGTAGTTCTTATAGGATCATGAGAATAAGATTTTGTGAAAGTGCCCACAGTTTTACCTTTTGTTTGAATTTGTTTAAATTTGTTTGGAACATGTAGGAGACCAATCTGACTGAGACATCGAATAAGGAATATAGTGGATTAAACACGAGGATTGGCCAAAGAATAGCGCATTCTCTGATTAATCAGGAATGGGCCCAAGAGCAAAGATGGCCCATTAAGAGGGCCCATTGACTCAGGGCCCAACGGTTGCCAGGGTAAAGTCTCTTTACTCTCAAAACAGACAATTAGTTAACCCTGACTTAGTCAGGTCGAGAAAAAGAGGAAGACAGGACAAGTCGGGAAGCTCATATGTCCGACCACGGTACGCCAGACGGGACTGTGTCCGACCAGGACAATTTAACCACCTGGCGAAAGCATAAGAACGGATGAGCCTACAGAGACCAGCCTAAACCATGGAATGTAGCGAAGCCCGAGCTAAAGAACAAGTCGGTCACAAAGCCATTCCTTGAGGCAAAAAATCCCCGACTCTCTCCCTCCTTGAAATTTCAAGTGTTTTGAGTTCTTCTTCCCCTCTTAAAAAAGAGAAGGATTACTGACTTGAGCGTCGAACGGGCGTTAGCCGACACCACACTGGTGTGAGTGGCAGGTACGCGAAGACCGGAGCCGGTGAGAAGTGGAGGATCCTAACGGAGACGACGAGGAATTGAAGGATTAGCGGGATCAACACAAAGAAGAGTCCAAGCCCACACATCCTCCCGGATTCACTTCAAAAGCCTATATCGAAGCGGATCCGGCCCGGGAGGGGATAAACGGAAAATCAACCCCCCACATTTGGCGCCATTTGTGGGACTCGAGCGAAAAGCCGTCCCGACACATTGACCGGCGAAGATGGTGGCGACAAGGACTCGTTTGACAATCCACGAGCGCGACGTGGAGGGAGGACGTGTGACGCTTGACGATCCTCCCCCGCCGAAGGGTAAGGCACCGATCGGGTCATCCTCACAAGATCCAACCCCGGAGGCCGGGCGCGACCTTGCAAAAGAACTGGAGTTGATGAACCAGCGCTATCAACATTTGGAAGGCTTGACGGAGCAATTTCTGAAGCACAGAGAGATGACGCCGCCGCCTCCCCCGCCGGAGGCGCGAGATCAACCGGACCCGGTCAGAGCCGGGGGGGAGCAGCAGGACCATGACCGTAAGAGTCCACGGGCAAACGTGCGAAGCCACAAGTCAGTGTACTCGTCTGGCCTGGGGCACCATCAGTAAGAAGACAAGCAGGGTCCGCCGGTCGTCCCCACCACGGGGAATCACACAAGAGATAACAACAGGGAGCATCGCGACTATTCTCTACGCCATGAACAACGAAGAAAGTGAACCCACACCCGCCAGACGGGAAGACGGGAACGTTACCCGAGCTCGAGTCGGTACTCGGTCTCGTCAGATGACGATTATGAACAAGACCATCGGGAGTGTACGAAAAAAACGTACAGGAGTGAGATAACAAACACCCGCGATCGGGAGTTTATCTCCAGAGCTTTGAAGGGGTTCGAATCACCCTTCGTGCAACACATTTTGCACAACACACCTCCAGAAAATTCATCCAGCCAAAGTTCTGACTCTATAACGGAACGACCGATCCCTTCGACCATGTGTTGGGCTTTCGACATGCGATGGCGCTCTACGAGCAGCATGATGAGACCATGTGCCGCATGTTCCCGTCCAGCCTCGAAGGGGCGGCTCTTAGCTGGTTCCACCAGCTCCCGGGTGGATCAATTCGTTGCTTCGAAGAACTCGACACTCTGTTTGCCGAACACTTCATTTGCAGCAGGAAGCTAAAGAAGCGCCTCGGTGACCTCATGAAGGTCCAAATGCAGGCAGACGAATCTATTCGGGGATACGTAGACCGGTTTCGTCTCCTCATGTTTGAGGTGGATCGGTGCGACTCAAATGCGGCCATAATGGCATTTCGGAACGAATTACCGCCAAAACATGACCTGCACAACTCTCTGGTGAAGAAAGTCCCGGAATCTCTAAGCGAACTCAAGTGCAGGACGGAAAAGTATACAAAAGTTGAGGACGAGGCTACCTCTTCATGCCCCAGGCTGTCGCTGCTGTCACAAAAAATCCCGCGCTGAGGGAGGATAAGGGGCGTAAGCCACGCAGCGATCAGAAAAACAGCCCAACGACCAACGAGGTTGGGGAAAGGACATACACAAAATTCACCCTGCCCCTTGTACAAATTTTGGAAAAGATCAAGCATGCCCCGTTCTTCCAGTGGGCACCTCCCATGAAAAGCGATCCGGCCACTCGAGACAAAGGTCTCAAATGCGACTACCACCAGGACTTCGGTCATCAAACTAAAGGATACCGAACTTTGAAAGGGTTCCTGGAATCCTTAGTCCGCAAAGAAAAGCTGAGAGAATTCATCGAGCCCAAGGAGGAGAAGAGGCCAGAAAAATACGTGGTCGCCGTAGGACCCTCACACGCAGCAGGGGTCATCGACATGATCTGCGGAGGACTACCGTAGCTATCGGGGCCCAAGTCGTTTGAGAGGACGGTCAAATGCAGTTCAGGACACCTGGAGGTCCTGCAAATTGACCAAGAAACAAAGTTGGTCTCAAAGAAATTAAGAACTGACAATCCGGGCATGATTTCGTTCTCCGATGATGATCTGACCGGAATAGCCATTCCCCACAGCGATGTCCTAGTCATCACAGTACGGATCGCGAATTTTGATGTCAGGCGCATATTCGTCAACACCGGGAGCTCGGCGGACATACTATTCATGCAGCCCTATCTCAAGATGAGACTGAAACCATCAAGCCTCGAGCCGGTGAGAAAACCGTTGATAGCCTTCAACGGGAGCCTAGCAGTTCCAGCCGGACGGATAACCCTACCGGTTCGGGCAGGAGAAGAGACCGTCCTGACGGAATTCATAGTCATGGACCTGCACTCCCCGTACAACGCGATTATGGGACGCACTTGGCTGGGGGCAATGAAGGACATCACATCCACTTATCACCAAAAATTGCGCTTCCCGTCTACCCAAGGGATCATGCAAATACAGGGCGACCAATCTACAGCAAGAAGATGCTATACCATCGCAACCTCTGGAAAGGCCAGAACTAAATAACAGGCCGGGGAGGTGGGCGATATCTACCCCAAGAGATAGCAACTACTGAAGGACCAGGTGAGGGCCGATGAAGCACGACCCGATCCTACTCAACGGGTGGTGGAGGACCTAGAGAAAATCATCATCGACCTGCAAGATCCAGAAAAGTATTTTCTCATCGGCACTGCACTGGACCTGACAGAAAGGGTGAGAATGATCGATTTGCTCCACGCTTTCGTAGACGTGTTGGCCTGGAAGCCTTCAGAGATGCCGGGCATTGACCCCGAAGTGATATCCCACCGATTGTACATCTCCCCAACGGTCCGGCCTGTCAAACAGCGACAACGGCGGGTGGCGCCAATTCACGCCGAAGCTATTAAAGAGGAAGTGGAGAAGCTCTTGGCGGCCGGCTTTATCCGAGAAGTTCGATACCCCGATTGGCTAGCTAATACGGTGGTCGTGCCAAAAAAGAACAAAAAGTGACAGGTTTGCGTCGACTTCACCGACCTAAACAATGCCTGCCGTTTTCTCAATTCATAGTTTTCCACTTCCAAAGATAGACCAACTTGTGGATGCTTCATCGGGCAACGAACTAATGAGTTTCATGGACGCGTACTTAGGGTATCACCAAATCCCGATGTACGAACATGATATTGAGAAAACGGCATTCATCACCCCAATGGGCACCTATTGTTACAAGGTGATGCCCAAAGGTTAGTCACTAAAATGTTCGAGCACCAAATTGGCAAGACCGTGGAAGTATACATCGATGACATGCTAATACGAAGTGACAGGAGAGGGGATCACCTCGGGCACCTTAAGGCAGCCTTCGAAGTACTCCAGAGCTACCACATGAAGCTTAATGCGGCTAAATGCTCCTTCGGAGTTGAGTCCGGAAAGTTCCTCGATTTTCTAACCACGCATCGGGGCATAGAAGCTAACCCTGATCAAATCAAAGTTGTACTTGAGATGGACCCACCGAAGAATCGGAAGGAGGTTCAGAAACTAACCGGGAGGTTAGCCGCCCTAAATCGGTTTATTTCCAAAGCAACTGAAAGGAATCTCCCTTTTTTCAAGTTGTTAAGGACGACCAAGAAATTCGATTGCACCCCCGAGTGCTAGCTGGCCTTCGAAGAATTAAAGAAATATCTTTTGTCACCTCCGCTGCTGATGAAACCGAATCCCAGTGAGCCACTCTATCTTTATTTGGCAGCGTCCGATCATGTGGTCAACTCGGCCATTGTGAAGGAACATGAAGGAGTGCAAAGGCCCATATACAACGTCAGTAAATCCCTATACGGACCAGAGTCCCGGTACTTGTACTTAGAGAAAGTCGTCTACACCCTGCTTGTTTCATCTCGAAAGCTTCGGCATTACTTCGTAGCCCATTCGGTCAATGTCATGACCAACTACCCCTTAAAGCCTATTCTGAAGAAAGCAAATATCACCGGGCGAATGCTGAAGTGGGCGATTGAACTCTCTCCTTTCGATCTCTACTATGTTCTGAGGAACGCCATCAAGGGACAAGTTATTGCAGACATTTTGGCCGATTTGACCCCACCATCAAGGGAAGTCTTGATGGTAGAAAGTCGAGAGAGGGTGTCTGACCTGAAATGGACTTTGAACGTTGATGGAGCTTCTGATCGGAAAGGCGCAGGCGCAGGACTGGTCTTAAGAAATAGTGACGGGCTCTTGTTCGAACACGCTATCAAGCTGGGCTTCAGAGCATCTAACAACGAAGCAAAATATGAGGCTCTCGTCGCGGGATTGGAACTCGCGGCTCATCTGGGGGCACGAGTCAACAATGTCTATAGTGATTCACAACTGGTGGTGTTCCAAAGCATTGGCGAATATGAGACCAGGGACAAGAGGATGACGGCATACCAAGGGAAAGTGCAGCTATTGCTCTCCCAATTCAAGTCAGCAAAAGTGCATCAGATAGAAAGGGAGTTCAGTGTCCAAGCAGATGCCTTGGCAACCCTGGCGTCATCCCTCAACAGGAAGCCGGCCAGAAGCATCCACATTGATTACCTAAAAGCCCCAAGTATCAAGAGGATCAGCGAGATTTTGATGGTAGCTTGCGTAGAGGATTCACCCAATTGGATGACTGACATCAAACAATACATTTCGGAAGGAGTCTTGTCAGAAAGCAAGTTCGAGGCAAGAAAGCTCAGGCAGCGGGCAGCCAGGTATTGGATGTCATCAATGGGAATCCTCTATAAAAGGAGTTTTCAGGGCCCCTATCTCAGGTGTGTCGGACCCCGGGAAGCACAGCGAATCCTCAACACGCTTCATTCGGGCCTATGTGGGGGGTCTTGATCACTGGCCCTTCGGGCGGTGTCAATCGGCTATTTTTGGCCAAGCATGAAAAGAGACTCTACAGAATTGGTTCAAAAGTTCGAGAACTGTCAACGGTTTAGAACACTCATTCACCAGCTAGCAACGGACATGGTTCCCCTCAAAAGCCCGTGGTCGTTCGCTCAGTGGGGCTTTGATATTATCGGACCCATGCCTATGGCGCCTTGGCAAAAATGTTTCCTGCTAGTGGCCACCGATTACTTCACCAAATGGGAGGAAGCGGTGCCTCTGGCAAGGATCAGAGATACTGAGATCAAATCATTCATCTAGAAAGAAATAGTATACCGTTTTGGAGCTCCACACGCCATCATTTCGAACAACGGTAAACAATTCGACAGCGCATTGATAAGGGATTTCTGTGAGGAGCTGAAAATACAACATCACTTCTCCACCCCATGGTATTCTCAAAGCAATGGGCAAGCGGAGATCACAAACCAGACAATTCTGGATGGTCTGAAGAAGAGGCTAGACAGTGCAAAGGGAAAATGGGTTGATGAACTCCCATCGGTCCTATGGGCCTACCGGACCACCTCAAGAAGATCTACCGGTGAAACACCCTTCTCATTGGCGTTCGGGATCGAAGCCGTCCTACCGGTTAAGACCGAGCTACCCACACACCGAACCTAGGATTTTGACTGGGCAATGAACGATGAGCAATTGATGCAGGAACTGGAACTTCGGGATGAAAGAAGGGAAATTGCAGCCATCAGAAACGCGAACTATCAGAACCAGATATCCCGATACTACAATCGATGAGTGTCAAGTAGAAGCTTCAGAACTGGAGATCTGGTCCTCAGAGAAATCTTGCCAGAAACCAAGAACAAGAAGGACGGCAAGCTAGAACCGAATTGGGAAGGCCCCTTTAAAGTCACCCAAGTCGGACCAAACGGAGCTCACCATCTAGAAACAATGGAAGGTTTGAAATCCCTCGTCCTTGGAATGAAATCCAATTAAAGAAGTATTGTCATTGAATGAAAAGTTCCCTTCTTCTTCTTCAAATCCTCTGAGTGCATGACAACACAACAGGAAAAGCCGCGCTCAACGGGCTAAATCTGATCGGGGTCACTCTTTGCACTAGATTCAGTTCATCCCTCGGAGTCGCGCACTAGCCGAATGGTACCCTAAAGCCGCGCTCAATGGGCTGAATCTGATCGGAGTCGCTCTTTGCACTCGATTCAATTCAGCCCTCGCAGTCACGCACTAGCCGAATGGCACCCTAAAGCTGCGCTCAACGAGTTGATTCTGATCGGGGTCGCTCTTTGCACTCGATTCAGTTCAGCCCTCGCAGTCACGCACTAGCCGAATGGCATCCTAAAGCCACGCTCAACGGGCTGAATCTGATCGGGGTCGCTCTTTGCACTTGATTCAGTTCAGCCCTCGCAGTCGCACACTAGCCGAATGGCACCCTAAAGCCGCGCTCAACGGGCTGAATCTGATCAGGGTCGCTCTTTACACTCGATTCAGTTCAGCCCTCGCAGTCGCGCACTAGCCGAATGGCACCCTAAAGCTACGCTCAACGGGCTGATTCTGATCGGGGTTGCTCTTTGCACTCGATTCAGTTCAGCCCTCGCAGTCGCGCACTAGCCGAATGGCACTCTAAAGCCGCGCTCAATGAGCTGATTCTGATCTTGGTCGCTCTTTGCACTCGATTCAGTTCAGCCCTCGCAGTCGCGCACTAGCCGAATGGCACCCTAAAGCCACGCTCAACGGGCTAAATTACAACCAAGGAAGCTAGTTACCTGCTCAGAGGCTCCCTTGACCTCAGGAGGAAAAGTTGGATTCGCGGGACCGTCCTTGGCACCTTCGGCCTCAGGATCGGGAATAGGAGGAACCAGGATCTGAATAACTCGGTCAGCATCAGGGGAGGGAGCTCCATCTTGGTTGTCCTGAAAGCCCTTGCGGTAGCCTTGATAATAAGCAACTAAAGCGGCTTCCTTATATTTCTCCTCGATCGGGTCCAGGCGATCCTTTACCTTCTGGAGAACGCTAATCTTGAAGTCCAAGGCAACCTCCCCCTTCTGTTGC
The DNA here is from genome assembly GCA_030737845.1 of Acorus calamus. Classification (NCBI taxonomy): domain Eukaryota; kingdom Viridiplantae; phylum Streptophyta; class Magnoliopsida; order Acorales; family Acoraceae; genus Acorus; species Acorus calamus. Next base: position 27,290,969 of record CM060870.1, read on the forward strand.
TCAAATTCAGAAGTAACGCGGGCCTTCTCAGCCTGTTCTTTTTCCAGTGCCTGAGACAGCTCAAGGCAGTCCTTGAGCTTTTCGACCACCCTGGAATGCTCCTCCTCAGCAGCCTCAAGCTAGCCTCAACCTTTTCTCGGACAACTCGCTCTTCCTCATATGCTCAGTGAGCCCGAGAGACGTCCCCGACGACTTGCTCGTACGATGGGCCCACTGAGCCCGTGTAAACGGTGAGCTGTACCACAAAAGGACAGTGATAAGGATCGAAAGCATTGAGCAAACGGATAACCTTCTATGAAGTCATTAGGACACAGCGTACCTGATAAGTTATGCTCTGAAGAATTGAACCGGTCTCTGGGATAGCTATGACGTTTGCCAAGGCCTTATCTTTCTCCAGGACAACCGATTGGATCAGGCCAATAGCGACGTCGCGGTCCTTCAAACTGGAGTCAAAAATTTGGACTGGGCGAGAGTTTGCCCGGGGAGCAAGAACGAAGGGTCGGGCCTCCAGTTCCCTATGAGTTGACAGCGGGGGAGGTAGCATGATGACCGGAGCAACCTCCTTCCCTTTACCCGCAAGGACATCAGAAGGAGATGGCCTTGGTCGGGGAGATGAGGGGGGCGGACTAGCTATATCAACCCTGCTCCTTTTGAAGGGAACAATTGAAGGCTGTCTCATCAGAGATAACCGCTTCTTCTCTGAACAGGGGAGTTGGCCAATTCTCCCCGACTGAGCGTCCACCTCGGCTTGTAGTGCTGCTAACTGGGCCAACTTCTCCTTCTCGCTGGTAGGGGTGGTGGACCTCCCCGCAGGATTAGCACCCAACTTGTCTGAAAACTGAGGGATAGCAGGAGGGTTCATCGTTGCAGACCCCTTCTCCTTCTCAACAGTAGGCTGGGCCGAACCTCCCTCGGAAACGAGGCCCTTCTAGTCCCCAGAACGGACATCAGCATGGCCAAAGCCCGACCTGTCCACAGGTCGGGCATCAGCCGAAAGCACCCCGAGCTTGGACTTGTTACCTCTCTTATCCGAACCCGTCGCCGCTTTCCCTGCAGAATGGGAGCCAGATTTTTCCCCTGATCTGGGACTCCCTCTCAAACCCCTGCAAAGTCGGGAGCCATGTCGGGCGCCGCTTGACGAGCTTTCGGTCACCATCGGATCACCAAAGTCAAGCCTATAAAGTGGCTGAAATTCCTCCTCAGAATCTTCTTCAGATACAGAGGGACGGTCTGCCTGGATGGCCGGGGGCGCAGCCTCCAGTGCCAGATAAGGAGGGGCTGCAAAGACGTCAGCAAGACGTGGCCTCAGCCGGCGAGTGCTATTGGGATTTGGATTATCCCAACCAAGGAGTCTGAAAAAGACCCGATTACTTATCCTGAAAACGGCCTTAACGTGTTCCAACTTCACTGAACCCCGAGGAGGACGAGAGTTGGCACCAGGAGCTGGGACAAAACAGAAGAAGAATCAGAGGAACTAAAATGAGAAGTCTAGTCATGGACTAATGAAGAAAGTGTTGCCCGACCTATCATGCCCATTAAGATGAAACGTGGCACCTTCCAGGCATCTTTAGGGGCATCACCAAACTCCCAGTTTCCAGACAAAACGATCAGTTTACTTTTGGCCCAACCTTTATCGAAATCTGGGAGCTCGTCTATGAGCTTCTCTTTAGAGTTCCTACCCCTAAAATGGTAGCCCCTACCGGACTTCCTAAGTTCATAAGTGTGCATGATTTCATGAATCCCCAAATCCATATTAAAGTCCTTGTTCATCACTACATAGCACATTATAACCCTAAAAAAGTTGGGTTTGCACTGGGTAGGATGAAGTTCGAATGTCGATAGAAACTTCCTAACTAGCGGGGGAAAGGGCAACATCAGGCCGCCCCTCGCTATCTGAGAGGGATATATGTAGATGCACGAGTGATTCATGCTATCTAGGGGAATGAGGAACGATTCAAATGGTGACCATTCCATCCCAACTGATTCGGGGATGTCAAACATATCCCTAAGACCGAACAATGATTTTAAGATAGACATCTCTGATTATAGACAAGGAAGACGAAAAGGGGCGAGCACGATGGAAGAAACTCCCCTAGAATGAAAACCCTAGAACGATGGGGACGAAGAAAGCTGAGTAGAACGATTTGAAAGAGAAAAGAGAGAAGTAGAAATACCTTCGACTCGGGCGATCGAATTCGATAGTCGTCAGAAAATGATAATAAAATCCCAATTATAAAGACGTCGGTCATACCAAAGAGGTGGCGCGTCTTTTCGGCTGGCCGATGCACGACGAGTGGCCTTCCGAGGTGAAAAAATGCGGCAACCCTAATAATGGAAGATGATTCAAACCCCTTAAATAGCCCACCAAGGATGCCATGTGTAAAGCCTGCGCAGATCCCTAACATTCGAAGATACGCAGAATCGCGAGGGCCAGACCTTGCGTGGCCAAGGAAGCAGGTCCCTTCTCTGAGCTGGAGGATTGGACGGTGTTGATGAAATCTGGCAGACGAGACTAGGGATAGCCCCGTCTGACCTGTGAAAGCAGGTCAGAAAAGGGGGAGGGGGCAGAATCGGTAAAGCCTACCAAATTCGGGAGGAATCTTCGTTCGGTTACAATGGAATTGCCCAACCACATCCAATGACCGATTGGCCTAATAGGCCGGCTTGGAACAATGCGGTCAGTCAAACAGTGGCATGCAAAACCAAATCACAGGATTTAAATAAAACCATTGCATGATTTCTTACAAATATAAAACCAACAATATCGTTTGCCGAACAGGCAGAATAACATAAAAAAGAAAAGTAAAAAAAAATATTTGCATAAACGACGTGGCCGCAAGAGCGGGAGGTGATAGAAGTGCTCCAGAGTCAGGGCATGGTTGAACTCCCCTCTCGAGTACGGGTCGCGGAGCGCCGGCGCTTCAACAACAAGCGAAAAGACTCGTTCAACTCGCGGACGGAAGGGAAGGCGTGACCGAATTTCCCACCTTGGAAGCCAGCCCGGAATCCAAAAATATAATCCTCTAGGTGCTCGTCCTCCATGTCAAGGGAAGGATGACTCACCCTCACCAATGGCCCCGTGGAAGATGAGGACCACCTAGTTGCCTCGTGTTGGATATGTGACAATCTCGTTGGCAGAGGGAGAATCGGGATGGGTCTACTCATCTTCACTCGGTGGGAACTCGGATCCCTTCGCCTCCCAAGATATGGGTGCTGCGAAGTTGGAGGCCCTTTTTGAAGGCAAAAAATAGGGAAAAGCGCGGGACGCAATCCTCGTGTCACCTCTGGCGCAACGAACCGCCAGTGGAAAAGGTCTGACGTGCAGAGCCATGGTTAACTCAAGCCGACGGGGGGCATCCCCGAGCAAGCTGACCCAGCTTCGCTCCCGGAAGGCCAAAGCTTTGGCAATATCCTCCAGCCTGAGCTCTCCGTCAGAGGGGCATTCTGAACCTTCCCCTGCATAGAACGAAAAGAGAGAAAATCGAGTCTTTAGAAAGTACTGTTAGGCAACCAAGCAATAACGTTGGAAGAGACGGGGGTCATTTACCAAAGGGAGAAGTCCTGAAGACGGTGGGAAGCTGCCACGTCGAATCAACAAACTTCCATGCTCCGGATACCTTTAAGGGGTGGTTCCTCCACCCCGAAAAGGTGTCATCCACGTCCAAAATCAAAGGAGGGACATTCAAGCGTCTGGCCAGATAGTAGCAGTCGTCCCCCCTTGGTGACGGTTTGAGCTGATAAAACTTCAAAAGTTCCTTAAGCCTAAACCGCACTTTGGCCGCGTAACAGAGAGCGACCACACTAGACAAAATCAAGTAGCTGCTGGGAACCAGCTGAAGAGGGTGGATCCCAAAGAACCCTAGGAAGAACCCTATAAGGTCCGGAAGGGGGAAGAACAGTCTCCCCGTCTCTATCTGGGAGAAGAAGAACACGCAGGAAGCTCGGTCAGAAGTTGGGGGCACCCTGCCCTCATAAGGCTCAACTGAGATGGTCTCGAAGGTGCCAGATATCTTAATCAAATTAGAATGCTGAGAGGGAATGTTATGGAAAGGTAGGCAACACATTTTCCACGAGCCAAATGTATATGTGGGATAATGAGCACGCATTCATTGCGAATTTGAGGTCCTAATGGTGACCTAGGAAGATGAGTCGAACACCTGACAAATGCGAGGAGTCGTTCGTGCAATAATAGGTCACGTCCGCTTATCGATGGGTCACGAGGTTGACCCCGCCATTAGGATAATCAATACGACCATCAAAAAGCATAACCATTCACCATGCACAAACGGATAGCAAGAAATTCAGAATTTAAGTAAGTAATAACCTTGGGATGCAGCCCGGATAAACGCCTGGTACCCACCAGGAAAGTGTTTTTCTAAATAAAAAAAAGAAGAAAAAAAAAAGAGAAAAATAAACAACATCGGCGTCAGCCTCACCCCTGCTGCCCTAGGTGAGAAGTAGTGGGTGTTGACCGAGTTGACGTGCCCGGATCTTCCTCCGCAAAGCGATCGAACCTCCTCTCGAAAAGAGAAAGGTCGTACATTTCCTTCAGTTTGGACGTGGAAGGGAAGGCCTCCCCATCTTGTCTGCCAAATAACCTGAGCAAAGGCCAGCGCAGAAGTCCTTGAAGCGCTCGTTTTCCTCTTCTTCGACCAAACGCCTCATCTTCTCAAGCTCTTTGCACGCAGCGGCGACGTGGCCGCAGGCTATGAGGCTGGCTCTGCGAGAGGGGGCCAGGGGCATCGAAAATCGGCC